>CM056394.1:22500-25000 GCA_029718625.1 Synaphobranchus kaupii | reverse complement strand
GTACACGACCGTTATTCAACTGGTACACGACCGTTATTCAACTGGTACACGACCGTTATTCAACCGGTACACGCCCAGCAGGCTCAAAGCATCCCTCCCTGTACCCCAGGAGAACCCAGAGTTTGACCTGCACTTTGAAAAGGTGTACAGGTGGGTGGCCAGCAGCACTGCAGAGAAGAACACCTTCATCTCCTGCATATGGAAGCTCAACCAGAGATACCTGAGGAAGAAGCTGGAGTTTGTGAATGTCAGCCCCCAGCTGCTGGAAGGTGAGAGCAGCACCCCCTACAGGTGCCTCAACACACTGCAGTCAGATTTAAAGCACTGCGGCCAGGTTTAACACACCGCAGTCAGATTTAACGCACTGCAGTCAGATTTAACACACTGCAGTCAGATTTAACACACTGCAGCAAGATTCAATGCACTGCAGTCAGATTTAACACACTGCAGCCAGATTTAACACACTGCAGCCAGATTTAACGCACTGCAGTCAGATTTAACACACTGCAGTCAGATTTAACACACTGCAGCCAGATTTAACGCACTGCAGTTAGATTTAACACACTGCAGCCAGATTTAACACACTGCAGTCAGATTTAACACACTGCAGTCATATTTAACACACTGCAGCCAGACCAGGACCAGCCTTATAGGATATACTTATGCACCCACCTTAAGACACTACCCTTACACACCCCCACCTTTACACAACCCCTTATAGTCTTAGTCTGAGCAGACCCACAGCCTGGGAAGTCTCTCTGAGGAGTTATACTGCCGTGTATCACCTTACAAACCTGCAAATATACAACAAACCATTTCACTAATATTTTACTAATTAGTCTGTGTGTTATGGTTACGGGTATCTGCATATTATGGTCACTTGCTAGGTAAAAAAACATGAGTCTAGCAGTTTTGACAGCTTTGAGTTAGCCATCCAGCTTTAACAGCTAGTTAACTAACAGAAGAAGAACAGTAACTAATATTTTACGCATAAAAATCAGATGAAACTTTAGTCATCATTAAGCACGCCCCTTGTTGTAGCTTGATATTTGAATGTTCTTGGGAAATCATTTGAAAAGCTGTACCTTGAAGAAACCATATAAAATACCAAAACAGTGAGAATGGAACAGGCTGTATGTGTTTTTCTTGGCTTGTTTTGTGACGTCAGACTGATTTGTCATAAATGCAAAATGTGTGAAATGTGCCGGGCGAGCCAACTGCCTGGGATGCACAGTAAGTCTTTCAGAACTGCGTAATGAGTGCGTAATGAGTGTGTAATGAGTTTGTGATGAGTGTATAATGAGCGTATAATGAGTGCGTGATGAGTGCGTGATGAGTGTATAATGAGCGTATAATGAGTGCGTGATGAGTGCGTGATGAGTATAATGAGCGTATAATGAGTGCGTGATGAGTGCGTGATGAGTGTATAATGAGTGTATAATGAGCGTATAATGAGCGTATAATGAGTGCATGCTGAGTGCGTGATGAGTGTGTGATGAGTGTGTGATGAGTGCATGATGAGTGCGGGGCGGCAGTGTAGTATAATGGTTAAGGAACTGGACTTAACCGAAAGGCTGCAGGTTCGATTCCCAGGTAGGACACTGCCGTTGTACCCTTGAGCAAGGTACTTAACCTGAATCGCTTCAGTATATATCCAGCTGTATAAATGGATAAATGTATTAAGAAGTTGTGTAAGTCGCTCTGGATAAGAGCGTCTTCTAAATGCCTATAATGTAATGTAATGTAATGTAATGAGTGCGTGATGAGTGCGTAATGAGTGTGTAATGAGTGTGTAATGAGCGTATAATGAGTGTGTAATGAGTGTGTGATGAGCGTCTATGTCAGTGTGGGTGGTGTATGAGATGGTGTTGGTTTGGGTGGTGTATGAGAAGGGTGGAGGTGTGGGTGTGTATGAGATGGTGTCGGTGTGGGTGGTGTATGAGATGGTGTGGGTGGTGTATGAGATGGTGTCAGTGGGGGTGGTGTATTAGATGGGTGGAGGTTTTGGTGGTGTATGAGATGGTGTGGGTGTGTATGAGATGGTGTCGGTGTGGGTGGTGTATGAGATGGGTGGAGGTGTGTGGGGTGTATGTGATGGTGTTGGTTTGGTTGGTGTATGTGATGGTGTTGGTTTGGTTGGTGTATGAGATGGTGTTGGTTTGGGTGGTGTATGAGATGGTGTCAGTGTGGGTGGTGTATGAGATGGTGTTGGTTTGGGTGGTGTATGAGATGGGTGGAGGTGTGGGTGTGTATGAGATGGTGTTGGTGTGGGTGGTGTATGAGATGGTGTCGGTGGTGTATGAGATGGTGTTGGTGTGGGTGGTGTATGAGATGGGTGGAGGTGTGGGTGTGTATGAGATGGTGTCGGTCTGGGTGGTGTATGAGATGGTGTCGGTGTGGGTGGTGTATGAGATGGTGTCAGTGGGGGTGGTGTATTAGATGGGTGGAGGTTTTGGTGGTGTATGAGATGGTGTTGGTTTGGGTGGTGTATGAGATGGTG
>CM056394.1:0-17500 GCA_029718625.1 Synaphobranchus kaupii | reverse complement strand
TCATTATCCTCATCCCATACGCTCCCATCATTATCCTCCTCCCATACGCTCCCATCATTATACTCCTCCCATACGCTCCCCATCATTATACTCCTCCCATACGCTCCCATCATTATCCTCCTCCCATACGCTCCCATCATTATACTCCTCCCATACGCTCCCATCATTATACTCCTCCCATACGCTCCCATCATTATCCTCCTCCCATACGCTCCCATCATTATACTCCTCCCTTACGCTCCCATCATTATCCTCATCCCATACGCTCCCATCATTATACTCCTCCCATACGCTCCCATCATTATACTCCTCCCATACGCTCCCATCATTATACTCCTCCCATACGCTCCCATCATTATACTCCTCCCATACGCTCCCATCATTATCCTCCTCCCATACGCTCCCATCATTATACTCCTCCCATACGCTCCCATCATTATACTCCTCCCATACGCTCCCATCATTATCCTCCTCCCATACGCTCCCATCATTATACTCCTCCCATACGCTCCCATCATTATCCTCCTCCCATACGCTCCCATCATTATCCTCCTCCCATACGCTCCCATCATTATCCTCATCCCATACGCTCCCATCATTATCCTCCTCCCATACGCTCCCATCATTATCCTCCTCCCATACGCTCCCATCATTATACTCCTCCCATACGCTCCCATCATTATCCTCCTCCCATACGCTCCCATCATTATCCTCATCCCATACGCTCCCATCATTATACTCCTCCCATACGCTCCCATCATTATCCTCCTCCCATACGCTCCCATCATTATCCTCCTCCTATACGCTCCCATCATTATACTCCTCCCATACGCTCCCATCATTATCCTCCTCCCATACGCTCCCATCATTATCCTCCTCCCATACGCTCCCATCATTATCCTCCTCCCATACGCTCCCATCATTATCCTCATCCCATACGCTCCCATCATTATCCTCCTCCCATACGCTCCCATCATTATCCTCCTCCCATACGCTCCCATCATTATACTCCTCCCATACGCTCCCATCATTATCCTCCTCCCATACGCTCCCATCATTATCCTCCTCCCATACGCTCCCATCATTATACTCCTCCCATACGCTCCCATCATTATCCTCATCCCATACGCTCCCATCATTATCCTCCTCCCATACGCTCCCATCATTATACTCCTCCCATACGCTCCCATCATTATACTCCTCCCATACGCTCCCATCATTATCCTCCTCCCATACGCTCCCATCATTATACTCCTCCCATACGCTCCCATCATTATCCTCCTCCCATACGCTCCCATCATTATCCTCCTCCCATACGCTCCCATCATTATACTCCTCCCATACGCTCCCATCATTATACTCCTCCCATACGCTCCCATCATTATACTCCTCCCATACGCTCCCATCATTATCCTCCTCCCATACGCTCCCATCATTATACTCCTCCCATACGCTCCCATCATTATACTCCTCCCATACGCTCCCATCATTATCCTCCTCCCATACGCTCCCATCATTATACTCCTCCCATACGCTCCCATCATTATACTCCTCCCATACGCTCCCATCATTATACTCCTCCCATACGCTCCCATCATTATACTCCTCCCATACGCTCCCATCATTATCCTCCTCCCATACGCTCCCATCATTATCCTCCTCCCATACGCTCCCATCATTATCCTCCTCCCATACGCTCCCATCATTATACTCCTCCCATACGCTTCCCATCATTATCCTCCTCCCATACGCTCCCATCATTATACTCCTCCCATACGCTCCCATCATTATCCTCATCCCATACGCTCCCATCATTATCCTCATCCCATACGCTCCCATCATTATACTCCTCCCATACGCTCCCATCATTATCCTCCTCCCATACGCTCCCATCATTATACTCCTCCCATACGCTCCCATCATTATCCTCCTCCCATACGCTCCCATCATTATCCTCCTCCCATACGCTCCCATCATTATCCTCCTCCCATACGCTCCCATCATTATACTCCTCCCATACGCTCCCATCATTATCCTCATCCCATACGCTCCCATCATTATCCTCATCCCATACGCTCCCATCATTATCCTCCTCCCATACGCTCCCATCATTATACTCCTCCCATACGCTCCCATCATTATACTCCTCCCATACGCTCCCATCATTATCCTCCTCCCATACGCTCCCATCATTATACTCCTCCCATACGCTCCCATCATTATCCTCCTCCCATACACTCCCATCATTATCCTCCTCCCATACGCTCCCATCATTATACTCCTCCCATACGCTCCCATCATTATCCTCATCCCATACGCTCCCATCATTATCCTCATCCCATACGCTCCCATCATTATCCTCCTCCCATACGCTCCCATCATTATCCTCATCCCATACGCTCCCATCATTATCCTCCTCCCATACGCTCCCATCATTATACTCCTCCCATACGCTCCCCATCATTATCCTCCTCCCATACGCTCCCATCATTATACTCCTCCCTTACGCTCCCATCATTATCCTCCTCCCATACGCTCCCATCATTATCCTCCTCCCATACGCTCCCATCATTATCCTCCTCCCATACGCTCCCATCATTATACTCCTCCCATACGCTCCCATCATTATACTCCTCCCATACGCTCCCATCATTATCCTCCTCCCATACGCTCCCATCATTATCCTCCTCCCATACGCTCCCATCATTATACTCCTCCCATACGCTCCCATCATTATACTCCTCCCATACGCTCCCATCATTATCCTCCTCCCATACGCTCCCATCATTATCCTCCTCCCATACACTCCCATCATTATCCTCCTCCCATACGCTCCCATCATTATCCTCCTCCCATACGCTCCCATCATTATCCTCCTCCCATACGCTCCCATCATTATACTCCTCCCATACGCTCCCATCATTATCCTCATCCCATACGCTCCCATCATTATCCTCATCCCATACGCTCCCATCATTATCCTCCTCCCATACGCTTCCCATCATTATCCTCCTCCCATACGCTCCCATCATTATACTCCTCCCATACGCTCCCATCATTATCCTCATCCCATACGCTCCCATCATTATCCTCATCCCATACGCTCCCATCATTATCCTCCTCCCATACGCTCCCATCATTATCCTCCTCCCATACGCTCCCATCATTATCCTCCTCCCATACGCTCCCATCATTATACTCCTCCCATACGCTCCCATCATTATCCTCCTCCCATACGCTCCCATCATTATCCTCATCCCATACGCTCCCATCATTATACTCCTCCCATACGCTCCCATCATTATACTCCTCCCATACGCTCCCATCATTATCCTCCTCCCATACGCTCCCATCATTATCCTCCTCCCATACGCTACCCATCATTATACTCCTCCCATACGCTCCCATCATTATCCTCCTCCCATACGCTCCCATCATTATCCTCCTCCCATACGCTCCCATCATTATCCTCCTCCCATACGCTCCCATCATTATCCTCCTCCCATACGCTCCCATCATTATCCTCCTCCCATACGCTCCCATCATTATACTCCTCCCATACGCTCCCATCATTATCCTCCTCCCATACGCTCCCATCATTATCCTCATCCCATACGCTCCCATCATTATCCTCCTCCCATACGCTCCCATCATTATACTCCTCCCATACGCTCCCCATCATTATACTCCTCCCATACGCTCCCATCATTATCCTCCTCCCATACGCTCCCATCATTATACTCCTCCCATACGCTCCCATCATTATCCTCCTCCCATACGCTCCCATCATTATCCTCCTCCCATACGCTCCCATCATTATACTCCTCCCATACGCTCCCATCATTATCCTCATCCCATACGCTCCCATCATTATCCTCCTCCCATACGCTCCCATCATTATACTCCTCCCATACGCTCCCATCATTATACTCCTCCCATACGCTCCCATCATTATACTCCTCCCATACGCTCCCATCATTATACTCCTCCCATACGCTCCCATCATTATACTCCTCCCATACGCTCCCATCATTATCCTCCTCCCATACGCTCCCATCATTATACTCCTCCCATACGCTCCCATCATTATACTCCTCCCATACGCTCCCATCATTATCCTCCTCCCATACGCTCCCATCATTATCCTCCTCCCATACGCTACCCATCATTATACTCCTCCCATACGCTCCCATCATTATCCTCATCCCATACGCTCCCATCATTATCCTCATCCCATACGCTCCCATCATTATCCTCCTCCCATACGCTCCCATCATTATCCTCATCCCATACGCTCCCATCATTATCCTCCTCCCATACGCTCCCATCATTATACTCCTCCCATACGCTCCCATCATTATCCTCATCCCATACGCTCCCATCATTATACTCCTCCCATACGCTCCCATCATTATACTCCTCCCATACGCTCCCATCATTATCCTCCTCCCATACGCTCCCATCATTATCCTCCTCCCATACGCTACCCATCATTATACTCCTCCCATACGCTCCCATCATTATCCTCCTCCCATACGCTCCCATCATTATCCTCCTCCCATACGCTCCCATCATTATCCTCCTCCCATACGCTCCCATCATTATCCTCCTCCCATACGCTCCCATCATTATCCTCCTCCCATACGCTCCCATCATTATACTCCTCCCATACGCTCCCATCATTATCCTCCTCCCATACGCTCCCATCATTATCCTCATCCCATACGCTCCCATCATTATCCTCCTCCCATACGCTCCCATCATTATACTCCTCCCATACGCTCCCCATCATTATACTCCTCCCATACGCTCCCATCATTATCCTCCTCCCATACGCTCCCATCATTATACTCCTCCCATACGCTCCCATCATTATCCTCCTCCCATACGCTCCCATCATTATCCTCCTCCCATACGCTCCCATCATTATACTCCTCCCATACGCTCCCATCATTATCCTCATCCCATACGCTCCCATCATTATCCTCCTCCCATACGCTCCCATCATTATACTCCTCCCATACGCTCCCATCATTATACTCCTCCCATACGCTCCCATCATTATACTCCTCCCATACGCTCCCATCATTATCCTCCTCCCATACGCTCCCATCATTATACTCCTCCCATACGCTCCCATCATTATACTCCTCCCATACGCTCCCATCATTATCCTCCTCCCATACGCTCCCATCATTATACTCCTCCCATACGCTCCCATCATTATCCTCCTCCCATACGCTCCCATCATTATCCTCCTCCCATACGCTCCCATCATTATCCTCATCCCATACGCTCCCATCATTATCCTCCTCCCATACGCTCCCATCATTATCCTCCTCCCATACGCTCCCATCATTATACTCCTCCCATACGCTCCCATCATTATCCTCCTCCCATACGCTCCCATCATTATCCTCATCCCATACGCTCCCATCATTATACTCCTCCCATACGCTCCCATCATTATCCTCCTCCCATACGCTCCCATCATTATCCTCCTCCTATACGCTCCCATCATTATACTCCTCCCATACGCTCCCATCATTATCCTCCTCCCATACGCTCCCATCATTATCCTCCTCCCATACGCTCCCATCATTATCCTCCTCCCATACGCTCCCATCATTATCCTCATCCCATACGCTCCCATCATTATCCTCCTCCCATACGCTCCCATCATTATCCTCCTCCCATACGCTCCCATCATTATACTCCTCCCATACGCTCCCATCATTATCCTCCTCCCATACGCTCCCATCATTATCCTCCTCCCATACGCTCCCATCATTATACTCCTCCCATACGCTCCCATCATTATCCTCATCCCATACGCTCCCATCATTATCCTCCTCCCATACGCTCCCATCATTATACTCCTCCCATACGCTCCCATCATTATACTCCTCCCATACGCTCCCATCATTATCCTCCTCCCATACGCTCCCATCATTATACTCCTCCCATACGCTCCCATCATTATCCTCCTCCCATACGCTCCCATCATTATCCTCCTCCCATACGCTCCCATCATTATACTCCTCCCATACGCTCCCATCATTATACTCCTCCCATACGCTCCCATCATTATCCTCCTCCCATACGCTCCCATCATTATACTCCTCCCTTACGCTCCCATCATTATCCTCATCCCATACGCTCCCATCATTATACTCCTCCCATACGCTCCCATCATTATACTCCTCCCATACGCTCCCATCATTATACTCCTCCCATACGCTCCCATCATTATACTCCTCCCATACGCTCCCATCATTATCCTCCTCCCATACGCTCCCATCATTATACTCCTCCCATACGCTCCCATCATTATACTCCTCCCATACGCTCCCATCATTATCCTCCTCCCATACGCTCCCATCATTATACTCCTCCCATACGCTCCCATCATTATCCTCCTCCCATACGCTCCCATCATTATCCTCCTCCCATACGCTCCCATCATTATCCTCATCCCATACGCTCCCATCATTATCCTCCTCCCATACGCTCCCATCATTATCCTCCTCCCATACGCTCCCATCATTATACTCCTCCCATACGCTCCCATCATTATCCTCCTCCCATACGCTCCCATCATTATCCTCATCCCATACGCTCCCATCATTATACTCCTCCCATACGCTCCCATCATTATCCTCCTCCCATACGCTCCCATCATTATCCTCCTCCTATACGCTCCCATCATTATACTCCTCCCATACGCTCCCATCATTATCCTCCTCCCATACGCTCCCATCATTATCCTCCTCCCATACGCTCCCATCATTATCCTCCTCCCATACGCTCCCATCATTATCCTCATCCCATACGCTCCCATCATTATCCTCCTCCCATACGCTCCCATCATTATCCTCCTCCCATACGCTCCCATCATTATACTCCTCCCATACGCTCCCATCATTATCCTCCTCCCATACGCTCCCATCATTATCCTCCTCCCATACGCTCCCATCATTATACTCCTCCCATACGCTCCCATCATTATCCTCATCCCATACGCTCCCATCATTATCCTCCTCCCATACGCTCCCATCATTATACTCCTCCCATACGCTCCCATCATTATACTCCTCCCATACGCTCCCATCATTATCCTCCTCCCATACGCTCCCATCATTATACTCCTCCCATACGCTCCCATCATTATCCTCCTCCCATACGCTCCCATCATTATCCTCCTCCCATACGCTCCCATCATTATACTCCTCCCATACGCTCCCATCATTATACTCCTCCCATACGCTCCCATCATTATACTCCTCCCATACGCTCCCATCATTATCCTCCTCCCATACGCTCCCATCATTATACTCCTCCCATACGCTCCCATCATTATACTCCTCCCATACGCTCCCATCATTATCCTCCTCCCATACGCTCCCATCATTATACTCCTCCCATACGCTCCCATCATTATACTCCTCCCATACGCTCCCATCATTATACTCCTCCCATACGCTCCCATCATTATACTCCTCCCATACGCTCCCATCATTATCCTCCTCCCATACGCTCCCATCATTATCCTCCTCCCATACGCTCCCATCATTATCCTCCTCCCATACGCTCCCATCATTATACTCCTCCCATACGCTTCCCATCATTATCCTCCTCCCATACGCTCCCATCATTATACTCCTCCCATACGCTCCCATCATTATCCTCATCCCATACGCTCCCATCATTATCCTCATCCCATACGCTCCCATCATTATACTCCTCCCATACGCTCCCATCATTATCCTCCTCACATACGCTCCCATCATTATACTCCTCCCATACGCTCCCATCATTATCCTCCTCCCATACGCTCCCATCATTATCCTCCTCCCATACGCTCCCATCATTATCCTCCTCCCATACGCTCCCATCATTATACTCCTCCCATACGCTCCCATCATTATCCTCATCCCATACGCTCCCATCATTATCCTCATCCCATACGCTCCCATCATTATCCTCCTCCCATACGCTCCCATCATTATACTCCTCCCATACGCTCCCATCATTATACTCCTCCCATACGCTCCCATCATTATCCTCCTCCCATACGCTCCCATCATTATACTCCTCCCATACGCTCCCATCATTATACTCCTCCCATACGCTCCCATCATTATACTCCTCCCATACGCTCCCATCATTATCCTCCTCCCATACGCTCCCATCATTATCCTCCTCCCATACGCTCCCATCATTATCCTCCTCCCATACGCTCCCATCATTATCCTCCTCCCATACGCTCCCATCATTATACTCCTCCCATACGCTCCCATCATTATACTCCTCCCATACGCTCCCCATCATTATCCTCCTCCCATACGCTCCCATCATTATCCTCCTCCCATACGCTCCCATCATTATACTCCTCCCATACGCTCCCATCATTATCCTCCTCCCATACGCTCCCATCATTATCCTCCTCCCATACGCTCCCATCATTATCCTCCTCCCATACGCTCCCATCATTATACTCCTCCCATACGCTCCCATCATTATCCTCCTCCCATACGCTCCCATCATTATCCTCCTCCCATACGCTCCCATCATTATCCTCCTCCCATACGCTCCCATCATTATACTCCTCCCATACGCTCCCATCATTATACTCCTCCCATACGCTCCCATCATTATCCTCATCCCATACGCTCCCATCATTATCCTCCTCCCATACGCTCCCATCATTATCCTCCTCCCATACGCTCCCATCATTATACTCCTCCCATACGCTCCCATCATTATCCTCCTCCCATACGCTCCCATCATTATCCTCATCCCATACGCTCCCATCATTATACTCCTCCCATACGCTCCCATCATTATCCTCCTCCCATACGCTCCCATCATTATCCTCCTCCCATACGCTCCCATCATTATCCTCCTCCCATACGCTCCCATCATTATACTCCTCCCATACGCTCCCATCATTATCCTCCTCCCATACGCTCCCATCATTATACTCCTCCCATACGCTCCCATCATTATACTCCTCCCATACGCTCCCATCATTATCCTCCTCCCATACGCTCCCATCATTATACTCCTCCCATACGCTCCCATCATTATACTCCTCCCATACGCTCCCATCATTATACTCCTCCCATACGCTCCCATCATTATACTCCTCCCATACGCTCCCATCATTATCCTCCTCCCATACGCTCCCATCATTATCCTCCTCCCATACGCTCCCATCATTATCCTCCTCCCATACGCTCCCATCATTATACTCCTCCCATACGCTCCCATCATTATACTCCTCCCATACGCTCCCATCATTATCCTCCTCCCATACGCTCCCATCATTATCCTCCTCCCATACGCTCCCATCATTATCCTCCTCCCATACGCTCCCATCATTATCCTCATCCCATACGCTCCCATCATTATCCTCCTCCCATACGCTCCCATCATTATACTCCTCCCATACGCTCCCATCATTATACTCCTCCCATACGCTCCCATCATTATCCTCCTCCCATACGCTCCCATCATTATCCTCCTCCCATACGCTCCCATCATTATCCTCCTCCCATACGCTCCCATCATTATACTCCTCCCATACGCTCCCATCATTATACTCCTCCCATACGCTCCCATCATTATCCTCCTCCCATACGCTCCCATCATTATCCTCCTCCCATACGCTCCCATCATTATCCTCCTCCCATACGCTCCCATCATTATACTCCTCCCATACGCTCCCATCATTATACTCCTCCCATACGCTCCCATCATTATCCTCCTCCCATACGCTCCCATCATTATCCTCCTCCCATACGCTCCCATCATTATCCTCCTCCCATACGCTCCCATCATTATCCTCATCCCATACGCTCCCATCATTATCCTCCTCCCATACGCTCCCATCATTATACTCCTCCCATACGCTCCCCATCATTATACTCCTCCCATACGCTCCCATCATTATCCTCCTCCCATACGCTCCCATCATTATACTCCTCCCATACGCTCCCATCATTATCCTCCTCCCATACGCTCCCATCATTATCCTCCTCCCATACGCTCCCATCATTATACTCCTCCCATACGCTCCCATCATTATCCTCATCCCATACGCTCCCATCATTATCCTCCTCCCATACGCTCCCATCATTATACTCCTCCCATACGCTCCCATCATTATACTCCTCCCATACGCTCCCATCATTATACTCCTCCCATACGCTCCCATCATTATCCTCCTCCCATACGCTCCCATCATTATACTCCTCCCATACGCTCCCATCATTATACTCCTCCCATACGCTCCCATCATTATCCTCCTCCCATACGCTCCCATCATTATACTCCTCCCATACGCTCCCATCATTATCCTCCTCCCATACGCTCCCATCATTATCCTCCTCCCATACGCTCCCATCATTATCCTCATCCCATACGCTCCCATCATTATCCTCCTCCCATACGCTCCCATCATTATCCTCCTCCCATACGCTCCCATCATTATACTCCTCCCATACGCTCCCATCATTATCCTCCTCCCATACGCTCCCATCATTATCCTCATCCCATACGCTCCCATCATTATACTCCTCCCATACGCTCCCATCATTATCCTCCTCCCATACGCTCCCATCATTATCCTCCTCCTATACGCTCCCATCATTATACTCCTCCCATACGCTCCCATCATTATCCTCCTCCCATACGCTCCCATCATTATCCTCCTCCCATACGCTCCCATCATTATCCTCCTCCCATACGCTCCCATCATTATCCTCATCCCATACGCTCCCATCATTATCCTCCTCCCATACGCTCCCATCATTATCCTCCTCCCATACGCTCCCATCATTATACTCCTCCCATACGCTCCCATCATTATCCTCCTCCCATACGCTCCCATCATTATCCTCCTCCCATACGCTCCCATCATTATACTCCTCCCATACGCTCCCATCATTATCCTCATCCCATACGCTCCCATCATTATCCTCCTCCCATACGCTCCCATCATTATACTCCTCCCATACGCTCCCATCATTATACTCCTCCCATACGCTCCCATCATTATCCTCCTCCCATACGCTCCCATCATTATACTCCTCCCATACGCTCCCATCATTATCCTCCTCCCATACGCTCCCATCATTATCCTCCTCCCATACGCTCCCATCATTATACTCCTCCCATACGCTCCCATCATTATACTCCTCCCATACGCTCCCATCATTATCCTCCTCCCATACGCTCCCATCATTATACTCCTCCCTTACGCTCCCATCATTATCCTCATCCCATACGCTCCCATCATTATACTCCTCCCATACGCTCCCATCATTATACTCCTCCCATACGCTCCCATCATTATACTCCTCCCATACGCTCCCATCATTATACTCCTCCCATACGCTCCCATCATTATCCTCCTCCCATACGCTCCCATCATTATACTCCTCCCATACGCTCCCATCATTATACTCCTCCCATACGCTCCCATCATTATCCTCCTCCCATACGCTCCCATCATTATACTCCTCCCATACGCTCCCATCATTATCCTCCTCCCATACGCTCCCATCATTATCCTCCTCCCATACGCTCCCATCATTATCCTCATCCCATACGCTCCCATCATTATCCTCCTCCCATACGCTCCCATCATTATCCTCCTCCCATACGCTCCCATCATTATACTCCTCCCATACGCTCCCATCATTATCCTCCTCCCATACGCTCCCATCATTATCCTCATCCCATACGCTCCCATCATTATACTCCTCCCATACGCTCCCATCATTATCCTCCTCCCATACGCTCCCATCATTATCCTCCTCCTATACGCTCCCATCATTATACTCCTCCCATACGCTCCCATCATTATCCTCCTCCCATACGCTCCCATCATTATCCTCCTCCCATACGCTCCCATCATTATCCTCCTCCCATACGCTCCCATCATTATCCTCATCCCATACGCTCCCATCATTATCCTCCTCCCATACGCTCCCATCATTATCCTCCTCCCATACGCTCCCATCATTATACTCCTCCCATACGCTCCCATCATTATCCTCCTCCCATACGCTCCCATCATTATCCTCCTCCCATACGCTCCCATCATTATACTCCTCCCATACGCTCCCATCATTATCCTCATCCCATACGCTCCCATCATTATCCTCCTCCCATACGCTCCCATCATTATACTCCTCCCATACGCTCCCATCATTATACTCCTCCCATACGCTCCCATCATTATCCTCCTCCCATACGCTCCCATCATTATACTCCTCCCATACGCTCCCATCATTATCCTCCTCCCATACGCTCCCATCATTATCCTCCTCCCATACGCTCCCATCATTATACTCCTCCCATACGCTCCCATCATTATACTCCTCCCATACGCTCCATCATTATACTCCTCCCATACGCTCCCATCATTATCCTCCTCCCATACGCTCCCATCATTATACTCCTCCCATACGCTCCCATCATTATACTCCTCCCATACGCTCCCATCATTATCCTCCTCCATACGCTCCCATCATTATACTCCTCCCATACGCTCCCATCATTATACTCCTCCCATACGCTCCCATCATTATACTCCTCCCATACGCTCCCATCATTATACTCCTCCCATACGCTCCCATCATTATCCTCCTCCCATACGCTCCCATCATTATCCTCCTCCCATACGCTCCCATCATTATCCTCCTCCCATACGCTCCCATCATTATACTCCTCCCATACGCTTCCCATCATTATCCTCCTCCCATACGCTCCCATCATTATACTCCTCCCATACGCTCCATCATTATCCTCATCCCATACGCTCCCATCATTATCCTCATCCCATACGCTCCCATCATTATACTCCTCCCATACGCTCCCATCATTATCCTCCTCCCATACGCTCCCATCATTATACTCCTCCCATACGCTCCCATCATTATCCTCCTCCCATACGCTCCCATCATTATCCTCCTCCCATACGCTCCCATCATTATCCTCCTCCCATACGCTCCCATCATTATACTCCTCCCATACGCTCCCATCATTATCCTCATCCCATACGCTCCCATCATTATCCTCATCCCATACGCTCCCATCATTATCCTCCTCCCATACGCTCCCATCATTATACTCCTCCCATACGCTCCCATCATTATACTCCTCCATACGCTCCCATCATTATCCTCCTCCCATACGCTCCCATCATTATACTCCTCCCATACGCTCCCATCATTATACTCCTCCCATACGCTCCCATCATTATACTCCTCCCATACGCTCCCATCATTATCCTCCTCCCATACGCTCCCATCATTATCCTCCTCCCATACGCTCCCATCATTATCCTCCTCCCATACGCTCCCATCATTATCCTCCTCCCATACGCTCCCATCATTATACTCCTCCCATACGCTCCCATCATTATACTCCTCCCATACGCTCCCCATCATTATCCTCCTCCCATACGCTCCCATCATTATCCTCCTCCCATACGCTCCCATCATTATACTCCTCCCATACGCTCCCATCATTATCCTCCTCCCATACGCTCCCATCATTATCCTCCTCCCATACGCTCCCATCATTATCCTCCTCCCATACGCTCCCATCATTATACTCCTCCCATACGCTCCCATCATTATCCTCCTCCCATACGCTCCCATCATTATCCTCCTCCCATACGCTCCCATCATTATCCTCCTCCCATACGCTCCCATCATTATACTCCTCCCATACGCTCCCATCATTATACTCCTCCCATACGCTCCCATCATTATCCTCATCCCATACGCTCCCATCATTATCCTCCTCCCATACGCTCCCATCATTATCCTCCTCCCATACGCTCCCATCATTATACTCCTCCCATACGCTCCCATCATTATCCTCCTCCCATACGCTCCCATCATTATCCTCATCCCATACGCTCCCATCAATTATACTCCTCCCCATACGCTCCCATCATTATCCTCCTCCCATACGCTCCCATCATTATCCTCCTCCCATACGCTCCCATCATTATCCTCCTCCCATACGCTCCCATCATTATACTCCTCCCATACGCTCCCATCATTATCCTCCTCCCATACGCTCCCATCATTATACTCCTCCCATACGCTCCCATCATTATACTCCTCCCATACGCTCCCATCATTATCCTCCTCCCATACGCTCCCATCATTATACTCCTCCCATACGCTCCCATCATTATACTCCTCCCATACGCTCCCATCATTATACTCCTCCCATACGCTCCCATCATTATACTCCTCCCATACGCTCCCATCATTATCCTCCTCCCATACGCTCCCATCATTATCCTCCTCCCATACGCTCCCATCATTATCCTCCTCCCATACGCTCCCATCATTATACTCCTCCCATACGCTCCCATCATTATACTCCTCCCATACGCTCCCATCATTATCCTCCTCCCATACGCTCCCATCATTATCCTCCTCCCATACGCTCCCATCATTATCCTCCTCCCATACGCTCCCATCATTATCCTCATCCCATACGCTCCATCATTATCCTCCTCCCATACGCTCCCATCATTATACTCCTCCCATACGCTCCCATCATTATACTCCTCCCATACGCTCCCATCATTATCCTCCTCCCATACGCTCCCATCATTATCCTCCTCCCATACGCTCCCATCATTATCCTCCTCCCATACGCTCCATCATTATACTCCTCCCATACGCTCCCATCATTATACTCCTCCCATACGCTCCCATCATTATCCTCCTCCCATACGCTCCCATCATTATCCTCCTCCCATACGCTCCCATCATTATCCTCCTCCCATACGCTCCCATCATTATACTCCTCCCATACGCTCCCATCATTATACTCCTCCCATACGCTCCCATCATTATCCTCCTCCCATACGCTCCCATCATTATCCTCCTCCCATACGCTCCCATCATTATCCTCCTCCCATACGCTCCCATCATTATCCTCCTCCCATACGCTCCCATCATTATCCTCCTCCCATACGCTCCCATCATTATACTCCTCCCATACGCTCCCATCATTATCCTCCTCCCATACGCTCCCATCATTATCCTCCTCCCATACGCTCCCATCATTATACTCCTCCCATACGCTCCCATCATTATACTCCTCCCATACGCTCCCATCATTATCCTCCTCCCATACGCTCCCATCATTATCCTCCTCCCATACGCTCCCATCATTATCCTCCTCCCATACGCTCCATCATTATACTCCTCCCATACGCTCCCATCATTATACTCCTCCCATACGCTCCCATCATTATCCTCCTCCCATACGCTCCCATCATTATCCTCCTCCCATACGCTCCCATCATTATCCTCCTCCCATACGCTCCCATCATTATCCTCCTCCCATACGCTCCCATCATTATCCTCCTCCCATACGCTCCCATCATTATCCTCCTCCCATACGCTCCCATCATTATCCTCCTCCCATACGCTCCCATCATTATCCTCCTCCATACGCTCCCATCATTATACTCCTCCCATACGCTCCCATCATTATCCTCCTCCCATACGCTCCCATCATTATACTCCTCCCATACGCTCCCATCATTATCCTCCTCCCATACGCTCCCATCATTATCCTCCTCCCATACGCTCCCATCATTATACTCCTCCCATACGCTCCCATCATTATCCTCCTCCCATACGCTCCCATCATTATCCTCCTCCCATACGCTCCCATCATTATCCTCCTCCCATACGCTCCCATCATTATCCTCCTCCCATACGCTACCCATCATTATACTCCTCCCATACGCTCCCATCATTATCCTCCTCCCATACGCTCCCATCATTATACTCCTCCCATACGCTCCCATCATTATCCTCCTCCCATACGCTCCCATCATTATCCTCCTCCCATACGCTCCCATCATTATACTCCTCCCATACGCTCCCATCATTATCCTCCTCCCATACGCTCCCATCATTATACTCCTCCCATACGCTCCCATCATTATCCTCCTCCCATACGCTCCCATCATTATACTCCTCCCATACGCTCCCATCATTATACTCCTCCCATACGCTCCCATCATTATCCTCCTCCCATACGCTCCCATCATTATCCTCCTCCCATACGCTCCCATCATTATCCTCCTCCCATACGCTCCCATCATTATACTCCTCCCATACGCTCCCATCATTATACTCCTCCCATACGCTCCCATCATTATCCTCCTCCCATACGCTCCCATCATTATACTCCTCCCATACGCTCCCATCATTATCCTCATCCCATACGCTCCCATCATTATCCTCCTCCCATACGCTCCCATCATTATACTCCTCCCATACGCTCCCATCATTATACTCCTCCCATACGCTCCCATCATTATACTCCTCCCATACGCTCCCATCATTATACTCCTCCCATACGCTCCCATCATTATCCTCCTCCCATACGCTCCCATCATTATCCTCCTCCCATACGCTCCCATCATTATCCTCCTCCCATACGCTCCCATCATTATACTCCTCCCATACGCTCCCATCATTATCCTCCTCCCATACGCTCCCATCATTATACTCCTCCCATACGCTCCCATCATTATACTCCTCCCATACGCTCCCATCATTATCCTCATCCCATACGCTCCCATCATTATCCTCCTCCCATACGCTCCCATCATTATACTCCTCCCATACGCTCCATCATTATACTCCTCCCATACGCTCCCATCATTATCCTCCTCCCATACGCTCCCATCATTATCCTCATCCCATACGCTCCCATCATTATCCTCCTCCCATACGCTCCCATCATTATACTCCTCCCATACGCTCCCATCATTATACTCCTCCCATACGCTCCCATCATTATCCTCCTCCTATACGCTCCCATCATTATCCTCCTCCCATACGCTCCCATCATTATCCTCCTCCCATACGCTCCCATCATTATACTCCTCCCATACGCTCCCATCATTATCCTCCTCCCATACGCTCCCATCATTATACTCCTCCCATACGCTCCCATCATTATACTCCTCCCATACGCTCCCATCATTATCCTCCTCCCATACGCTCCCATCATTATCCTCCTCCCATACGCTCCCATCATTATCCTCCTCCCATACGCTCCCATCATTATACTCCTCCCATACGCTCCCATCATTATCCTCCTCCCATACGCTCCCATCATTATCCTCCTCCCATACGCTCCCATCATTATCCTCCTCCCATACGCTCCCATCATTATACTCCTCCCATACGCTCCCATCATTATCCTCCTCCCATACGCTCCATCATTATACTCCTCCCATACGCTCCCATCATTATCCTCCTCCCCATACGCTCCCATCATTATCCTCCTCCCATACGCTCCCATCATTATCCTCCTCCCATACGCTCCCATCATTATACTCCTCCCATTACGCTCCCATCATTATCCTCATCCCATACGCTCCCATCATTATCCTCATCCCATACGCTCCCATCATTATCCTCCTCCCATACGC
>CM056393.1:33166841-33544385 GCA_029718625.1 Synaphobranchus kaupii | reverse complement strand
ACAAAAATGTGAATCACTGCATATGTTGTATTATTTTTAATGAATATTGAAATTATCTTTCTTTTACAGTTTACTAAATGTACTTAAGTTGTCAGTCTAATGTATAAGTGAAAAAGCTGTTTTTTTCATAATTCTCCTCTTGAACAATAGTTTCTGCTAAATTTTGGGATTTCCAAAATTGTGAAGAACACTTTTATTTAGCTTTGTGCTGATCCTTTTCAATGCTGAATGATTGTATTTAAATTTTTTTTTTAAACAAACCCCGACCCCCTCCCCCCTGAAATTCCTGTTATTCTGTGATGTGTGCATCTTCACCTTGCATTATGGCCACCAGGTGGAGCTAAATGTAAATGTTACACAGTTGTCTTAATGATGTTTATGTTGGTAATGCAGCTGGTTCTGTAAGCATATTTAAATAGAAAATATAATTCTCTAAATGACAGATTATTATTAATTAACCTTGTACTGTATTATCAATAAGGATGTTTCTTCCTCTCTGTGTGTGGCTGTAAATAGATAATAGATGTGAGGTGCATTCAACTGACAAATGTATTACGTATTAGCTCAAGATATAAGGTACTTTTTTCAAAACGTACAGTACAAGCTATAACTATAATAGGATTCTATTGGAGTTTTCAGGACTGAAGTCACAGTCAGCATGCTTCTTCCTACAGTTAACCGAGCGATTTTCTCAGATTAATTTCACCACAGTAATAGTTACCCTGTAGTCCTAATTGAAACTAATTTGACAAAATAAGCAGAACATAGGCTAATGGTAAACAGCTAATCAGTAGTAGCTGATTAAAAAGAACAATTACATGTTTTCAGGAACAAATATTGTTAATGTATGACGGTAACATGCTTTGTGAAGCCGCCGTCTTGTAGTCATAACAGAGAGGATATTTTAGTTCTTTTTTGTCTTTTTTTTTTTTTTTTGCACCGAAATGCATTGAAACTCTTGGTGTTTCTGAGTTTTAAAAGGGTTTTTGTAGAAAAGCAAGTGTTATGTGAAGTAGCTGTTAAACGGTGCCCTGCGTTATCAGATACCATTGGGATGCCACTGTTTTAATTATTTAAGAGGAAGAGGCATATAAAGTGTACAGCATGTTAGTGAAAATCTGTACGCTGATGTTGAATACAATTTAAAATGTGTTAGTTGAAATTGTAAGGAATTGGTGATTTCAAAGTGTGTTTTTTATTTTTTAATTAGCCATTCAAACCAGTTTTGCCAGATATTGCAATGGAAGGACAGAGCATGTTGATGTAGGGCAGGTGCAAGTGTGCGGTGTAGCAGTGGTCTATGAGTCACAGTCGTGTGAGAGCAGTTCTGCAGAGAACGTCAAGAAGTTTTTGAGATTGTGTACCAAGGAAGGTGACATTGTTTTGAGAAGTTGTAGAAATTTAACATGTATGTGTACATGCCTACCAAGACCAATGAAATCCAAATTGAAAAAAACTGAGACAAAGTTTTTTGACGAATGTCCAATGCTTTTTTTTTTTTGCCTGTGGAAATGTAAAATTACAAACATTACAAACTTTTTACTGAAATGTTTCAGAGAAAGTGTAATTTGGTCGGTTTCTTTGCTTATATATTTTTCTCAGACAATTTGTAATAATGTCCCTATTATATTAAAAGATAATCATTCTCCCAACTTTTCTCAAGTTTTTCTTTGTTTGTTTTAATGCATAATGCATATTTAGCTTTTGTGCACTGGATTTTTGTAAACATTTTTATATGTACAGCATGCACTGTATATCCAAACGGTATTTTCAATAAATGCCCCATTTGACTAGTTAAACACTAAATGAAGTGTTGTAATTTTGTATTAATTCGGTCAAGCAATAATCTGGTTTAGAATAAAATCCTATGCCTACAAGCCTTTTTTTTTTTTTATTCCTTAAAGTTAGAGTGTTAAAAGCTCTTATTCATGAAAATATATATTTTAGTTTGAGGAAGATTCATTTGAAAAACTTATTATTATTAAGTCTACTATACTATTATTAGTATTATATGTTATTAAGTCTGGAATAATCAGAGGTGGAAAGTCCAGGGGTCAGAAAGTAAAAGTCCAGCCCTGTGTTTTTTCCATCCATGAACTCAGCCAGCTGATTTCACTAATTAAATTATTGCTTTGGATGAAATTGCAACTGAGCACCTTTAAGCCTGTGCCACTTCCTTGATTAATGTATTCAATTTGTGGTGTTGAGGACAATGTTCTGTGCAGGAAAAAAACACAGCTTTATT
Organism: Synaphobranchus kaupii; assembly: GCA_029718625.1. Classification (NCBI taxonomy): domain Eukaryota; kingdom Metazoa; phylum Chordata; class Actinopteri; order Anguilliformes; family Synaphobranchidae; genus Synaphobranchus; species Synaphobranchus kaupii. The sequence goes on along the minus strand of CM056393.1, from coordinate 33,542,140 downwards.
GATAGGATCTGTGTCAATAGAAGCAGAGAACTCGTGTCAAAAAACATGACCTGGAATGCTACCTGCTTCAGCTAGTCATTTGTTTTTGAGGTTTTATAGGAGCTGACTCAGAAATTTCAGGAATATTTTTGCATCCTTTGAGTAAGTAACAGAGGTCTCCCTCTGCTTAAGCGATGTGGTCAGCACTTTATTTTACTGAGTATTCCCCCTGACATCATACATAGTGCCACTTTGGCTTCCAAATTACTGATAGTGTCATCTTCTAATACTGCTGCTAATATCACCAGAGGGAAGAGCTTTGGTTTGTTCTTCAGAACATCAAATGTTTGGTTCATTTATTTATTAATGAAATGCAATAAAAAGGTCTGAAGTATCTGACGTGAACTCTGAGATTCAGAGCAGTGGCATTCTGGGTAACCAGTGTGTGACCTTCTCTGGCTCAGTGAATGACCCGCAGCCTACATCCAAATTCTCTGCGCCTCACGGACGTGGACCGGGGGGGACAGCAGAGTAGGGGTGTTGGAGGAGAAGGCTCATAAATCAGGTTTAAATGGTGAAGAATAGAGTCCAGTGGCACTCCTTGAAAAGAATACAGTGTGTGTGCGTGTGCGTGTGTCAAACGTTCAAGCCGGATTCTTGTCATCCAGTCCTTTTATGTTATTTATTTTCAGAGCAGACACACTAATCTACCGTTATTCACACCTCGAAATTCACCCACTTCCATTTTATGCTTGTCAATCCTTTACCCAGCTCTTTCTTTGACACTGTGTTCATACTATGCCATTTTTCTCCTTCCACTTCCGCTTCTTCTTCTTCTTCCCATTTTCCTGCCAAACTGCCTGCCTCCGTTGCGATGTTATCCAATGGGGAGAATTATTATTTGAGGGTATGCTCCGTATACCTGCTCATCAAGCTTATCGTCCAATGAAAACGCTTCATACTAATGTTTTTTAATGTTAATAGCTAATGGCTTCATGCTTTCCAAGAAGCTACTGTGGTCTTGTGGTTAGAACTGCAGTCTCTCACACAGTGGATTGTGGGTTCGAGCAGGGCACGTGTATTTTCCACAAAAACAATGTGCAACTGTTAAGTACTTTTCATTTCTTAGATTTTTTCTTAGTTATTATTTTCACATTGACACATTAACGTATTTTTATTGTAAAGGCAAAAGAGGTTTCCAATATTAACTGTTCAATGTTTCACTTGTATTTCACTTGTACTATATCACACCCTCCCCAAACCGGACGTTCGCTCTTGTCTGGTTTGGGGAGTGTGTTACGCTCTGCTCTTGCGGTCATGACTGACTGACCGTGGAAACTCCTTGCCTCGGCCAACATTTCTTTATTCATTAATTTCTTCACTTCAGCTCTGTTCACTTTATCCTTTTCACACATAACACAAGGTCACCATAAAATGAACTACTAGGAAAATTAAGAATTTACGATAATAGCCTACATTAAGAATTGAGGATAGCCTCTTTTAAGCTGCAAGCCTTTAAGAGATCGGATTTATAAACCGCCAATTCCCCAAACATATCTGATTCATGGTTAGTCACTTTAAAAAAATAAAAATAAATAGCCTCTGAATGTGGCTCTAGTCTAGCTACTCTCCTGAGAATGTAGCTTACTGCAAACACTTTTAATAATAATAAGAAGAAGAAGAGGAAGAAGAAGAAGAATAATCTCTGGTATGTACTTTCTTAGTAGTATCTATTGTTTTCTTTTTGGCTAAGATTCCTAGGAAATATGCGTTCTCCAATTACGCTAGTTCGCCAGCGTTACTTCCTGCTTCTCGTCAGGAAGCAGATACAAGCTAGGCTACTACGAAACGAATCAACATGCATTATAGCCTACATTCGCTGCACTACAGAAAACTAAACTAAACCTAGCTGTCCGATACCAAAACATTTCCCACAGGTAACGTTCTACACTACCATAAAAAAAACTCTGCTGTGCAGAAACTCACTAGCTAGCTCGTAGCCCACACATGGAAGGTTGGAGTTACGCATCCGGCAATCCAGTGTTGAATAGTCTAACTCTGCTGTTCTTATGAACTCACGAGCTCGCTCGCTAGCTCAAGATCAAAAACGTCTACGACGTAAAAAAAAAAAGCCAAGTTACTCACGCATAGCCTACATAGTGCTGTCTATAAGTTCTTAATTCCAACTTGCAAAAACTAGGCCTGCCTTTAAATGTCTTGATATCAAAATGTGGCCAGGTTACAACTAACAATATTGCCTATCGTAGCTCACACTAAATAAACTAGCTCTATTCCAAAGCAATGCTATCCAAACTTTCCAAATTATTTAATGCAACTTGGCCCTGTGTTTCTTCATCTTACCATCTCAAGAGAATGTGGTCAATGAAACTGTATGTGCCACATCAAACTGCAAAATGAAAATAATTTATAGTGGAAATACTCTGATTCAGATGTATTGCACTTAGAAATTAAACAGAAAAAATACTACACTATAGGGCATGTTTGAACAATTGTCTGCATCCACTGCTTTGGGTCTATGAAAAGCACAGAATGAATAAAATGTATTATTATTATTATTATTATGTATTTATTGATTTATTTATTTGAATTTCTATAAAAACCTGGTCCTACAGAGCATAGATATCCTTGTGTTCACAAAATTCTGTTTGCAAATATCATAAATACTATTATGTTAAGAAAATTGGTACTATTACTTATTTTCCACCATCTGACCCACAAACATGTCTGGATACGTTTGTAAAAATGCTTTATGTACGTTATTTTCTAGGTAAAAATATTACTCATTTGTATCTGCATTTATTTATTCATCACCCCTTTCTCTATTGTACATGATGTTTCTTCATATAAATGTCTGTTTGTGAATTGTAAAGAATGCTGTAGCAGCAGTTAACATTTTAAAACCTGTACATTTTCTAAAGTAAACTTGCCAACAAAGTACAACCATATCCTTTCTGGAGTGTAATTATTCATCAACTGTTAAAAACATTCATTGAAATCATATGTTGTTCCATGAGGCACAATCTCTTCACATGCAAAGATGAAGAAACACAGGGCCAAGTTGCATTAAATAATTTAGGAAAGTTTGGATAGCATTGCTTTGTAACTTGGCCACATTTTGATATCAAGACTTTTAAAGGCAGGCCTAGTTTTTGCAAGTTGGAATTAAGAACTTATAGACAGCGCTATGTAGGCTATGCGTGAGTAACTTGGCTTTTGTTACGTCGTAGACGTTTTTGATCTGATAAATATATACTCTGATGTGAGACTAGTGGAAATCATTAAAACCATCACACCCTGATGGGAGACCAGTGGAAACCATTAAAACCATCACATCCTGATGGGAGGCCAGTATAAACCATTAAAACCATCACATCCTGATGGGAGACCAAAACCAAGATGTCCCAATTCCATTACGTGATGGTTTCTAATGTTTTTTATAGCAGGGCTACTATAAATATTGACTGACTAACAGTAACTCGGTAAATTGGCCACTCGGTAAGTTAGGCCACTATAAAATCAATTTGATTAATGTCCCAGTGAGTAAAATTTTAAAAGATGCATGGCTTAAATAGAATACACTGTAGGTAAGGTGATTTATTTATCTCGACAACGGCGACAGTTTTGTTTGTTACAAACTGATATTTTAGCTAACGGGAACAAAATTCCAGAATAGCCTGTCATAGTAAAATAACATGTTCTTTTGAGATGTTGTCCTGTGAAGTCACACAACGATGTCACAAACATGCAGGGTATATATTTAAACGTTAAACTTAAATTTAAATATAATTGCTACCAATTCCACTCGTTGAACAAGACACTGCGATCAATTAAAAAAATGCATTTTATGTGTTCACTGTTGTGCTGTTGTCCGGTAAGTAGCCTATCTATTATCTTAAAATATCAGTGTGATTTTATTTTCGTTAGTATAAAGTAATGTCAACTTTCCTTTCCTGAATTATTTATTCTTTTACACAGAATAAATCTGGGCCAGTCACTTTCTCTGGGAGGTATTGCCGTTTCGCCTAGAATTAGTTTTAACGAGATAAATGAATTACAAAAATGGCAATACCACAGCCAGTATGTTATTTTCTAGTAAGACAGCATGTGTCTGGCTCCTATAGTTTTGACTGGCCATAGGCCTACCATCTTTAAAAACTCATTCCGAATTTTTTGAAACAATACAGTTGCGTTCTAAGGTAGCTAATTGAGTTAATGTTAAGATGTCAAATGCAATCCCCTTTAATTTTATTTGGTTATCAGTTTTTAGCTAACATGCTGGTTACTATGGATTACCGTGTTGGTTACTATGCTGGTTACGATGGATTACTATGTTACTATAGAAACTAACAAGCAAGCTAGTAGTAATTCGTTAACTAAGCGTATACTTGTTTGTTTACACGCTGTCCTAAAGTAGCGAACATTTCTAGGCAACACAATGCAGAAATGACCTATAGTAAAATAACAATCATTCGAAATTTGGTATTTTTATTTCACAATGATGTCATAGACTTACCCTTACACGGAATATTTGCTACGAATTCATTTGATCACAAATACGCCACTGAAAAATGCAATCATTTACCAAAATTAACTTTAAGTATGCATTGTTGTGCTGTTGTCCGGTAAGTGCTTTGTGCTTAATCTTAACTTAGTATCAATTGATAGGCCTACCTCTGATGAGTCGTTTATTTGCATAAAACGGACCTGGAATAAATAGCTGCCTATAATATAAAATAGAGTAACTGTAATAATTTGTGTAAAAGTTATGTTTTATGTTGGATAGAATGTAATAATTAGCAGTCACTTATATTTAATAATGACCAATATTTAAATATGATCCTACATAATTGTTAGTCTTCTGAGCTGCCAGTAAAACAACATTCCTCATTCAGTTGACAAGAACAAATGTAACATATTGTGGTGAGTGGAAAATAAACTGTGTCAGGAAAACAGATATCAACATATATGATTTATAATTTTTAAAACACATTTGTGCCCAGGTATCGGATGATGATGAGAAGAAGAAAAAGACCAAGAAGAAATGGAAAAAGGGGAAAAAAGTAAGAAAGTCCCAATCAGCATCTGCAGCCCAGCTGGGCCTAAAGAACAACTGCGCAGAGAAGCCAGCTGTTACCATCGCCTGCGCAGAGAAGACAGCTGTTACCATCGCTTGCGCAGATAAGGCCGCTGTGACCATAGAGTGCGCAGAGGAGCCAGCTGTGACTATCGCCTGCACAGAGAAGCCAGCTGTTACCATCGCCTGTTCAGAGAAGCCAGCTGTTACCATCGCTTGCGCAGAGAAGCCAGCTGTTACCATCGCCTGCGCGGAGAAGACAGCTGTTACCATCGCTTGCGCAGAGAAGCCAGCTGTTACCATCGCCTGTGCGGAGAAGCCAGCTGTTACCATCGCCTGCGCAGAGAAGACAGCTGTTACCATCGCTTGCGCAGAGAAGCCAGCTGTTACCATCGACTGGGCAGATAAGCCAGCTGTTCCCATCGCCTGTGCAGAGAAGCTAGCTGTGACCATCGACTGCGCAGAGGAGCCCGCTGTGACCATAGACTGGGCAGAGGAGCCAGCTGTGACCATCGCCTGCGCAGAGAAGCCAGCTGTGACCATAGACTGCGCAGATGAGGCCGCTGTGACCATAGACTGGGCAGAGGAGCCAGCTGTGACCATCGCCTGCGCAGAGAAGCCAGCTGTGACCATCGCCAGCGCAGAGGAGCCAGCTGTGACCATGGCCTGCGCAGAGAAGCCAGTTGTTACCATCACCTGCACAGAGAAGCCAGCTGTGACCATAGACTGCGCAGATAAGGCCGCTGTGACCATAGACTGCACAGAGAAGCCAGCTGTGACTATCGCCTGTGCAGAGAAGCCAGCTGTTACCATCGCCTGTGCAGAGAAGCCAGCTGTTACCATCGCCTGTGCAGAGAAGCCAGCTGTTACCATCGACTGCACAGATAAGCCCGCTGTGACAATTGACTGTGCAGAGAAGCCGGCAGTTACCATCGACTGTGCAAAGGAGCCGGCAGTTACCATAGACTGCACAGAGAAGCCAGCTGTGACTATCGCCTGTGCAGAGAAGCCAGCTGTTACCATCGCCTGTGCAGAGAAGCCAGCTGTTACCATCGCCTGTGCAGAGAAGCCAGCTGTTACCATCGACTGCACAGATAAGCCCGCTGTGACAATTGACTGTGCAGAGAAGCCGGAAGTTACCATCGACTGTGCAAAGGAGCCGGCAGTTACCATCGACTGTGCAGAGAAGCCAGCTGTTACCATCGCCTGTGCAGAGAAGCCAGCTGTTACCATCGCCTGCGCAGAGAAGCCAGCTGTTACCATCGCCTGTGCAGAGAAGCCATCTGTTACCATCGCCTGTGCAGAGAAGCCATCTGTTACCATCGCCTGCGCAGAGAAGTCAGCTGTGACCATAGACTGCACAGAGGAGCCAGCTGTAACCATCGCTTGCTCAGAGGGGCCAGCAGTTACCATCGACTGCGCAGAGTCAGTTACCATCGACTGTGTAGAGCCAGTTAACATCAACTGCGTACAGGGGCCAGCAGTTACCATCGACTGTGCAGTACCAGTTACCATTGACTGCGCAGAACCAGTAACTATCGACTGCACAAATCCAGTTACTATCAACTGGGAAGAGCCAGTTAACATCGACTGTGTAGAGCCAGTTAACATCAACTGCGTAGAGGGGCCAGCAGTTACCATCGACTGCGCAGTGCCATTTACCATCGACTGCGCAAATCCAGTTACTATCAACTGGGAAGAGCCAATTAACATCGACTGCGTCGAGACAGTTGACATCGACTGTGTAGAAACAGTTAACATCGACTACGTAGAGGGGCCAGAACTTACTATTGACTGTGCTGTGCCAGTTAACATTGAGTACACAGAGGAGCCAGATGTTACCATCAGCTGCTCTGAGGAGCCAGCTGTTACTATCGACTGCACAGAGCCAGTAAACATCGACTGTGCAGATCCAGTTACCATCGACTGCGCAGAGGAGCTAGCAATTACCATCAACTGCGCAGAGGAGCTAGCAATTACCATCAACTGTGCAGAGGAGCCAGCAGTTACTATCAACTGCGCAGAGGAGCCAGCTGTTACCATCGACTGCACAGAGCCTGTAAAGATCGACTGTGCAGATCCAGTTACCATCGACTGCGGAGAGGAGCTAGCAGTTACCATCGGCTGCGCAGAGGAGCCAGGAGTTAAGATTGACTGCGTAGAACCAGTCACTATGGACTGCGCAGAGCCAGTTACCATCGACTGCGCAGAGGAGCCAGCAGTTACCATCGCCTGCGCAGAGAAGACAGCTGTTACCATCGCTTGCGCAGAGAAGCCAGCTGTTACCATCGACTGGGCAGATAAGCCAGCTGTTCCCATCGCCTGTGCAGAGAAGCTAGCTGTGACCATCGACTGCGCAGAGGAGCCCGCTGTGACCATAGACTGGGCAGAGGAGCCAGCTGTGACCATCGCCTGCGCAGAGAAGCCAGCTGTGACCATAGACTGCGCAGATGAGGCCGCTGTGACCATAGACTGGGCAGAGGAGCCAGCTGTGACCATCGCCTGCGCAGAGAAGCCAGCTGTGACCATCGTCTGCGCAGAGAAGCCAGCTGTTACCATCGCTTGTGAAGAGAAGCCAGCTGTTACCATAGACTGCGCAGATAAGGCCGCTGTGACCATAGACTGCGCAGATAAGCCAGCTGTGACTATAGACTGCACAGAGGAGCCAGCTGTTACCATCGCCTGCGCAGAGGGGCCAGCGGTTACCATCGACTGTGCAGAGCCAGTTAACATTGACTGTGTAGAGCCAGTTAACATCAACTGCATAGAGGAGCCAGAAGTTACCATCGATTGTGCAGAGCCAGTTACCATCGACTGCGCAGAGCCAGTTAACATTGACTGTGTAGAGCCAGTTAACATCAACTGCATAGAGGAGCCAGAAGTTACCAGCGACTGCACAGTGCCAGTTACCATTGACTGCGCAGAACCAGTAACTATCGACTGCGCAAATCCAATTACTATCAACTGGGAAGAGCCAGTTAACATTGACTGCGTAGAGACAGTAAACATCAACTATGTAGAGGGGCCAGAACTTACTATTCACTGTGCTCTGCCAGTTAACATCGACTGCACAGAGGAGCCAGCAATTATCATCAGCTGCGCTGAGCCAGTAACCATCGACTGTGCAGATCCAGTTACCATCAACTGTGCAGATGAGCCCGCTGTGACCATAGACTGGGCAGAGGAGCCAGCTGTGACCATCGCCTGCGCAGACAAGCCAGCTGTGACCATCACCTGCGCAGAGAAGCCAGAGGTGCGTTCAAATTCAGCGAACAAGGCGAACGTTTGCGAACGTTTGCAAACTATTTCAAACTTTTTTCCGTTAGCTTTGTGTTTGCCGCGAACGTTTGCAAACATAAGCGAACGGTCTGAAAAGGTAGTTTGCGGCAAACAAAAATGGACGCTGGACTACGTGTTACCATAATACCATAATAATAATATAATAATAATAATAATAATGTTACCTAGCTCAAACAGTCAAGTATCAACAGTCACGTTAGCTAGCGATATCAGAAAAAGGCATTAACGTTAGCTACGTCGAAATAGCTAGCTAACATTATTATTATTTATTTATTATTATATATACTTTTTCTGTAAATGTTAGGAGACAACGAAACCACTCAGCAAGTGTCAAGAGGAGTGAGTGCGGACACTTCAAATGCTCTAAGTAAGTAAGCAAGCTAACGTTACAGTATCCAACAACGTTAACTTTAGCCTACCTGTCATTAACTAGCGAACGTTAGCTAAGTTAAGATAATGTTACCGAACTTCAGTTATCAATGTTACAGTAACTATTGATATCGCTAGCTAACGTGACTGTTGATACTTGACTGTTAGAGCTAGGTAACATTAGCTATCTAACGTTACTGATAGCATTTGCTAAATTAGTTTTGTCAACAGACTTCTTTTTTGACGTCTTTCATCAATGATGACAGAAGCGGCTGCGAGTACAAACTGAAGCTCTCTTCTTGTCGCCATGTCTGTTTATGTTTAATGCAAACAATTTGGAACGTTCTTAAAAAGCTGTTCAAATTTAACCGTTCAAAGAAAACATGTTTGCCACGAACGTTCGCCTTGTTCGCTGAATTTGAACGCACCTCAGCTGTGACCATCGCCAGCGCAGAGGAGCCAGCAGTGACCATGGCCTGCGCAGAGAAGCCAGTTGTTACCATCACCTGCACAGAGAAGCCAGCTGTGACCATAGACTGCGCAGATAAGGCCGCTGTGACCATAGACTGCACAGAGAAGCCAGCTGTGACTATCGCCTGTGCAGAGAAGCCAGCTGTTACCATCGCCTGTGCAGAGAAGCCAGCTGTTACCATCGCCTGTGCAGAGAAGCCAGCTGTTACCATCGACTGCACAGATAAGCCCGCTGTGACAATCGACTGTGCAAAGGAGCCGGCAGTTACCATCGACTGTGCAAAGGAGCCGGCAGTTACCATCGACTGTGCAGAGAAGCCAGCTGTTACCATCGCCTGTGCAGAGAAGCCAGCTGTTACCATCGCCTGCGCAGAGAAGCCAGCTGTTACCATCGCCTGTGCAGAGAAGCCATCTGTTACCATCGCCTGTGCAGAGAAGCCATCTGTTACCATCGCCTGCGCAGAGAAGTCAGCTGTGACCATAGACTGCACAGAGGAGCCAGCTGTAACCATCGCTTGCTCAGAGGGGCCAGCAGTTACCATCGACTGCGCAGAGTCAGTTACCATCGACTGTGTAGAGCCAGTTAACATCAACTGCGTACAGGGGCCAGCAGTTACCATCAACTGTGCAGTACCAGTTACCATTGACTGCGCAGAACCAGTAACTATCGACTGCACAAATCCAGTTACTATCAACTGGGAAGAGCCAGTTAACATCGACTGTGTAGAGCCAGTTAACATCAACTGCGTAGAGGGGCCAGCAGTTACCATCGACTGCGCAGTGCCATTTACCATCGACTGTGCAAATCCAGTTACTATCAACTGGGAAGAGCCAATTAACATCGACTGCGTCGAGACAGTTGACATCGACTGTGTAGAAACAGTTAACATCGACTACGTAGAGGGGCCAGAACTTACTATTGACTGTGCTGTGCCAGTTAACATTGAGTACACAGAGGAGCCAGATGTTACCATCAGCTGCTCTGAGGAGCCAGCTGTTACTATCGACTGCACAGAGCCAGTAAACATCGACTGTGCAGATCCAGTTACCATCGACTGCGCAGAGGAGCTAGCAATTACCATCAACTGTGCAGAGGAGCCAGCAGTTACTATCAACTGCGCAGAGGAGCCAGCTGTTACCATCGACTGCACAGAGCCTGTAAAGATCGACTGTGCAGATCCAGTTACCATCGACTGCGGAGAGGAGCTAGCAGTTACCATCAGCTGCGCAGAGGAGCCAGGAGTTAAGATTGACTGCGTAGAACCAGTCACTATGGACTGCGCAGAGCCAGTTACCATCGACTGCGCAGAGGAGCCAGCAGTTACCATCGACTGTGCAGAGCCAGTCACTATCGACTGTGTAGAAACAGTCACTATGGACGGCGCAGATCCAGCTACTATCAACTGTGCAGAGACAGTTAATATTGACCGCGTAGAGGGGCCAGAAGATACTATCGCCTGCGCAGTGCCAGTTAACATCGACTGTGCAGAGCCAGTTACCATCGACTGCGCAGAGGATCTAGCAGTTACCCTCGACTGCGCTGAGCCAGTTAACATCGAGCGCACAGAGGAGCCAGCAGTTACCATTGACTGTGCAGAGCCAGTTAGCATCGACTGCGCTGAGCCAGTTACCATCGACTGCGCAGAGGAGTCAGCAGTTACCATTGACTGCGCAGAGGAGCCAGCAGTCACTATCAACTGCGCAGAGCCAGTCACTGTCGACTGCGCAGAGCCAGTTACCATCGACTGCGCAGAGGAGCCAGCTGTGACTATCGACTGCACAGAGGAGCTGTCCCTTAAGGCCTGTATAGACCAGGAAGAACAAGTAAAGAAGAAAAAGAAGAAGAAATGGTCTTTGAAGAAAGGAAGGAAAGGGAGGAAGGCAACATCAGTGTCTCCAGAGAAGATGGTCCTGTCCACTGACTCTGCAGACAATCCAGCAGAGCAGGCTTTAGCCCTGAACATCGACTGCGCAAAACAGCCTACTGTTACCATCGACTGCGCAGACCAGCCTGCTGTTACTATCGACTGCGCAGACCAGCCTGCTGTTACCATCAACTGCACAAACCAGCCTGCTGTTACCATTGACTGCGCTGACCAACCTGCTGACCAGCCAGTTACCATCGTCTGCGCAGAGCCAGTCACCATCGACTGCGCAGAGCCAGTCACCATCGACTGCGCAGAGCCAGTCACCATCGACTGCGCAGAACCAGTCACTATCGACTGCGCAGAGGAGCCAGCCGTTACCATGGACTGCGCAGAGGAGCCAGCAGTTACCATCGACTGCACAGAGGAGGCAGCCGTTACCATCGACTGCGCAGAGGAGGCAGCAGTCACTATCAACAATGCAGAGCCAGTCACTATCGACTGCGCAGAGCCAGTTACCATCGACTGCGCAGAGGAGCCAGCTGTGACTATCGACTGCGCAGAGGAGCTGTCCCTTAAGGCCTGTACAGACCAGGAAGAACAAGTAAAGAAGAAAAAGAAGAAGAAATGGTCTTTGAAGAAAGGAAGGAAAGGGGGGAAGGCAACATCAGTGTCTCCAGAGAAGATGGTCCTGTCCACTGACTCTGCAGACAATCCAGCAGAGCAGGCTTTAGCCCTGAACATCAACTGCGCAAAACAGCCTGCTGTTACCATTGACTGCGCTGACCAGCCTGCTCTTACCATCAACTGCGCAGACCAGCCTGCTGTTACCATTGACTGCGCACACCAGCCTGCTGTTATAATTGACTCTGCAGAGGCAGCTCTCACCATTGACTGCGTAGAGTTGTCGTCCCTGATGATGGATTGTACGGACCAAGAACAAGACATAAAGAAGAAGAAGAAAAATAAGTCTTTCAAGAAAGGAAAGAAAGGGACGAAAGCAACATCAGAGTACCTTACTGAGCCAGTCCAGACCATCAATTTGGCAGGGCAGACGTTAGCCCGTAACATCGACTGTGCAGAGAAGCCGGCTCTTCCCATTCGCTGCATCGAGAAGCCTGCTCTGTCCATTGACTGCACAGAACAAAGGTAGTGTTTTTCACTTAATTTAATTTAATTTTGGCACTTCTATTTGCTGCTCAGGAGCTCAGTTTCTAAGAACAAATTGAGCATGTTTATGCTTTACTCACTTCTGTTCTATAGGCTGGAATTCCACAGCTCCAGGAAGATCCAGGAGGAACGCATCAGCCAGGACGAGATCCGGAGGAGCAGGATTGATCACACTGTCCTTGGGTAAGAACGACAGTCACTTCATTCAAACTGCTCGATGGAAAGAGTTTTTTTAAGTTCCTGAATGTTCTGCTTCATACTGACAGGTGTTTAAGAAAAACCAATCAGTTGTTCTCATTGGTCCATCTATTGCATTAATTTTCGCTAGTGTTCTTACATTTAATCCAAAATGTTCTTCAGAAATTATTATTGATCAGAGCTCAATTATATAATGTATATTATTGTACTCTTTAGGGAGTATGCAAGTACAGATGGAGTTTGTATGTCAAATAGAATTGGTGTGCTTGATTTTCGTGCTCTCCCATCCTATATCATTTGATTGTGTTATTTCTGCGCGTTCCTACCTCCTTTCTCTGAGACCCTTGGTGTCAGTTCATGTATTGAAGATATGAAACATGCCCATTTAGTGGGTATGAATGACCTATTTAACTTCTGTACAGTTACAAAGGGATGTGTTAATTTTTCTGCCACAGGTTCCCAAACATCGGGAACACCTGCTACATGAACGCGACTCTCCAGAGTCTCTTCAGTCTCCAAATATTCATCGAGGACATCAGGAGACAGGAGAGCTGCTGGAGGGCAAATCTGCCTACACATTTACTGAAGTATGTAGATATCTATGTTTATTCTCATCTGTAGATAACCGTGCTGTTATTGACATAACTTTTATGTCAGTTTTTTGTTGTTGTTGTTGTTGCCTTGGCTGTGGATCAGAGGTGGGAAAGGAATTGTGGATTTTTTCTGCTTTTAAAAATGTACTTAGCCCAAGTATTTTGCACACTGACATTTTAACAGTTTATTGAAAAGCTTGTGAATGACAGCTGCCTGGTTTCTGTGCCCCTATATGAAACGTTTTAGTCACAGATGTAATTTACGGGCTCCCAACACTGGCCCTGGGGCTACACTGGGTTTCGTTCCAGCCGTAAGGGCCCATCAACAGTAAAGAAATGCATGCAAATTTCCCATAGACTTCAATGTAAAATGGTGCTACAGCAAAACGAATGTATCTCCATAACCGAACATTTTTTTGCTATCTTGCATACTTTTTAAATTACAGCCTACTGTTTTTTGATTGGCTGTGGCCGTTGCCATGGCAACAGATTAATCAAAATTCGCTCTATGGTTCAATGCAGAATTTACTGATTTACCACCTGATGAAGTTTCATGAAAATCCATTAAAGCATGACAGAGTTCCATTTGTTTTGCTGTAGCACCATTTTACATTGAAGTCTATGGGAAAACCGCATGCATTTCGTTACTGTTGATGGGCCCTTAATTACCCTAATCTCAAGTGCCGTTTTTCTGACTGTCTGCTGCCTCTGTCGCCCCCTGCAGGTGCCTTGCAGATCTGCACTCAGCACGGGCCAGCTGTAGCAGAGAGCGAAAGATGAGCCTGCTGAAGAACCTGAAACGAACCATCACAGCCAACTACAGCGACTTCTGTGGGGATCAGCAGCAGGTGAGACACACACACACACACACACACACACACACACACACACACACACACACACACACACACACACACACACACACACACACACACACACACACACGCATGCACACACACACTCACTCCAGGGTTCTTCAGATATTTCCTCCTGTAGGCCAGATTATTTTTAAAAATGGTGCATACAGGCTACACATTTACCCCAAACTTAAAACGAATGTATAGATAACCGGTTAATAATGAGTAATAAAACCATGTCTTCAAATGCTCGGGCCTGCAAACTATGTCTCCAAGGTCACTGTTGAAACCTGACACCCTCTCCTTCGCTCATGGGTTTTCCCTCTTCCTGCAGGACGCTCATGAGTTCCTCAGCGTTCTCCTGTCCCAGATTAAAGAGGAGGGAGTTTCCCTGAGGACAAGGGTGGGGCTGCACCCCTACACATACACCATCGAGTCAAACTTTGAGTTTGAACTCCTGTCCACCAGGACGTGCCTCAGGTGAGCCGTCCCAGCTGCAGTCTCTCCCATCAGCCCCGTTAGACTCAATGCCCATCTCCATTTTCCGTTGCCCTCATTTCAATTTGGGGATTTCAAATAACCACAAACTGAGCTGGCCTGAACAAAGATGTGTGGCTTATGTGTGAGGCCTGGTGGGTCAGTTCCATTTCAATTGTGTCCATTCAGGAAGTTGTAAAATAAAAAAATGTTCATCAAATAAAAACAGCAAACAAGATTTTATTAAATTCATGAGTTGAATTTCATTCGGTTTCCTGACTGAAATTGACTCCATCCACAGCTCTGCCTGTGAGTGTTAATTTCTGTGTCTCTGTTGTTTCCTCTCCAAAGCTGTGGGGACAAGGTGTCTAAAACGGAGTCCTACAACTGTCTGTCTGTGGACTTAGTCCCCGGGGGCTCCGTACAGGACAGTTTGGCGCTCTACTTCAAGGTAAGTGTCCACCTGGGAGACTATCACTGACACATTGAGCACCATCACTAGCAACATTGTGCTTTTTGGTGTGTGAGGTCAGTGCTGAGTGTGTTACTGTGTTTTGTGGTCTGTGAGCTCTGTTTTGAGTGTGCTTTGCTATCACAGGCCTGTGAGGTAGAGTGTCAGTGCCATTGGTGCTATGGGCAGTTGTCCTCTGTGGAGCAGAAATTACTGTCCCTGCCTCGGTAAGTGCAGCCTCCTCCCCTTTCTTTCAGTCTTTTGGTCTTTCCGTATATCCGGATGGTTAAATGACTGTTTACTAGTGTTGTGTCGTTCGCGAACGATTCGTTCAAAAGAACGAATCTTTTGGGTGAACGAACTGAACTGAATCACTTACTGAAAAGATCCGTTCATTTCTCAGTTCAGTTCAGTTCACGAACGGATCTGATCAGCAGCGAGCGTGCACCGTGCAGGGAGGGGGAGGGACTGCCGCGAGCGAACGTGATTCGTCCCTTGCGAACCAGTTCTGCTGTGCTGAACGAATCATTCGCATTTGCTTCTTCCTATTCCATTTCGGACGTATTGTTCTAAGTATTGTATAGCCGAAATGAGTACCGTGTTTGCGTGTTGTATACTAGAAAGTTTTTTTTTCTTTTTTTTCTCTAATTTGTTTGAAATAAAGTTTATATTAAAAAAAAAAAATTTTAAAAAAATTCACGGGCGGGCGGGCGCCGAGCGAGGCAGCGAGCGTGCAGAGTGGACTGATTCGTTCACTGCGTGACGTGACGTGATCCTGAGTGATAATCAGCGGCTCAAACTGCCAGAATCAGGCCCAGCAAGTTAAGACTTAAAAGTCATTGAAAACCAGCGTTCACCTCCAATATTGATATTCAACGAGGAAACTTTTAAAATATCAAGATTTGTAAACGGAGTTTGGCGCATTTGTCAAAGCGACAGCACTTCCGCATGAACTGTTCGGCCGTCAGTTCACTGAGTGAGTCGGACTACGCAGTACGCAGTTGGAGCTCCGCCCAAGCACTGAACGATTCGGTGAACGAATCTTTTGAACGAATCTTTTTAATGAACTGATTCTAGTGATTCGTGTCACTGAAGTGAACTGTTTTGCCCATCACTACTGTTTACCTGCTTAAATAAAGGATTCCTGTGTGCCTCTATGCAGAGTGCTGGTCGTGCAGCTGAAGCGGTTCAGTCTGAACTCCAGAGGGAACCTGGTGAAGCTGCACGATCGGCTCCACGTCTCCCCACAGCTCTGCCTGCAGGCCCACAGCAGGGCCAATGTACGCAGGCCAGGGATGCCCAAGCCCCACCTGACCCAGGGGGACTGCTATGATAGCTCTTTTTCACCAGAGGGTGATGTTCCCTTAACAGGTATTTTACTTATGGGAGACATTCCAACCCATTTTACCTCCTGTGATGTGGAAAACAAGTTAGGGCCGGAGTGTCAGACTACTCCTGAAGTGTCTGCTGGTTTTTGGTGTGTTTCTGCACTTAAGTCCTTAATTAGTTATTGTAAGTCCATACACCTTGGTTCCAAGGCCTATATTGGCTGCTGGTTAAGAGGAAACCACAGACACCTGCTGGCCCTGTGACCCTGCAGAACCTGTTAAGAATCCAGAGCAGAGGGGTAAGTGTGTAGATTATGTGGCAGTAATGATGAGGTAAGAGGTCTGATGGTGTTTTTGGTTTTGTTTGGTTTCCCCTGAAGCTGAAAATAAGAGCTCTGTGGAGGGAAGGTCAGCTGGCAGAATAGGTCAGGACAGCTGTGCTATGGTGAGCAGAGAGAGAGAGAGAGAGAGAGAGGGAGGGAGAGAGAGGGAGAAGAAAGAGGAGGGGTAGTGAAATAATCGAGCAGGAGGCCAAGTTTGGGTTTGTACCTTGTCTGACTGCAGGTCTGTACCTTCTCTTCTAGAATGACTACAGAATCACCAGCGTGCTCTCTCACATCGGCTCAAATATACAACATGGTAAGATACACCGAAGGCACCAAACCCACACTCACAGAGCGCTATACAGGTTATGAAATTAACTTTTTCACCTACTGGCCAGAGTGACTTGTGGATTCTAAAAATCACCAGCCATTTTCAACATTTTACCAGCCATATTACCTTTTACAATGTAACACAACCTGGTTGGTTACCGGCCAAAGTGGCTGTTAACCCTCTATTATGACCCCATTAAGCAGAGTTAACTAAACATCCATCTGTGTTATTGTGCAGGCCATTACATCTGTGAGAGCAGTCAGGGCAACACAACATGGCTGTCATTTGACGACGAGAGAGTGCAGCAGATGGACCAGCAGTCTGCATTGAGGCAGAGGTCAAACTCGGCCTATATCCTGTTTTATGAGTACAGGTAAGCACTCGTTCATAACTATAGCCCTGCTGTTCTGTGAGTGTGGTACAGGTAAGAGCTCATACATAACAATAGCCCTGTTCTGTGAGTGTGGTACAGATAAGAGCTCATCCATAGCAATAGCCCTGCTGTTCTGTGAGTGTGGTACAGGTAAACGTACCGCTGAACTATGAATACAGGTACAAGCTCCTCTTTCGTGATAGCATCAGGTGCAGTTCTGTGTTGGGGGAGGTTTGCAGGCTTTGTGACTGGGCTGTCATCTGTTGTAGGGGTGCTGGTGGATAGACAGGCAACAGAGACAAGGTCCAGCCTCTAATGAGACGACGCAGACCACTCTGCCTCTCCATTCGGGAACAGCCAGTCAGGTTTATGTGTGTTACTAATGTTGTTGTTTGTATTGTATATTTTGTGCTTTGTGAAAAAGAAAAAGGGTAATTCTACAAAAATGTGCCATTTAGCATTTAATGTGTCCATGTGTACAATTTCGCCAGCCCTCTTATCAACACATTAATTGCCATTTGAAATGGTTAAAAATAAATATTAAAGAAAATTAAACAGAATACTAAATGTAAAAGGCCACTTATTACACTGACCTTATTGGTAAAGTATACTTTACTAATAAATCACTCTCGAAATTGTTTTCCATCCTTGCATAACATTGCAATAGGTAGAAATTCCAAAAAGGGAATCTGAGGCACGCTGTCTCACATTAAAAACCTTGGCAAGGCACATTGGCAAGTGCAAGAGGTTCAAATACCGATGTGTTACAGCTTGGTTTAGCCTTCATCAGCCAAATTAATTGATAGACATTAATCCAACAATAATAAATAATTTGGAACAGTGATTGCCCTTTCCACTGTGGAAATCCAGAAGTTCTTGATATATTCATGAGAAGCGAAAGGCCAGGTCGTCTATATTCCTTCCATACCAGCTGGCAAATGGGTTAGTTGACCACCGTATACATTCCTGGGCAAAAATAAATGAGCCAAGCAAAATGTGAATTGTTTTTTTTCCTGCTATTATCTAACCATAAATTCAAGGGCAACAAAATAAAATTAATAAATGCAATAATTAATTAGTATGGGATAGCTTTTCCCTTAGATTTCTATGGAGCGAATTTCGTGCCAAAACTTAACAAACAGAACAGAAGTTTTACAAATGCCCTACGATTCGCAAACAAGCACAGTGTGTTTTGCAAATGAAAAGCACAATTATCAAACATACAGTGTTTTGCAAATGCAAAACACGATGACCAAACAAACACGGCGTGTTTTGCAAATACAAAACGTGCTTATCAAACACATACAGAACTGAAACACAAAACAAACAGAAGATGTTTTACAAATGCCCTACGATTCGCAAAAACGCACTGTTTTGCAAATGCAAAACACAATTATCAAACGAAACAATTTGTTTTGCAAATACAAAACAGTTTTCTTATACATCAAGCTTCACAAATACATAAAACATGTTTAACAAGTGCGAAGAAATGCCGTGTTCAATTTGTGAATCACGTGACTTTTGGCACAATCACATGACTTTTGGCACTGTTTTAGCGCAGATGTTTGCCTGGCCTTCTTTAATAAATGATTAACAAATAATTACTAAAATAATTTTTGCATCTCAATACGGCCTTACAGGCATCCCAGAGCACCGGTAGGGAGACCACACATTTTCTGCCAAGTAATGTTGTAGTTCTATTTTTAATTGTTCTTTCACTGGACCATTCAAAAATACTTGAATTCACTCTACAAAAGGTAGTTTTCTCTCTTTGCCTCAGGTTCAAGGGTCATATATACTGGGCTATGATCTGAGATATTGTGCTAATATCAGAATAAAGGCCAAGGCAGAGTGTTTCGGAGTCCCTTTCTGGAATTGCTACCGATTTCAGTGTTATGCAATGGTGAGAAACAACCAGTGGCGGCTCCTGAGCTGAAAATTGGGCGGGCAGAAAACTTCCCTTTAAACTGATTATTGGTCTTAATAATTTTTTCAATCAGTTTCCTTGATTAACAATAGGCTACATCAGCGTTTAATTCACCAATTACTGAATGCCATCAAATGTAGCCAGTTCTCCTCAATTAGGCTATTAGGCAAGAAATAAAATTATTTTAACTTGCATCGCAAAATTGTGCACATTTTAATCAACATAATTGTGGATACATGTGCTCTTCGTTCTCCGCACTCTTAATTCCGAAAATATTCATGGAAATTAAACGATCTTAAAGCTCAGCTTTTGTTAGATTATTTTTTATTGCAGGTTTAGCACAACCTGCAATAAAAAATAATCTAACAAAAGCTGAGCTTTATGATCGTTTAATTTCCATGAATATTTTCGGAATTAAGAGTGCGGAGAACGAAGAGCACATGTAAGTATGCTAGGTCAATTTTGCAAGTTCAAAGAGCACGCAACAGAATTTAATTTGAATTTCGGCGAGTAAAATTCAACTCTCGTCTGCTGTTTCTCAGCAGCAGAAAGAGGCATCCTAAAAAAATGAAAAATAACCCAAATTATAAATCACTTTATTGCATGTAGTTAAAGGTAAGTATAGGTAAGTATTTCATGTAATTGTTTATATTATTTATCAATGGTGTCTGGCATTACTCGCCATGTGGCAAAGTTAGTGGGACCAGATGGATTGCATTCAAAAGGGGCTTTAATTTAACACGGTTTTATGTTATGAGATGCACATTGTGCAATCAGATTTACAGACTTTTGTCTGAGGGATGCACATTTTCGTAGAATGACCCTTCCAAATAAAACATTTAATGTACTTGAATAAACGGTTTAAACCATTGTGTGTGTGGTATTTATCTTAAGTTGAATGTAATTTTAATGAACATTTTGGAAAATTTGTTAGTGTACGTTAATGATCCCATCTATTACATTATTTTTACATATGTTGTGGTCAAACACAAATATAGATTTCTGGGTAAAGTATCCTTTAAGATAC
The DNA here is from genome assembly GCA_029718625.1 of Synaphobranchus kaupii. NCBI lineage: Eukaryota > Metazoa > Chordata > Actinopteri > Anguilliformes > Synaphobranchidae > Synaphobranchus > Synaphobranchus kaupii. Next base: position 33,522,006 of record CM056393.1, on the reverse strand, counting down.
ATCCAAATAAACTGTCTGTTTATCTGGGGAGTCCATTATTTCAGTGTTTGCACGTGTGTGTGTGTGTGTGTGTGTGTTCATGGGTTGTTTTTTTTGTTTTTTTTCTTACTTTGCTTTACAGCACATGATCAAATTATAATCATGTTGATTAAACCCTTGTGTTTGTTTTGGGTCATATTGACCCGTTTTAAATTTCAGTTTTGTGTTTCTATTTTGTTCATTGTCTGTATTTACTTCATGTATATTTATGTTTATTTTTACCTGTTTGGTTTCTTTTGATGATAATTAGATAAAGACTATCAGTTCAAAGCAATAAATAATTTACTGCATGTAAACCTTGATTCGTTTCAATTTTTCACAGATAAACATGATTTATGCACCGCATTCCTTCATTAAAGTGGATTTATATAAATCACATCTTTCTCACATTAAATTACACTTTTAATCAACCATTAACCATATACGTATATGCACAGGATATTGATTATATTGTTTGGACATGAAGAAAATATATATTGACTATTTTTGCAAATGTTTTATTTCTGTATAGCTTTATAATCCCAATAATGTCCATGGTATATTTTATCAGATCAACGACGTCTACGACGTAAAAAAAGCTAAGTTACTCACGCATAGCCTACATAGCGCTGTCTATAAATTCTTAATTCCAACTAGCTGAAAGACATACAGCCTAAATAGCTAGTACAGCCTAAATAGTTTGCATCAGTAAAATATGGAAATACAGTTTTAAAATAGGGCTATTAGTATTCTATGAAATACATTTAACGTTAGGCTATTCAACACTGGATTGCCGGATGCGTAACTCCAACCTTCCATGTGTGGACTACGAGCTAGCAAGCGAGCTAGTGAGTTCATAAGCACAGCAGTTTTTTTTTCCGGTAGTGTAGAACGTTACCTGCGGGAAATGTTTTGGTACCGGACAGCTAGGTTTAGTTTAGTTTTCTGTAGTGCAATGAATGTAGGCTATAATCCATGTTGATTCGCTTCGTAGTTAGCCTAGCTTGTATCTGCTTCCTGATGAGAAGCAGACTGACTTAATTGGACAATGCATATTTCCCAGGAATCTTAGCCAGAAAGAAAACAATAGATACTACTAAGTAAGTACATACCAGAGATTATTCTTCTTCTTCTTATTATTATAATTAAAAATTGTTTGCAGTAAGCTACATTATCAGCAGAGTAGCGTAGACTAGAGCCACATTCGGAGGCTATTGTTATTTTTTATTTTTTAGTGACTAACCATGAATCAGATTGGGGAAATGTTTGGGGAATTGGCGGTTTATAAATCTGATCTCTTAAAGGCTTGCAGCTTAAAGGAGGCTATCATCAATTCTTAATGTAGGCTATTATCGTAAATTCTTAATTTTCCTAGTAGTCAATTTTATGGTGACATTGTGTTATGTGTGAAAAGGATAAAGTGAACAGAGCTGAAGTGAAGAATTAATGAATAAAGAAATGTTGGCCGAGGTAAGGGTACGTTGAGGTTCGGTTCCACAGTCAGTCGGTCATGACCGCAAGAGCAGAGCGTAACACCCTCCCCAAACCAGACGAGCCAGCGTCCGGTTTGGGGAGGGTGTGATATGGTACAAGTGAAATACAAGTGAAACATTGAACAGTTAATATTGGAAACCTCTTTTGCCTTTGCAATAAAAATACGTTAATGTGTTAATGTGAAAATAATAATAACAGTCTAAGAAATGAAAAGTACTTAACAGTTGCACATTGTTTTTGTGGAAAATAAGCATGTGCCCTGCTGGGCTCAAACTCACAATCCACTATGTGAGAGACTGCAGTTCTAACCACTAGGCCACAGTAGCTTCTTGGAAAGCATGAAGCCATTAGCTACATTAACATTAAAAAACATGAATAAGCTTGATGAGCAGGTATACGGACCATACCCTCAAATAATACTTCTCCCCATTGGATAACATCGCGACGGAGGCAGGCAGTTTGGCAGGAAAAATGGGAAAAAGAAGAAGAAGAAGAAGAAGCGGAAGAGGAAGGAGAAAAACGGCAAAATAACCCAAGTTTGGGGCTTTATTGTGTGGATGTGTGAAGTTTTATCTGAATGCTGTGTGGTTACATGAGGTCAGAACATACAGAAGTTAATGTTTTTAAGGGCTGAGAGTCTATGGTCATTGTGGTTACTTCTGTAGGAAACCCTGAAAAGTGCCAAACTCTCGGTGCTGTACAGGTATGGGGCATGCCCCACCAAGCCGTAACTTGGCGGATGGCATACCTGCCATCCCAATTGTCCTTCACCATATTATAATTATCATAAATAGAAAAAGACTTTTCAGACATGGGTTCCAACTTCCGACATACATGTCATTGGAATATAGCACCAATTAAAAGTATTAATAATAAAGTGCATGACGAGTTACAGAATATAATTTATTAGAGAAATAAATTGGGTAAAAGTTATTATTATTGCTGTAAGAATTACTGGTTATTGGATAATTCATGTATTATATGAGCGATGTGTGTTCAGTTGACAGTTCAGAGGAAATTACTTGGGCCAATTAGTAATAGTATTTGTAGTATTGATGTACTGTTAATGCACCATGCTAATACATTTATTCGGCCAATAGTAATAGAGGAAGCAGGAAAGGGAAAGACTGCTCATATTGTTGGCAATTCTAACAGAGTCATATTGTATTATCTGTCTGGTTAGCTCTGTCTTGCATTGTGCTAGCTGAGTGGAGAAGTGATAAAGCTAAGGTTACATTACTTTTACAGCACAAAAAATCACATTGTGATATATAGCTGTAAAATGTAGGCTAGACAGAGCATTACCACATGATAGATGGAAAGATTGGTCATTGAGGTATGATAAGATGCAAAATGGGTCTTCCCTACAGAAAGCTAAATTATAGACTGGGTGTTAGTATTGTTAGGGTTAATTTAGTTGGCAAGATATAGCATGGGTAAGTGAGTTGATAAATCATGTAAAGGTTTATTATAATATTGCTGTAAGTAGTTGTAGTTGTTGTATAATTAATGTATTGTTACGTCATTGTCCTTCACCATATTATAATGTAATTGTAATAACACAATAAATTAATAAAACACTTTTCATACATGGGTTCCAACGTAAATGTCATTATTTTCATGTAATGTCATGGGAGTATTGAGTAGGTAAATTATTGCAATGCACCTTTTAGCCACAGGGTGGCAGTCTAAGACCACAAATGAAACCTGACCTGAAAGAGTGACGGCTCTTAAAGACGGCTCTTGCACGTATAGCTATTGCTAACATAATGTGGCTTAAGAGGGTAAATAATCCCTCTAAACATTAAAAACACTTAAGAAAAATGAACAGCTTGTTAAAATTCTGCTATTGCAATTTTGGTTGGAATGAAAACCAGTACACACAGGGGTACTCCAGGACCAGGGTTGAGAACATAGACTGTTGAGAACCACTGATCTAAACCATTGGATTGAAAAAATGTGTAGTTGTAAATTTAAACCACAAGAGGTCTCCATACTCAATGAAGTACGTTTCATGAAAAAAAAAGAAAAAGAAAACTATTATACCAGTGATGATAAATCTTTTAGTTCATTTTTATTTTATTTTTTAATTGAAATGCAAAAACAATACATACAAGCATAATGGAACAGAACCACAGTAACAACTAAATCCCAATTAACATAAAAACTCCAACTAACTAACGATAAACTAAAACAAATAAATGAACAAAAAAAAGGACAAAAAGGTTTTAATTATCCTTTTTTACTCCACCTCTTCCCACATATCACGAACAGAGGCAAATGTTAGTTCACCATTTTCTATTTGAGGTGCAATTTGAAAAGGCAGGACTCGGAAAGCTCCGGTTTTGTAGTTTTACCGGCTGTTTTTAAATTAAATCAATTAAGTTCTTGATAGCTTATACGGTTGCGGAGATACGGTATGATAAATGCAACATACACAAACGTGTCGGCGGCACGTTCGATTCAAAGAGTTCTTAACAGTGTCATGGATAACTGGCTATCTAGCCAATTACCTTGCTATTAGCCATTGACAAGCAAAAGTACAGTACGGTTTTGTGTAGGCTAAGAAAGAATTTACTGTCGGTAGACCTAAACACCATCACAACGGTCTTTTTACATTTTATATAGCCTAACTGATATAGTGCCATTAAGCCGTGATATACTAGCCTTGGTAATACATTTAATAAGCTTTCTGGGTCTTTTCTATGCAAGTTAGCTCTTATACAGACAGATCGGCGTGGTCAGTGATTTTGATATAGTTATAATTATTACTATTATATAACTGCTTACCTTGACAACTTTTCCATAGATGGTGACCAGTTGGAATTCTTCTGGATGTTCTTGGCCCAGTGTGAATGGGGTGCTCTTCGGAGATGTCAAAAGCTTCGCTGCCTCCACAAGCTCTTCTGGTGTGTCCATTCTTCCACACAAAAACACTTTTGTGTCAGCTTTGAAGTATATTTGACCATTGGAATCTCTTTTTGAAGAAACAAGTCCATAGTTTTTGATCATAGCCTATATGTGAATCCCCCCCCCCCTCTTTAGGAGGGTGAGATAGAGCATCATAAAATTATCTGTGCCTGTTGCCTTGAGGGCTGCCTTGTGGTCGCACAAACCGAGATGTACTGGGAGCTTTGTCTTCTCAGCCTGAACTCCTTCTGGGGAAAATTTGAAGGATGGAACCTTCTCTACCTCACTCACTGAAATGCATTTAACCCGTAGTGTTGGGGGTTTAGAATATGGGGTCTTATTCCCCTGATACTGGAACAGGTCAATGGAATATTTGCTAAACATTGTGCTTCTCCTACAGTGCTGTGAGGTAATGTGAATTTATGGGTTGTATATTTGTTTTGAATTTAATTCTGTTATTGGGTGGTGTTACTAAGCCAATCTTTTCAAGTCTGGCAGGCAATCTTAATTATGAGGCATCTTTCATTGTTTTTATTAAGATTATGTGTTGGATAAAGTGCTGGGTGGGGCTTGAATAGCTTGTACACCTTAAGTCTGAGTTACACTGTATGCTATTTAGCTGATACAATTAACGTAAGGTCTAATAAAGTAATTAATTATTCAGAGATGGCTAGCTTTTTTGTGTGTGTTGAGAGAGCACTTGTAAATGAGAGGTGGTCAATTAACTCAGGAGTAGAGGTTGTCTTCTGTTTTACTTCACCTCAAGACCTTTTCATAACCTGAAGAATTCTCTGGTTTAATGATGTATACAAGATCTGGCTATCAGGCAAAATATTTTATTCTATTGTAATGTACTGTATATTCTTATTTTGTGGCATTACTAATTTGATAAATAATTACTAACAAACAAAATATATCTACTGAAGCACTAAATCTTTGATCTGACTCTTCCTTTAGCCGTAAGGTACTGAATTTAAAGGAGAAGTTCGGCATTTAGCATGTTAAGCCCTGTTATAAGGTTATTTACAATCATATGCAACGGTCCATATCAACATTGACAAACTTTGCAGTCTTGAGATGTATTGCTCATGTCACAGCTAACTTACACAATGGATCTGGATGGGCATATAGAAAATCCTTCTCGTTTTCAAAGACTGGAAACTCGCCGAGTGATCGATGGTGTCTTGTAATTTACATTTAAAACATGTTTTAAATAACCCGTTTAAAGATTTATATAACTATTTTCAGTCGCCGTACAGCCATACGTTTGTAAACTTCCGCTTGAAATTTTGAGAGGTCTTGACTGAGTTTGAAGGCTAGAATAAGAAGAGCCGCTTCCGGGTCACCAGGTCGGGATTTGCTTTGCAGCTAGTACGAACCAAGGGGCCAAGACTGGGGCTGCGTCCCAATATTCTTCACTCCCCACCTCCATTCCTCCACTCCCCAACTACCACTCCTCTCCTACCCGGAAATATGCAAAACTGCCTGAATGTTTTGAGTACAGGTATTTGCATGTACAGTATCCAATGTACATGACATTGCGGTTTGCATCGAGACATTAATTAATATGTAAGAATTAATACGTAATTAAGATGTAATTAGCGACATTAGAGTAAAACACAAAGATCCGTTTCCGGGGCACGGAGTAGAGGAGTGCTAGTGGAGGAGGAAAGGTGGCATTTTTCGACTATAGCTTATTTGCAGTCACGTGATTCTGATGACGCGCGAAATTCAGATGGGGGGCAGGAAGTGAAGAACACTGATTTGAAATGATGGAAAGTCGATACACAAAAGCGTTGGACGGGCCTACACGTAGGAGGTATCATCAAAAATAACATATTGGATATGATCCGTACACGCTGAGGAAAAGCGATTTTTCTCACGTCTTGGCCGATTTGCCTGGCGTGGAGGCGATCGACATCACAAATTACCTCGTCCCCCAGACCTCCTACTACACGGCTAGCCAGATGAAGGCGTACAAGAGTCTGGAGGCTTATAACTATTTTGTGTGTGGTTGGGTCAACGACCTCGGATCGAAAGCAGCATTGAATGACTGTTTGAAACACAAACACACAGGGTGATATCATAGATGTAACGTATGTTTCTAGCAATATTGCCTCCTGGTCTGTATTTTTGTCAGTTTTAGCCAGCTATGTAAGTAGCTAAATTACTGTAGCCTTACCTTTCACAAAGTGGTCACTGCATATACGAGCGTTGTCTGACTCAGCTCCTCCAGACTTAAGATGGAGATTTTTGATCCACGTCTGCCGCCGTTTCTCTGTGAGTTTTTTAAACTTCTCCCCTTTATGTGTAACCACTTTCGGGACTCGAAAGTAGCCCTTGTTTTTTCCCGATTCGATCGGTTGGTACAGCCGTAAACCGCGCAAAACTTTGGCATTTTAATAGTGCTTTCCTAATCTGCAAATCACTTCCTGCCCCCCATCTGCAGTTCGCGCCACTGCAACGCAGTGACATGACGTCACATGCAAACAAGCTATTGGGAAGCACCCTGGGCTTTCATTTTGAAGCTCACTTCCTGGTTGGGCTGGGAGCGGCAATTGTGCCGTTGCTCACTAGCGCCACTAAGATTGGCTCCAGTCCAGTATAGGTCTTTCACCATGTAAGTCAATGGCAGCAATGTGGTCAAAATACTCAGTCAATAAATTTTTCCCATTTTCCTCGCTTCTTCCTGTGATACGGCAGTGTGACGTTTTGATGATGTGTACCTGCACTTGGGGGCGTGGAACAAAGTATTCCCTCCAATTACATTTCTCGATTTTCAACTTTGTCCTCAAAGTTAATGTAAGTGTACTTACTGTACATTACATTAGCGTAGGGTACTTAGGTTGCTCACAATAGCAGTCAATGCGAACAAAATGCGACAAAAGTGCTTGTTTGGGTGAGAGAGTCCTCACACCCAATTTAGTTTCCCCACAAACACATGGCTATGCACAAAATGGCTCGAATTTGGCAACATGAAGGAGGCTGCAATATCCTCCAATATCCACAGGAACACCTGAGGTAAAAGTATGCAAAGTGTAGTAGCCTACGTTATCAAACGTATCTTAGTAACGTTAGCAGAGGCTGTCTATCAACTACAGTTAACCTAACTGGTATAATGGTAGAAATACAAAACGGGATTTGAGATTCAAATTAGCGAGATATTGATAATTACAAATATTACGGCTGCTATTAGTGGCAGTAGTTGTGGCTGGCCAGCAATTTACACACAGCTATCCTGTTATTGCGGTAATGGTAAGGTTAAAAGAAAAACAAAACAAGATTCCGGATTCTAAGCAAATATTTATTACAGATGTTCACGTTACATACGACTGTTATCATACCATTCAGAAACATCGAGATTCTCTCGGGGTGGACCGCATTTTCTGCAGCTGCGGCTACAGCAGCAGGAACGGGGTGGCTCAAACATAAGACCGCAAAGAAGCAAAGCCGTCCACATAATCATAGTAATTTCCCTCCCCGGTACCATCCTCGCCCTCACCGTCCTCCTGCCCCTCGTTGTCCCACAGAAATGATGCCTCCTCCTCCTCAACAGATCGGGGGATGGAGGAGGAGAGTGATCCTCAATTTCAGACACAATGTCTTCGCAACGCGTTAGCTTTCTTTTCAGGACTACTATCCAGAAGAGCTAGCTACCGCGACTGCCCGCCCACGTAAAAAATAAGTAAAAAGTCGTGCCCCAACGTCAGTTTTCATGCAGAAGCCTTCTGAAAGCAATAGAAAAATGCCACCTGACTTCCATTGTGTGGGCTCTTTTAAATACTGTTTTTGAATACAGATAATCACGTATACACATCATTTAAGTAAACAATGGTCTTATTGTTAGATATGATTATGATTAGATAAACTGTGATATGATCTTACTGAAGTATTGTTAAGCCCCCCCTGGCATTCCTACATCTCAAAACTAGGGCTCCTAGGATTCCATTTTCACTGAATTGTGGACGGAATCGCGGAATTGACCTTAAGCAGAATCTTGGCTTTTGCGTGGAATTTCAGTTTTTTTTTTTTTGGTCAGATGGTTTACAACACACTGCGTGCCCTTAAAACTTATGGCAGCAAACTAAACTCACATATAGGACTTTTTATTTACAGTTTAAGGAAATCAAATGTTCCCTATTGCATTTTCCTTGCCTCAGCTAATGCATGGTCTTGTGATCATATAAGCACTTTATTTTATTTTATTTTATTTGCACTTTACAGAATTAAGCATTGGATTGCTTATTTGGTTATTAAAACATTAAAATATATTAGGGAGGGTATAATTGTCATTTTGAGACTGTTTTAGTTGCGCTATAGAAGTGAATGGAGAGCGATAAATACCCTATTCTGGATTATCAGCCGAGGGGAGCACAGAGCAACTAACAAATATATTTCACCACCATTTGGACTCATATCATGGCCAGGTAACTACACAACCCAAAGTTCAATTGTGCTTTAAGTCTTCTCCTTGCATATAAAACATAATAATAATATTAATAATAATAATGCATTTCTAATAAAATAAATCGGGATCAGTATCGGCCGATCTTTAAAAAGAAAACTGGTGATCTGTATCGGCCCTGAAAAATCTTGATTGGAGCATCATATATAGGCTATTATTTTCTTGTCTTCATTTAGTTTACCACAAGTTTGAATGATTATATACACATATTTGAAGGTAGTTTGTGAATAAAAAAGGGTTGAAAATTGGGAAAACTGGAAAAAAAAAACTTGCTTAAAAGAACCAAGAAAACAGAATCCTAGGAGCCCTACAAAACAGATTTTTAGGGAGCCTTCCTATTGAAGTGAATGTCAAAATGAGATTAACTACAGAAAATAATCATGTGTATTGATGACGGGCATCAACTGCAACGTAGTGAGTGACATTAGTGGTTTTCAAATCTGGTATTCAGTTATTCAGACATAAACCACTGTTGAAGGAGTGCATTGTCCCATGCCCAATGTTGCATCTCATCAGAACTGATACTGAACATCATTATACAGTCTGCCACTGTCAAAACATTATATAATGTGTGATCATTTCTCAGTGTTTTGTTAATAGGCTACACAAATGAGATGGGGTTGTTTGCCAGCCAGCTCCCAGTTTGTTTAGCCTTTTTGAGAACATTTTTGGTATTTATCTTTTTCCCCCGACAGGAACATCTTACGTGAAGAAAAAAAAAAAAAAAAAACTTAGAAAATGTCCAAGATCACATAACACTAAAGCTTTCTTCTAGTTGAAGGGTGTGTAGATTCTGAAGTAAATGGGATGCCAAAATTGCTCCCTAAGTGGTGATTCTACCGTGATTCACTGTAGTCACATTCAATATGCAGATCTCCATCTCCAAATGATAGATAGGACTGAGTCCAGCCAACGAGGGAATGAGAACATATTTGGCGATACCCCCAAGAAAAGTGGTTCAGCAATCCTTGGATTTATAATTCGCATTATTGAATTTTTATGCTTTGGACAACCAAATTTTGTTATAATTTGATTTGTAATACTGTTCTCTTCTGCTTTGTAGGTACAGTAACTGAGAGATGCATACAAATATGAAATTACATTTTGCAGTAGAGACAAAAATAACTTTCACAGGAGAATGAGTAGGAATGTCTTATTTTTCCTGTCACAAAGACACAAATTACTACTTTAATTTGGATTCAATTTTTACGTTTTTAACTTGTAAATAACTCAATAAAATCAAAACATCTAACAAAGCTATGTAAAAATGTGCATAGTTTAAAAATAGTTCACATAACCTCACTATCACCATCATGCATGGCTTCAATAAAGTGAACCTTCAATTACAATAAAGTGTCATTTACAATAGTTTAAATTGTGCACTATGCAGGTACATTTTTACCTAGAAAATATTATAAAATAACCTTGTTCAGTCAAATCTATGGTGCACTGGCAATCTGTCAAAAACAATTGGTGAAACCTTGCTCCTCTGCTTGTATTTATTTCAACAAAAAATTTGTAAACATACAAACATGCCAAGTTACTCACGCATAGCCTGCAAAGCACTGTCAGTAAGTCATTAGTTAAAACTTGCAACAACTAGGCACTGCCATTAAAAGTATTGATATTAAAATGCGGCCAAGTTACACCGGACTATATTGTCCATCGTAGCTAACACTAATTAAACTATCTCTATTCCAAAGCACCCAAATCTTTCCTGAATAATTTCATGCCCTGTGTTTCTATCTCAAGAGAATTACCATACATATAGAAAAATGCACATTGCTAAATATTTTATTTTCATTTCATCCTCGCTTGATATTTTGCTTGCTGTGCTCAAGTGTGTTTTCTGCCCTCCATGGAGGTGAGTGGGCGGGATTTAGGATGGAGCAGGAGACTTATAGGACCACTGCAAGGCTAAAGATCCTGCATAGTGCACCTTTAATTCATATTAGCAAGTAACATTTGTTTTGTGCAATATCCAAATGTAGCTGGTGAGTCATTTCCTTTTCTGTTGGGTTATGCATAGGTTGCTTATTGTATAGGTTACTTATTGGCTTACTGTTGTACATGCCAATGATTGAAATCATGTGCCCCCCCCCCCCCCACCCCCCAAAAAAATAAATAAATAAAATCATACTGACTGCGCCTGGTGTTTGAAATCGTATTTACCTTATAGGGTTGTTTTAACGCACTTGTTTCAAGTTGGAAAATGCACTAATGTACGTCGCTCTGGATAAGAGCGTCTGCCAAATGACTAAAATGTAATGTAAATGCACTTTCTCAGCGTGATTGCTGGGACTGTAGTATTCCAGTTTTAAACTCTTCACCGTGTCTCTCATGTTCCTGAGCAATGCAGTGTATCATTGCTTTCTGTGATCTAGATCCTTTCAGGTGCAGCAGCACGCCCTGTACTGCCTCTTCAAATATTGATCTTAAGGCCTCCGGCACTAGAGGGCAGAGTGTGAGAGACGGAACGGTTTCCCATGGCTTAAGCCAATCAAGTGAGACTTTGTTATATTAAATATAGGCTTTGTTTTATTAAATTTTGTCACATACTGTACAAATATCACCTTAAAAATCTATTAATTCAAAAATATGAATCTGGTGGATTTGCTCCAGAGTAAATGTATGCCACACCAACACAATAAATTTTAAATTGGCCGGAAGAGACATAGACAGCCTCCCCCATTGACCTGATCAAAATCAATCCCCATTGATCTTTCAAAATGTTCAAAATCTTTGCCTTCGACTTACAATACCTTCCATTCTTGTCATCTGTCAAAATGTCTGTGTCAGGTTCTGAGAGGCAATCCGGGAGCTTGTTGAAGGTGATGTCTGGTGATTTTTGTCTCTTTTCGCAGTTATATGGTACAGTGCACAGTGAAGCAATATTTTGGCATTATCGTTTGCGAATGTAAATTTTAAATATATGTAATAAAATGTATATGTATTAATGAAATTGAATGGACCCAAATGAGCCATAACATTAGCTAGATTTACCTTACTGTTGTTGACTGTGGAACGGGGTAGCCTACGCTTCCACGAGTGGTTTAAATAAAAAAAAGTAAAATAAAAAAAGGCGGGGGGGTATTAATATACATTACTATTCACAAATAAAATAAAGAAATCTGTTTAAGTGACACCGTAAAGTGAAAAATCTAATTGAATTGAAATTGTTAAAAAATATTTGGCAGATATGGTTGCTTTTCAGTTATAAATATGAGCAAATTCACAGTTCATTTGGAAAGCACAGGTGATTGTAATTGTGGTCTGGCCAAGCCACCATCTGCTCAGTGACATTCTGCCCTGGAGCAAAATGTGGCCTAATTGCCAACCCCTGCCCTAGAACACACAAGCTCCATAATATAAAACTACTTTAATTAAAGCGAACGTCACAGTTCGCAGACTTTTAGGGATAGCGTGATCAGTTCTCACTTCTGTAACTCCTAAGTTGTTTTTTTTTTGTTTTTTTTCATTGATTGCACTCCACGGTTGTGTGAAAAGTGGAAAAATAAAACATGCAATTGAGCAAACACTTGAGTGTCTTTTGCTGTGAATTCATACTTGTGTTTTATTTATAATGCTTTTAGTTTAACAGACTTTCACTCACATGCAGTTGGTACTTCTGTCCTCCTTCCTTTCCCAGGCATTCCTTTATAGGTTCAAACACTCCCTGTGAGGTTGTGTGTAAAATTAATGCTGACAGCCAGTACACTGGTGCCTCTTAGTGGTTTTGAGTTCGGTCTCATTCCTCATTATTTCACAGTTGCAAACAGGCAAAGGTAATTAATGGCTCCCGCACTTCACTGAACCTTGACGTACCAGCAAATGGCAAGCATTTTTCTTGGTTTGTAGACTTTGCTGCTTTAACCGTATGATAATGCAGTTTAAATAGGCTATACACTTTCTCAAGCTTCGGTTGGCTCTTGGCTCCTTGATGACGCTCTCCAAAAACCAACAATGCATGTTGTTCAAAGTATGCACAATTTCATAGACTTAGCTCTTTGAATATGTGCACATAGGACAGGACAGCACTTGCAAATGAATTCAGCTTGGTAATGGATGATGATACAACTTTAGCCACAGAGAAATCAATTTGTTTTGAAACTAAATGTGTCACCTGCTGACTAAATTGTTCCATTTGACTCATCTTAAATTGCGAACTAGATTAAATTGATTTATTCATTTAAATGTAGTATTTAATAAAATTACATTAGTGATGTTATGGTGATTGAAACAAAATCAGCTGGGTTCTTAGGATCATGCAAAAGGGATAATAGTGTTGCCCGAGGAGGGTGGATTTTTTAGTCATCAGGATGACCACTTTGCTTGCTAATTACTTCCCAGGTGATTTTGTGCCTGCAAGCTGTCTGGGATGTCACTCCAGCTGAAAACTTCATTTGTAAAGTGAAAAAGATTGCACACTTGCCAAAAGATGTGTGCACAAGTCATTGCCCTCTTGAACTGACAGTGGGATGGCGTAGGCCTGAGGTCGCAGTTGTGAATTCTTAATTAGGGAGGACATTGGCGCAGAGAACTCTTAAACCTCAGCATTATATTTCTTATTTTTATCTTTTCTCGGATTGAGCTTGAGAACTAGTCTCACTAACAGTGTGGTTTAGCTAAATCTATTCTCGTGCATTTTTAAAAAGATCAAAAGTATTTTACTTGCAAAGTAGAATAGCCCATTGTGAATGAGTGCCTTTTGTGAGGATTAAAAGTTGCTTATATGGTGCTCGAGGGCCCTATCTTGATGCATCCGTTTCTGCAGTCCAGACAAATACCACAAAATAATTAAAAATAGAAGTCCTTTCAGCTTTTTAACATTTTGTTTCTTAGTGTTACTTAATATTGTAAAGACTTAGAGATCTAAAGCATAACTCATTTGTGATTAAGTTTCTATATTGACTGTCAAAACCTTTTTCTGAAACCTGCAAATATTCAGACTCATTTTACCATTAATATACAATGGTTAGGGTCAGGGATCATGTACATACTTTGAACTTGCATGATTTCCTCTTCGGGTGTTTGACATGATAGAGTCAAACAGAGAGCGTTTCTACAAACAGAAGTGGGGATAGGACGCAGACTGGCTCATTATCATTTAAAATCTGGAAATTACGAGTTGAATGTCTTTTGAAATTACATACAGATTTGCTACATTTGTGATTTAATCAGCTTATAGCAGCATATTTTTTTATTCTTTTAATGCATTATAGAACCAGCATCTTCCCAATGAAATCACACTGCAAGCCCTTTTACAGTACTGGTGTTGGAAAAAGCAAAAAAAAACTATTCAGTAAAAAATCATAATAATTATAGGGCAGAGCTTTAAAAAAAAAGGTGACTTCCTACTAAAACTTTTGTAGTATACCTGATAGTTTAATGGTAGTCTCATATCTAAAGAGTACAGTCGCCCTCTAGTGGTGAGATTACTTATTGTACACTGATTTTAAAGGGTAGTTTGCTTTCTGAAGAAATACCAACTGAAAGTTTGGAAGTGTTGTCACCATGCACACGGCTGCTAAATGAAATCTCTCAATCAATTCTGATTCACATGTTCTGATTCTGATAGCAAAAGATTTTAACTGTGAATGTCAAACTCTCTTTGCGGAAATGCTTTTTATATAGTTTACAATTTTATTTCCTCCTATATATACAACGACATAGCCCCACAACATCACGGAACCTCCACCATACTTAACAGTGGGGATCAGGTTATTTTCGGTATAGCCATCCTTATTTTTACACCAAACCCACCTTGAGTGTTGGTTGCCGAAAAGCTCAATTTTCGCTTACGTTTGTGGTGAAATGACAGGAAAGGCTTTTTTCTGGCATGCCTTCCAAATAATTTGTTGGCATGGACGTGACATCTAATGGTAGTTTTGGAGACTTGATGACCCCAAGATGCTACTTTCCTCTATAATTCTCCAACAGTGATCCTTGGGGATTTTTTTGCCTCTCTTACCATCCTCCTCACTGTGCGTGGGGGCAAAAACTTGGGTCCTCTTCCAGGCAAGTTTGTAACAGTTCCAGTTGCTTTGAAATTTTTAAGTATTGCCGGTAGATATTGGCATTTTCAGGTGAGTAGCTATTTTTTATAGCTATTCCCTGACTTATGAAGCTCAACACACTTTTCCCTCATTTGATTTGTGTGTTCTCTTATCTTTCCCATGTTGATGTATGAATAAATGGATATGGCCTCTGTGTCACCTCATATTTATACCCCAGTGAAACAGGAAGTCATGGATTACTGCTTGAAAGTTCCTAACCACTTTGATCAACTTTAAAAAGTCAAATATAAATGGAAAATGCTTCAGTTACATTGTTTTCATAAGGTTCGATTCCCAGGTAGGACACTGCCGTTGTACCCTTGAGCAAGGTACTTAACCTGACTTGCTTCAATATATATCCAGCTGTATGAATGGATAAATGTAATAAGAACTTGTGTAAGTCGCTCTGAATAAGAGCGTCTGCTAAATGCCTCTAATGTAATACAAATTTCTAGGGGTGCCAATAATTGTGGCACACGTGATTTTGTTAAAAATAATTATTTCTTGAGGGATTTTTTTTTTTCTCAGAATAAATTTACCTCAATTAAAGGTTGGATTTTTCTCATTTTTTCAGTGTGAGATTAAGCTAATTCACCAAAAGGTGAATTTTTTATAACCCTTTTTACTCATCTTTACCAGGGGTACCAATAATTGTGGAGGGCACTGTAGGTTAATATAATTATAGTACAGTGCCACCATGACACAGCAGCTCATTGGTGCAAGAAGGTTAACCACTCTTCTGTTTCATAGTTAGACATAATTGTAGCTTCAATTTCATTCTGTAAGCACCTTGACTAATGTTATGCATGCAGTAATGGGCAGTGCAGTATCTAGCCCTTGGCCAGGCCAGCTGCATCTAATCCACCCTAATCTTGGGAGAACAGGACCTGCACCACTTATGAACTGAGAAGGAAAGAAGTACTGCCACAAAATGAAAACCAATTTTGCGCTTATAAGTGTGAATAAAAGCTACAAAATGAATGTGTTCATACAGTATGTAGAAAAGACAACAGTGAGGTTATAGTGCCCATTAGTCCTGTTTAGATTGTCATCACACAGTGTATACTTTTAGTTTCCATGATGTCATTTCCAGTTGTCCATTGCTCACATTGGTGTGAAGACACATATTTCAAAAGAAACTGTGCCCTTACACTCCCATGACCTGTTTAATGGTCCTCTTTATAATAAAACACACTTTTTGACAGGCAAGATTCCTTATCGCCGCACTCTTATCTTGTAAAAGCTTTAAGCAAGATGGCAAATCTGTACCACTGTACCATACTGCAGGCATATATTTATTAGATTATATTTTTAAATGGACTTTTAGAAGTTTGTGTCTGCCTAAGGTCAAATTGTATCCACCCCGCCCCCGTAATAGTTCACACGTACAAGAAAATGAATTATTTTTTCACATAAACACAGATGGACCCTTGAAAAGGCAGTTAAAGTATCAACAGCATATGGCCAGATTGTGATGATTACAAATCTTAATTGGAGGTACATTTCAATGTTGTGAATAATCACTGACTACTACTTGTAGAAGTCATTCTTAAACTTTGAGGTGTGAGAGATGTACTGTGAGGTCCAGAATGATTGGCACCGTTGATAAAGATGCACATGTAGCGCCATTGCTTAGGCATATTGTAATTTTCCCACAAATGGGAAACATTTGTAGTTCAATATGACACATTTTTCGACATACATTTATTTACAAAAATAAGATACCACAATTTCATAATTATTTGCACCCCTGTGGCACAGTCTCACCTGGCAAGGATAATGACACTGAGCATTTTCCTAAGATATATGTTGAGGTTGGAGAACACATTTGGAGGATCTTCAACCATTCCACAAAGAACCATTTCAGAATCTTTAAATATGATGTCTTTCAGTTTGTACTTATGGACTTCGCTCTTCAATTCAGACCACAGGTTTTGAGATGGCCATTGCAAAACAATGATCTTCTTTTACAGAACTATTTCTGTTTCTGAGATGTGTGGGGTTATGACTTGTTGGAAGGTCCACCATATGAGAGAGGTTTATTATTCACTGGCAGGAAAGACCCCTTGAGATCTCGTTTTCGAGGGGGTCCTGCAGTACACGAGAGTTATACTTCAATAACCAGTCAACATTTTGGGTGGTACATCATCAAAACAACAAAAAAATTACATTTTATAAAAAAGAAAACATATATACATATAATTGTAAAGTATAATTTGTGTACTTTACTATTATATGTATAAACATATAAAACATGAGCAATTGGTTTTCAGATATGAAAATAAAGTAGTTTTAAACAAACCAAAAGAAGTAATAGAAGTAATAGATTCCAATCAGATGAAGATGTTATGCTCATGTGAGTAATGTTTTTTAAAGCAAGTAGCATTGTGCAAAAAGGTCTCAGGATTTGTTCCCTAATCCTTTACATGTAAAACTACTTTTCATGTGGGGCGGCAGTGTAGTATAATGGTTAAGGAACTGGCCTTGTAACCGAAAGGTTGCAGGTTTGATTCCCAGGTAGGACACTGCCGTTGTACCCTTGAGCAAGGTACCTAACCCGAATTGCTTCAGTATATATCCAGCTGTATAAATGGATAAATGGAATAAGAAGTTGTGTAAGTCGCTCTGGATAAGAGTGTAAGATAGGAATTCACACCCCAGAGCACCTAAGAACACAATACCGGGAAGTGACAATCTTTGTGATCTTTGAGAGCTGTAAAGTCACACTTCTGGTGCCAGGATGTTTGCTGAGACCATCTGGCCTAAGGTTTACGGTGTCCGAGAATGTCCTAGGATTTTATGGTCCTGGGAGAGACTTTGATCTGTTTGAAGCTCCCGCGCAAGGACAATGCAAGACTGCCCCCACCTGATGTCACTGAGACAGGCCACATCCTTTTCACTCAAATCACAGCATGGTATAGCAGTACAGACTGCATTGGTTTTCCTAAAGCTTAAAAACCTTAAAATGTGATGAATATTTGTGCTACATTGTACAGTATATACTGGAAATAGTCCTGACACTGGAACATACATTGTACACTCTTTTTCCAGAGGAACAACTATATATTGTTCAGTTTCTCAGTGTTACATGAATAAATACACACAGTTAATGTACCTGACTGAACAGAGGAAACTAGGGTATAATGTAATGTTCTTCAACAGGAATCCTGGGACTGTTTGTGGCATTAATATTAATCACATTTGAAAACTATGCAGAGATGGGATTCTCATGACAACACGAACGTAGACCTATTCATGTGTGATATCGTTTTGATGGTCTCGGTGTGTGTGGTGTAATGGTCTATATTTCCTAGATGGTGAACATGTAGGAAATATATATTTCATAACTCAGGAATAAACTGCCGCTGTGGAATTAGACCACAGGAAACTCTTTCTGCCAAACCCCCTGTGGAAGGGGGACAAAAGGTGCAATATTAGCTTTCTGGCCAGTTTATGGTTTTACGATCAGCCACAGCCAGATCAAACACAGAGTTTGGGCTTATAGGCATAGGAAACAAGGAACTCGGGGAAGCTGTAATCAGACTCTCCCGCACATCTCACTCTGTGTATTGTGTGTAGTGAATTGCCAGGTATGACTTAATATTTTTCTATACTCTATTTTTAATATGTTGTGTTGTAATTTGTAACTATGATTTGATTATTTTAAAAGTAAAGAACCTACCTGGTAAACTGTTAAACTTGATTTGTGTGGTTTCTTTGAAAAAGACATTCTATCTCTGTTAACACGGTAATGAGTTGATTGATTTCCTCAGTCTGGACTTCCCCCTCTGCTGATCTAGGGAGATTGACTAGTTAAGCTTAATGTATCACGGAGTATTGCACCCGTAGAACTCTGTCTTAAGTTAGATCATCTCCGCATGCCTTTTATACATGTTGAGAACGGACGTTGCCAATATTATCTTCTCGGGTCCCTGAGCCTTTAAGATAGGCTATACCTTATGAAGTGGCCTCCTCCGCAACCTCTGAGATAAATGGAGACATCTAGTCAGCCGTGAGTGGTGTACATAAACGGCCGTATGTAGCACTCGGTGGAACCGGCGCATCCAGTTCAGAGAACAGGCTCCAGAGTACGAGAGTATCTTAACAAATCAATTATAAATTCTACCTTTTAAATTATATACTAATAATTAAATTGGAGTCAGATTTATACGAGTATGGAATCAGCATTGGTGGCTGACCGTTAATAAAATATACACAGGCTGCCTTTTTGGGTAAGCTGGAGCCAGCCCGCAGACCAGACTAGAGCGGGAGACAAAGTGGTACTATTGTCTCTGACACGTGGTCCATTACTAGCTGATCCCGCGAATTCAAAGAAACAGTCTCATCCGGTTGTAATAACAATAACATTTCAACACTCTTACCTTTTCCCACAGCAACAGCGGAAAATATCACATTTAAACCTTCGTTCCGGGCTATTCCCCTCATTGGTCTAGCTGCTAGGGATTTACAAGAGCGTCTGCTAAATGCCTATAATGTAATGTAATGGTCTACCTGTGTTCCTTGAAGCTAAGCAGTGGTCAATGTAAAATATTTTACCCAGTCTTAATTTTGAATTAATGCTTTGATTTTGTATTAATGAGCTGGCAAGAAACATGGATGGGAAACGGCAAAATTACTCTGAAAAGATGTATGATGCCAAAAATGTGTTTTTTGAGTGTACTAACCTTTCAATTTTTTCAGAAGCATTTGTGGACATCATCCAGCAGGCAGAAAAAAAGATGAGCAAGTTGTTCCTCCGTGCTCACAGGAACATGGCTGTCGATACCGCTGACCTGGTCAGAGAGGCTTTGCTAACAGTATGGTGGCACTGGGCTTTGAACTGGAAAGTGGATGATTATATCCTCTTCCCATTGGTGCTCAGCCACCTCATCGATTCCGGCCCGACTCTTAGGGAGCTGGGGACGTTCCCGAGCAGCCGGCCAGGCGAAGCAGGGGTGGGCTGCGTTTCCCGGGCGTTTCTCTTTCCAGGCACTCAACCTCGGCAAGGAAGTCAACACCACGGATCATGTGCAATGCTTGAAGCGGCGCGAGAGGGCCCTGCTGAAGATGCTATACTGCCCCCGCGCTGCCAGGGCCTCGCGTGAGCTACTGCCTGAATGCTCAATGTAATGCGAGGCTGTCGAGCCAGAGTGGGGGAGATGGACGGCCACTGGAGGAGAGGAGCTTGTCCTCTCCATGGAGGAGGTGTCTGTCAGAATGCGCAGGACCCACAGCCTGGAGCGAGCGCTGCGCCGCGAGCGTCTGCACGTCAGCAACGCACTCGAGCGTGTGCACGTCAACAACGCACTCGAGCGTCTGCACGTCAACAACGCACTCGAGCGTCTGCACGTCAACAACGCACTCGAGCGTGTGCAGAAAACTGGCCGAAGCTCTTGCCGCAGGTGACACTGAGAGCTTTTCATCAAAAATGTCCCCCTGTCACCTCTGCATGGGGAAATCATCCAAAAAGCCATGTTTATTATGCAATTTGCCCTCTGGTTGAAAGAAGGCTAAAATGACTCGTTTGAACGTCTCTAGTAATTATTGTTGCTCAAGCCACAACATTACTGGAAAAACGGGCACCAAAAGGCTGTACCTGTGCAACCATTTGAGGCGACTACTAAATTGAAACACTAAAGACACTGCTGGAAAGTTCCAGTCTTTCAGGCAAAGGGAGAATGTGACGCAAGCTACACACCTGTGGTTTGAAATCACACATGCCACACAATAACAGCATGCCCAGAACATTCCTAAAATACACTAAAATACCAGGTTAAAGCACAGCCTGCTAACTGGTGCAAGGCGAGGCATTCTTCAGTGATCTTTTTCTGCAGGAAGGATCGTGCACTCTCATCACAATGTCAGAGATGTTTATAGCACTGGCCCACTGTCTTTGATATATTTTCTATTGTTGATACAAAAGGTCGACGGAAAATTAAGTAACGTCCAGGGCTCTTTGAGATATATACATAAGCACATACTGTATGTATCGAGCAGACCAAAATGACTTCTCAGTACATCCTTTGGGTTTTCTACAGGCCCTGATCTCTTAACTCAGTTGTTATAAAAAATAAAATTAATATTGACATATAAAAGACCAGGTATAAGTTCATTTTTCAGGAGTCTTCACCTGCCCGACATATTTCAGAGGGTAGGGCAAGTGTACGGGGAGCATGCTTTTCCGCAGCAGGAAAGCTAATATTTTAGTTAATTTTGGATCATTCATATACATTTTTTATGTAGCATGCACTTTTTTTAATGGTAATGGGAAATTGGCCACAATCAGATTGGTCATGAACCACAATGCATATCCTGCCCCAGTAGTACCTCTCAGTGCTTCACTCCTTCTCCACGTACTTCTTAAGCGCAATACTCCCATCTGCTGGAGTGTATGTATCACTGCATTGCCAAAAATAGCCTTTAACCTCCGGAAATTGATTAATTTATTCTAGAAAAGATGATGTATGTAAACTAGGGGGTGTCACGATTCTCCAAATCCGCGATTCGATTTGACTTTCGATTTTAAGGTCACAATTCGATTCGATTTTCGATTTTTTTTTCAGCACAATTTTTTTTCCAGCACTATAGTCTAACTAATGGCTATGCCATTGTTAGACTATCGAGTCTTGATTTGTAAAGAAAAGTACTTGTTTCTCAATAAGTAACTTTTATTTGAATAATAACAATTATAAATAATAACAAAAATATGAGAATATTTAAACACACCTAAACAGTTAAGAGCTTTATCAAAACTAGACTCTAGAATAAACAGTTGAACATTTACCACGCTATTAACAATTTACACATTGGTTTTATGCCCTGACAACGGTCATTTACATTTTCAAATTCTTCTTTAAAAAGATGAGCGTGTTCACATTCTTTGAACAGTTGAGAGCTTTAACAAACTCAGTGTTTCCCCTACCATTATCTTGGCCGGGCGGAAACTCACGTGCCGCCCGGCTTGGACAAGAGGGAAAATAAATAAATTTAATGAAAAAAAAATAATAATTTATATTATTCTTTTTGTTTTAATATAATCTTTTTTTAAATTTTTTTATGTAGCTGCAATATTTCCCTTACCGCAGAATGCGGGAATGATCAAAATAGCATCTGGAAAAACCCTTGCCAAAACGGTTTCCCGTTAGGCCTAATTAAAATTTTCAATGGCAGCGCTGATATTATGAGGGTGTAATTATAGTTTCCGCCTCTACGCAAAATGGCGCACTTTCACAATCTAGGGGAAACACTGAAACTAATATCTGAAATAATAAACAGTTGAACATGTACCACGCTATTAACTATTTACATGTTTTTTTTCATGCCCTGACTGTCATTTGGGTTGTCATTTGAGTTGTCTGTGTCAATGTTTTTTCCCCAGTCAAATCTGTTTATTTGTGATGCCTGCGAATGTGTCCTGCCATATTTGACGTGTTGCCTGAGGTGGCGTATGGTACTCGCGTGTAGCATAGCCGACAAACTGTCGTTATTTTGTCAATGACGCGTTTGTTGTTTATATAACTCACGGGGAAGGCAAAATGTTGCCACACCGGTGACTTGAGGGAAGCAGGAGGATTTTCCAGTTCTGTTTCTCCATCTCCGACTCCGGCAGTGGCCATGGTGTGTCGAAAAGTAATGCAGGCTACCGGTAAGCTAACGTTAACTAGCAGCTGTGTCTTTGAAATATCGTTGTTTTTTTTTCTTCGGACGCACGCCTGCGTGGACGAACAAAATGCAGTGGAAGGCGTCAAGTTTCGTTTTGTCGTTAACGCTTACATTAGAGATGGCCAAGTAGGCTACTTTTCATTTCGATCGATTTTCGATTTCGAATCGGTATCGTGACACCCCTAATGTAAACATAGAAGAGCTTAAGGTGGATAAAAAGCTAAATGAGTACGTATTATACCAATTTAGCACACAACCAATTGCCTGTTGCTTGATCAAATTATTGATATGTCTTTAAGATTCCAGCTGAGTGTAAGTATTGCATATAAGATGAAAGGATATCTATGCATTTTACTATCCCTGCAATCTACTGAATGCTAAACTGATATTTTGGATATCTAACGTATTAACGGTAAAACTACTCTAATTGTCTATAGCTGAATGCAAATATTAATATTAAGATTGGGAATATTAAAAAGAATGAGGAAAAACAAATGCTAAGTCACTGTTCATTGATTGTTCCACATAAATCACATTGAGTGCGCTGACAACAGTGTCTGAACTATTGGAGCGCAGCTCCAAACTTTGCCTTAACAATGCCTTTATGACACCCATTGTTTTCGCATTGTATGCTCATTCCAAATTAGCTTAGTGCAATACAAGCAATTTTGGGGCAGGTCTGTTTATTTATTATTGTGCTCAACTTGAACTTGGACTGCATTGTAACAGAAATAACATAAAAACTGGTAGTCAAGTTGCATAAAGCATTTTTTTTGTGATACCAGTATCAGCATACTGACTAAAATTAAGTTCTTCCATTTTCTACCCAAATACAAAATTAGCCTATTAGTATGAATGCTCTGCAGGATTTTAAGATTAACTTGAGCATTATATACTGGCATTATTACCACCTTAGTTCATTTCGAATTTTATGCCAGTGCATCTGCATATTTCTTGGAATTAACTGCTCTTTCATGCGGTCATCACATTAATGCATTGCCTTTGCCTTATTCCATCTGTCTACTTTTTTCATGAACCAATCAACGGTGATCACTGAATTCTCCCGAAATTATACCGAACCTAATTTCTCCTTCGAATGAAGAAATTACACTCATTAAATTCTACCAGCTGAAGTCTCAAACACTCATTGAAAATTACAGTCCATTTAATCCACAAATGAATTTGATCTTTAATATAGAACCAAGTTAAGACAATTCTGGCATTTTGTATGATCTCTCGTGGAAAAGGCCAGGGTAGTTCTGAGGCACAGTGGTCTCCTGTGTGGTAGCATGTGTGCTAAAGTATCCTCAAAGAAACCAAATATGCTTACAGAGTTTAAATGTATCCATCTTAACTGTATTCACAAAGATGTCATCCAGCGTTATGAGTGCAATTGCTTTACTTCTTATACTCAACATTTCTGGTTGACCTTCATAAAGTAATGTACATGGCAAAATGCACCCAGAGAACTTAGTTTCCACACAAACAAATCCTGAGCGTCAGAATTCAGTTTGTGGAAGCACCCTGGGGGCTTCAGTCTGAACATGTATGGGAAATTCAGTCAGTAAATTTCTCTTTATCAAGGTGAGTATAAGTGATATTTGACTAGGTGATATTTTCTTTTGACTGACTCTGAAGAAGACGTCATAGACGTTGAAACATCAGTCCTATAAAGGCATTTTTGCTCTGGGCTCAGTGTGTGCTCCAGCCCTCCTTATTTCGGGTTAGTCCTAGTGAAGTGGTCCGGGTAAGGAACATTTTTATAGGTATAGCTGTGTATGTGTGAATGTCTTTCTTTAATATGGCTGTAAAAGTATTCACATTATCACTTTCACAATCATAGCTTTCCATTCTGGAAAACTTTATTTTACACTGCCTGGCCAGAAAAAAAGTTGCACACTGTAAAATTTAGTTGGACCGCCTTTAGCTTTGATTATGGTGCGCATTCGTCGTGGCATTGTTTTGACAACCTTATGCAACGTCACATTTATTTCCATCCAGAATTGCATTCATTTTTGGCCGAGATCTTGTATTGACGACGGGAGAGTCGAACCACTCCGTAAAGTCTTCTCCAGCACATCCCAAAGACTTTCAATGAGGTTAAGGTCAGGACTCTGGTGGCCAATTCATGTGTGAAAATGATACCTCATGCTCCCTGAACCACTCTTTCACAATTTGAGCCCGATGAATCTTGGCATTGTCGTCCTGGAATATGCCCATTGATGGGATAACCTGGTCATTCAGTACATTCAGGTACTCAGCTGCCTCCAGAGGCTTGTACAGTGGGCACTATGCATGACGGGTGCAACGGCGACTTTTTTTTTGGCCAAGCAGTGTATTAAAAATATATTTTGCTCATGGACATTAAACCCAGTAAGATTTTCTTATGTGGCAGGTAAGTTGCAAATTTAGAGGAAATGCTGGTTCTGGGTACTCGAGTTTTATTGTGTCAAGAACAACATGATTAATACTAGCTGACAAGAGGTTGGTATTAAATATTTTACTACTTACTAATGTACCAGCTCCGCCAATCAGAGTAAAGATTAAAAAAAGTTTGAATTCAAGGTTCCCTTGTTTTCTTACCTTTCACTGGCATGCAAAGACAGCATGATACAGACATTCAAACCTTTTGATAAGGATTGGAAGAATGCTGTTATGTTCGTTCAATGCTCCAACATATCTTCTTCTGCCACAAATTTAATCATTCTCCCTCACGCTCTGTACGGGGGTCTGGTGTAAATAGGCGGGTTACGGACCTTATTGTGGTTTGACTGTGTCTTAAGTGCATATTGCTTTTACTGTTTTTACACACTATCTAAAGCCCTTTCCCTACCTTGTGTATTGGGGGTGATAAACCGGTGATGTATGACCAGGTTTTCTGTAGAATGCAAGCTGCAGGGTGAATGATACAAATTTCACTGCTGGTTAAGTCTGGTTCACTGAAGATCCATCAACCTGAAGCAACCAATAGACTTTTGGATTATCCCTATTTTTCCAATCCCTCAGATCGTTCCTGAGGGAATACCTTTTTAGTATAAGCCCATCTGGCTGGTGCGGGAGCCTTACCCTGGATAAAATTATCTGTCAAAAATGAAACGATAACTAATAAATAAGTAGAATCTTAAAAGTCCAATAGAGATAACCGATGCCTAACAGACCTCTACAAAGACAAAAGCATACAAAGGAAATATAATAATTGGAATAGCTCTATTCCATGCTAATACAATGGCCGCTTGTGCCCTATTTGTCAAATAATCATGGATGCACTTCCTCAATCGCTTGCGCATGCTGTGGTCTATCAGAAATAAGCAAGTTTTCGAGGGGGAGCATGTTTCCCTTGAAATGGTACCGGCTCATAAAACATGCAGTTTAATGTGGTGTTTGACATTAACAGATAAATTTAAGCATTATCAGTTCCAGAACTGATTGGCATTTAGCTGCGTTCTGTCAGAATCCGCCTGCTCATTTGCCTGACTGCTGATCAACTTTCACTGTTCCCTTGCTGAAGCCATGTCTTTAATGACACTGCTAGAACCATTGTAGCTTGTGTTTTTTTAGTTTGTTGATTTCAGTTTATCTGAAATTGACATGATACATTCTTCTAACATTATTGTTTTTAATTTTTTTAACACAATACATTGGAATCCAAAACCCTGAGTTACTAGTTACTCAGAAGACCATTCCTACAAAATTAATATGATAAGAAATCATACAAAATGTGCAAGCAAAAATGTCACCATACAATGCCCTTAGAAACAATGAAAAAGTAAACATTCTCAGAGGGATTGTAAATTGTAATATGCACGTATTACAGTTATTTCCATGCAAGCATCCTAATTCTTTGCATTTGTCAACTAGAAAATGTGCTCAGTAGAGCACAGACCTCCGCCAAGTCTGACAACATCCCACAAGGTTACCAAAGAAATTAACAAAACCGTAAGCAGACATGGCCTAGTAGTTTTTGTTTGCAATGAAATACTGAGAGCTACATATCTAAAACAGGTAAAACTAAACATTTCCTTGATCAGACTCCTTGTCCACAAGTCTGAAAAATCTGAATGTGATATGCAGAACTACTAAAGATCTATGTTGCAAAATGTAGGCAGTGTACCCTGTTGTCCCTTAGTGTCTCCACATTTATTCAAATGGCTAAATTGTGCACTGCTGTAATTCATAAAATAATCATATATTTAACTACAAATAAACTGTTTTGGCTCAAAACTCACTTTTGCATAATTTTCAAGTGGGAATTATTATCTTTTAATAAGTATAGGGGATAGCTATCTAATCAAAAGCCTGTCATAAAATTAATAAAATATTTTTTGTCCATTATAAAGCACATACACATGCAAACTCACTCCAAGGAAAATTTGACATTAATCTAGCACATATGCACAGTAGATTTGAAATACTATTTTCCATACCCTGTAAAACCCAATGGGTGTACTAATACGCCATAGTGTATATTACGTACGATAAGATATTCCACAATCAGGAAAATGCTGGCAAATGTTCTAGCTTCAGGGCAAATCAAACATAAAACATGACTGAGCCACCTATGAATGCTTACATGACAGTATGTGAAATGCAATCAAAATGCAAAAATATCTGTAAGAGGGGAATCAATGTGGGACTCAGGAAAGGCTGCCATTTGTGAAGACACTTCAAAGAGGGCCTTGTGATAAAACAATAGACTCTTCGGACTTCCTTCAGGGGTGTTCAGGCCATTTGTTCTCACCTGGAAAGGACTGTGATAAGAGGAAGTTGGACTGTTTTGTCATGGGTGTGTTTGTGTGTTTTAGGGGCACTTAGGGCAGAAGAGGCCATTAAGCCCCTGGCCAAAACAATACATCTGTGATCTTTCCCGTCTCTCATGTTGGCACCTCTGTCAGTGCACCCCCTCCTTCTCTCCTGGGTTAAGACTCAAAAACTTCAGTTTGAATGGTCAAGAAACCCGGTACAACTTACAAACATTGCATATGTGATCCTTATATTGTTACATTACGTCTTATGTAATAGGAATAGGAATTACATGTAAAATGGTTAATCAGAAGGGAATTTTCATGACAACTGTAACATAATAAGACTTAATCTGCACTAAATTCCAGAATAATAATCATAATGGTAAGATGTTTGGTATGGATGTAATCTGGTAAAATCAAGGAATCAAATGAGATACATTTCATATCAAATGGAGTTTAGTAAAACATAGTTTCGATAACTCAGGAAAAATTAACACTGGAATGTCCTCTCTGGTAATCAACTCCTTTTCCCCTCACCCTACTCAGCAACCCCCAACGGTGGGGGTCTAAATTCCAGATTCGACCACACCTCCAGGTTAATTTATGGCACTGCCGCCTGGTTCAAACGCGGGATTTGGCATAAAAGAAAGGGAGACAAACCTATCTGGGAAGATCGCAACCGACTTCCCACACCGTGCAGACTCCGTGCACCGTGTTTTTGTGTTAGGAATATCGCAATCGATTTCCCACACTGTGCAGATTCTGTGTGTGTGTGTAGCTGAAGCAGGCCGGGTAAGATATTTACTCTGTGTTTTCTTTTCTTAATTTCTATATTTTGTAATTGACTAATAATTTTAAGATAATGACCTACCTGCCTGTGAATAAATTCTTCTTATTTTAACTTGCGTGGTCTCCATGACTCTAATCCATTTTTATACCTTTTTCAGCCTAAATTACGACTGAATACTCAACAATTCTGACCAATGACCAACTGATCAGTGGCGTGGTACTTTATGTGGAGTCCCCAAGTTGGGTAGGCGGCTGAGTTCTGCCAGTAAAAGGATTGGTGATGCATGGCTCTGGGAATTTGATGTGAAGAGAACCCCTG
Organism: Synaphobranchus kaupii; assembly: GCA_029718625.1. NCBI lineage: Eukaryota > Metazoa > Chordata > Actinopteri > Anguilliformes > Synaphobranchidae > Synaphobranchus > Synaphobranchus kaupii. Next base: position 33,493,551 of record CM056393.1, on the reverse strand, counting down.
GACATTCTACGTCGGTTCTTGTTAAATTAGCCTTAAGGAGCCCTCTGAGTGCACGCTGACCTGGGCTCACAACTATCTATGTAAAATATAATGCATGTATTGTGTTGGCCAGACCCCCAACCTCTGTGTTCTCCACCGAACTGAGATTTGGCAATAGTGCTAATCCCGGGAGCATATATTGAGTAATGGTGGCACACAAGGAAGAGTCGAGTGTAACCACTCTGAGCTTCACGCATGATTAAAGTAAAATTCTAAATTATAATTTAATATGGAGTCAGATAATTACGAGTAAACCAATAGTAACTGTTACGCTTACTGTTCGTGATCATAGATATATTCGATGTGTTGTTCAGCTCCTTTGTGAATGTTCTAATGCTCCCATTAGAATATTGACATTTGGACGACAGGTCGGATATATCCGTGATGACAACAAGGCCCCGTTTGCGAACGGAGAATAAGAATCATACTGATCCGTTTCAGGCCTGTCTTAAGCGGGATATGGAGCAGCGCATTCATATCTGACTCATGGCAACGGACCCAGTATATTCTTAAACGTATTTGTGCTCTATTCATGACCGGAGGATAAATAACTAACATCTTTTTATTTACATCACAACAGCAGAGGAAAAACACGCTTGCTCCTTCCCCTCCAGCTATTCCCTCATTGGTCTAGCTGTGCAGGTTCTACATATCAAACATACGGCACAATACTATGGCGGAGTGGAAAAACTAACGTACATATTTGAAATATCACAAGCAGTCATACATATCAAGGAGGAAAATGTCTCTCAGGCATATTCTCCGACAGAATCAATGCCATGGTATCTTGGTAACTATGGTGTATTCTTCTGACCCACTCACAAAATCCATGTAAGCAGGCGAGGACGAGTTAGTAAATTAGCAAAAAACTTGTGAAAATAACAGGAAACCACTATTACGCCTCGGTGACTGAATGTACATTCTAAGTTGGCATAAAACTAAACTAATGAAACTAGAAATTCTGCTACGCCCAGCTGTAATTTATCGTTCAAAGCACGCAATAAGACATTCGTAATAAGACTAAGGTTATAATGTCTTATTTTGGATAAAAGATAAAATGTCTTATTTTCGTCAATGTAACCAGAATAAACTAAAATGGATGAGACAGTTTTGCAGAGTGTGGGGGGTATTATGCGTTGACATTTTCAATGTTTTTAGTGTAATAGCGGTATAAAGTGCTGTGTATTTCTCAAATTGATTGTCCCAGACAATAAATGACCACTGACTTTTGAAAGGGACATCTCTATGCATAAAACCAATAGTATGATTGGATATTTATTTCATATTTAGTAGCAGATATTGATAAAACAACACTGTATAATTTTACAAGAATGTCATGGCTGTTTAGGCGTACGATTGCAACTATTGTTGGCTTTATCGGTTGCAATGACGGAATGCTAATTTTTTCTTGGTAAAAAAATATTTTTATGAACTTACACATGGACGCTATTGTCCAGTGTGTCATGCATGGATAGGTATAGTTGCAGGCGAGACTGGGTGGGGGATTGCTTGGACTAGCAATACACGACATAGTGTATGGACTAGCTACACGACATAGTGACACTTAGAAACTCCGTATTCAGCAGAGTTGTCACAAATCATGTACTAATAAAGCTAAAATACTGAGTTTGTGATTTCCACTCATAGTTTGGTAGCAGGAGAAATTAATATCTGAGTTGGACAAAATCTTGGTGCCGGCACCATGGCCACGAGAGGATCTGCGCGAAGGGGTTAAAAAATTATGTGCCTTTTTGTGAATAGGCCACACCCACACCAACTTTTTTTAGCCAATTGTTCTTCCTTGACCCATGACAAATCTTGGTGACAGGTCTGTGGTGTTGTGGGAATCCGTTAAGAAGTTGTGTGTTTTTTGTGAATAGGCCACACCCCCTTTTAACCAATTGGTGTCAGAAGTTCATCAGTTCTTCCTTGACCGAAGACAAACCTTTGATCAAGGTTTGGGGGTTTATGCGAATCTGTTCTGAATTTATGCACCTTTTTTCGATATGCCACGGACACTGGCACTCCCCTTTTTGGCCAATTGGTGTGAAAAGTTAACCAGTCGGCCCATGACCAACCTTCCCACCAAATTTGGTGTAAATCCGTGCATATGTTTTGAGATATCCTGCTAACAGACGGACACGCAAACACACAGACACAGGTGAAAACATTACGTCCTTGGAGGTAATTACAATATGTACTTCTTCAGCACGTTAAAATACAATTCTGTAAAAATTGTATAAAAAATGTACATCCTACAATAAAAATGTGTGTGTAGGTTACCCATTTTGAGGTGTAAAAGTGCAACATTTTACATTCAGTTCTTGGGGTAACATAGGGGTAGCACACATTGCTGCTGCAGGACAGGTAACAGTGCTAGCTACCTCATTTTGAAAGTATTGAGTAGATGAGAGGCAGTCAGATATGTGTCTGAAAGAAATAGAATCACTGCACATGAATGAAATGCATGAAGTATCAGGGCAGGACAGGGTATCCTATAGAAAAATGCTGAGATTAAGCAGCACTATTCAAAAGTTAACATCTGAAATCATCCCAGATGGTGGAAGTGATCGCCCCATCATATTACTTGGTTTCACATGTCTTTCCTTTTATGGTTAATTTTCCCGACCAATGACATCAACTTAAAGCTGGGTTAAGTGACTTAATTCCTTCTCAGCAGATGTTTTGAATATTTACCTAATAAATGTGGTTAGAGATGACTGTCAATATTATATGTGGTTCTGTTGGTTTTGCAATTATCCAAGAGCCATTAAATTACAAATATAACCAGCAATCATTTCATAAATACAATTCCCTTGTCTTGGATAGCTAGACTGCAAGTCTGCCAAATTACCATCCATTCACTCCTTGTATAGGTGATTTGGTATACTGCTATAAAGCCCCAAATATTCAAGTTTGCTTCCTCATCCGCTATTAAGAGATTAAGTTCAATTGGAGAGAATTTAAACTTTATTTGATACTCCTAAAAGATCATCACAATCCGTTGTGCCAGAGAAGACTGGCAGACACTGATTCATATATCCTCCTAAAACCCGGCAATTCTTTCCCCCTATAGGAGTCTCTGGTTTTAATATCAAGAACCATGTATTTTACTATACTGAAACCTACACTTCACGGGACATTCAATACAAATAAAATAATATTTTAGATTTTCAGTGTAGCCAGCTTTTGCCATCCAAGACACTTGTATTATGTCAAAAAGATTAGCTGTCACAAATGCAGTAATTTGGCAGCTAGCTTTATAAATCTGTAAAACTATGGCTGTGTGGATTGGATTCTGTGCAACTGGTAACTTTTATGAAAAGGCCAATGCATCCTTTAACGTTTACACAGATAATTTCAATTACCAGGTGACAGACTCGGCCTGCCTGTAAGGGTGGGAAGGTTAGTCGATTCCCACACTTTTCCATCAGAAGTATATCCGCATCAGTGGATGAGCCCGCCAGCCAGCCAGCTGGACTGCTGGATTCACTGGAGAGACCACAAAGTTAGAGGCAGCAGGGCTGCATGTACAAAATCTCATCATTCCCTTCTCTAATCAATTTATTTGCCGTCAAGATTCAGGAACAATCATACAAGGGTGTTGGGATGCACAGTTTCCTCTTTTGATCTGAAAAGAGGAACAGATCCATATAATTCCTTTTAGAGTATTTTAATGACAAGAAAGATTAATCTTCTCCCCACTTATCATGCTCTGATAACCTGTGCACTTTAAATAAAGTGACCTATCTAGCATATTAAGCACCCAATGACATGCATAGGTATATTATAAACACTAACCAGATAGTTAGGGTAACCCCTCAATGTTGAATGAATGATTTTATTGTCAAGTACTGTATATAGTTTTGAGATTAGGTGTCAGTACTTGATTCTGTTACTTCGTTTTCAGTGTTATTCATGTGTCCTTGTTTTCATTTCTCCGGGTGCGTCCCAATATTCTTCACTCCCCACCTCCCCACTCCTCCACTCCCCCACTACCACTCCTCTACTACCCGGAAGTATGTGGAGGAAGGGAGAGGAGCCGTGAACAAAATTGGGACAGCGAATCTGCTTCACCGTCATCAAAATCGCCGTCGACTATTGATGAAGTTGCCCTATCATAACTTTGACTGACGCCGAACCCACACATATTCCCAAAGCCAATCACAGATCTTCCACATGGTCAGCCCATTTAAAGCTGCAAAATGTATTTTAAGTTACAAGTGCAAGTAACCTATAATTGCATCAATGTAAACAAGCCTGTATTGCGATTTGCGTCGAGACACTAATTAACATGTAATCAGCAACATTAGATCAAAGTAAACATGTTGTAGTATAGGCTATGCAAACATAACAATTTACTGTAATTCCAGAATCCTGATGTCCCAATGTCTGAACATACCGAGCACAATTCACCTATAGGCATAGGCTACTGTAATGGTTTATGACCTTTTCCCTTGCGGTCGTGTTCCTCAGTCGCCACACGTGGGCGCTGCTCCGTTGGTGGAGTTTTGGCTCCATTTCGTCTTTTCGCAGAGAAATCTCGTCAGCGCTCACAGATGTGCATGTTTTGCCGGTAAGCTATATAAGCCCATGTTCCCTTCATTCTGGGCTTCGATATTGTTTGTTTGTTGTTTGTACTGTGGTGTATTTTTTGGCATTATTTGTGCTGTTTTGTGTGCGGTTTATTTTTGCCCTTTTAAAGTTTTAGCCAGTATGATTAGGTCTAGAGTTAAGGAGACTGTTTTGCTCCGTTGTGCTTTATTGGAGTTTTGCGGGACTTGCCTTTGTGCATTGAGCTTTCAGGTTGAATTCCTTTTTTGTGTGCTCGTTTCTGTCACCGCTTTCTGGTTTTTCCTTTGTTTGTTTGCCTAGATCGTTTGCCCCTTTCTGTCTCTTTCTCCTCTCTCTGTCTGCTGTCTTCTGTGAAAGCGAGAGGAGTCTTTGTTTGTGTGTATTTGTATGGTAGTTTCTTACTAAGAGACAGGGCGTGTTATCATACTGACTTTAGGGCTTTATTTATTCTTAGAGGCAGGGCATGTATTTTCGATTGAGCTTGCGTTAATCTGTTAGCCGGTAATTCCGGTCCAACTGTCCTGTGCGTCCTTCTGTACCGGTCTCCGTACATGGAGCTTTTTTGCGATTTTGTTCGGAACTGTAGTTCTGTTCGCCCTTTGGTACATGTCTTCCCATAGGGAGACTGGGCGATTTTGCGGACATGTTTGTGTGTGACTGCGAGTCTCTGAAAGTAGCCTTGGAACATTAGTTAGCTAGGGTGTGTATTTTCTACTAAGCTTGTGTGGTCATTTTTGCTAGTAAAGCTATGGGACGACGGTGCTCCGTCGGCTCGCCGGCAAAATGTTTCTCTCTCCTGGGAGATCGGGCGTTTACCCCTTTACGTTTTCTGGAGTAATGCGGGACTTGCCTATGTGGATATAGTTATCCAGACTTTTCCCTCCTGGCGTACGTGCCTATGTGCATGTAATTATCCGGACTCTTTTCCTCTCTGGCGTACTGGCCTATGTCGATATAGTTATCCGGACTTTCCCCTCCTGGCGTATGTGCCTATGTGCATGTAATTATCCGGACTCTTCTCCCCTGGCTCTTGTCTGTTCCTGCTTCCTAGTTTTTGTATGTGACTGCGAGCCTATGAAAGTAGCCATGGAATGTTATATCCGTTCCTTTCGCCTTCTCGTATACTATTTCGTATTATTTTACAGTGTTTCTGCCATTATGCTACTCGCCTCTTCTTATGCGTCTCGTTATCGAGACAGGGCATTTGTTATTTCTGGCTCGTTCTTTAGTCACTTAGCTCGTAGAAGTATGGGAGCCTAGTGCTTTGTTTCCATTCGCCTTGGTTGGTTTTCTTACTGAAAAACCTGGCGTTTGCGTGTGACAGTGAGCCAGTTAGTAGCCTTGGTGTGTGTGTTTCCCTGTCTTGTCTCCTTCCCTTAACTTAGTCAAGGTGCAGACCCACGCCGCTGTTCTGCAGCACAAATGAGTCGTGGTTTCCTCCTGGCCAGGGGAAACCACATTCAGCAGGTTGCGGTGCGCATCATAAATAAACCACACTTTTATAGAGGGGTACTGCTTTCTATTTTAATGGGGAAAGGCTACTGGAGATGGTGCTTTGATACGCACATGTGTGCCGTCTATTGCTCCGATGCTGTTTGGCAGGCCAGAGATCGTTTGAAAATCATGTTTTATTTGTGTCTGTTCCATGGCTGTTTATGGGAATTTCATACTTTGTGGTGCCAGATTTATGATGTCGTCCACCACATTTGGGAGTGTGCGGCTGAAGGATTGTGCTGTGATATGCTGGCCCAGTCACCTATCTCCTTCTGGAAAGTCGCCAGTAAGGTGATCGTATCTCTGCGGTCCTTGAAGATGCGCTCTCCCCAAGGCACGATTAGCCAAATATTCCGAAAGCAGCAACTACGCCATTGTTAAGTGTTGGGTTTGGCCATTGAGATCGATAAGAGCTGGAGACAGCTTCCACTTACCTGCTCCATGGATTCCTATTGGAGCTGCTCATTTGCAATCATGAAGCCAATTCATGGAGACTGCCATGTTTGACTATGGGGCATTTGGGAACCAGAACACTGTCTACCTAAATGTGGATCACAGTAAAGGCTAATAAACGTAACTAAAACTAAACTGAGATTGAAATCAAAATTGAAAACTAGTGAAAAAATTGTGGGTATTCAGATAGTTATAGTAATCAATGTAGTTAAAATCAATAGCCTATTTTGACCTATAATCTGATTGATGAACATTTTTTTTAAGGTGTTATTACTTAATTTGACTTTGCATAAACAACAATGCATTCTAAATAACCTCTTCTGTGCCTTTACACTTGTTTCCAAGTTAATTTTGATCTTACCAAAGAACAAATTCTGATAAGAAAGAAAAATGTTGAATGCCGAGATGTTTTTGGAAATGTCCATAAGCACATTTAACGACTGTACACATGTTTCATGAATGAGGCCCATTGTTTATAAATTTTATGTTGCGTATAATTATGAGCAGAGTGTGATTAGTTTAAAGGGGTCACGACATGCATAACATGGTCAGTATTCATTTATAATGTTGATTTGGTTAAAGCCTTAACACATCCTTCACACAGCGTCCTTAATTATGTCGTATGAAAGTTTTTGGCTTGCATGTTCCTTATCAGTGAACAATTTTGTGGTGAAAAGTCAGCAAAACACCGTCTAGGCGCTCAGGAGATAACCGGGTTACGTTTGTTTTATAGTTGAGCTATATAGGGGTTAACCTAGTCCGTTTATCTCGAAACATCTCTCAACCTAGATTTCCACCCCTCTAGAAATCTAGATGGCTTTTGCTCACTGCGTTGCTGTGGGCAGAATATCTCCTGTGATTTGCATGGAGGAAACCACTTTGTGTGCCAGATGTAATGACAGTCCCTGTTATTTAAGTCTTTATAGTACACATAAACCATCATATTATTCTCACGCTCGTTTCTTCAGAGGTACTGACTAGCGACAAGTGGTGTCAGTTCTGATCAGCGGGCCCTCCTGCTTCAAGTAAAGGGGTGTGATGAAATTTATGGAAAAAATTTGCACAAACTTTACTATAAACACTAGCTCTACTACAATGCTCCTAAGGGATATCTATAACTCTGCATCTTCTGTTTATTTGATCTCATTAAGGGCATTATGTGAAAAAGAGAGTATTCCCCCACTCCAGGAGCAGTCTTCCTCAGCTTATCACATGCTTCAGACAGCCATTAAACGATCGGCTGATCGCCATTTGCCAGGGCCATTACTAGCCATTAAATTGTGCTAATAGAAATCTATGGTGAATGTATTAACAACCTAATTTCCTCTTGCCAGACATCTACCCTTTTAAAAGAGATCTTTGCTCATTAAAGATCTGATTGATTAAGTGAGCTGCTCAGATTCCCATTTGGAACATTACCTATCCAAAGCTGAGATCTCCAACTTCCTGCTCCAAGTAGAGAAGGCTGTGTCATCAGGAGATTGTGTGTGTGCGTGTGTGTGTGCGTGTGCTTGTGCGTGTGCGTGTGCGTGTGCGTGTGTGTGTGTGTGTGTGTGTGTGTGTGTGTGTGTGTGTGTGTGCGCGTGCGTGCGTGTTTGTGTTTTCAATAGCTACATATTGAACAATGTGTATGTCAAAACAAATGGTTACGTCAGTGTTGTGTTTCATTTGGCAACTAACTTGTTTATTATTGTCACAGTCTTTGTAACATTTCTAATTTTTTATCTGTTTAAACTATTGAGTGTTACTTACTCCTAACTTACACAACACATGCATTTGTCAGATTTTTTAATGCGATGGACATAAGAGACTGCAGTCCTCTGTGTAATTACAGGAATTGTCATGATGTGATGTGCAATTCTAACCAACAGAGGGAGCTATTTGCATTCTGTAAATCTGAAAAAACTTTACTTTGGGTATTACCTTGCAAAGGCATGTTTGATAAACACAAGCACTTTGCGCTATGCTTTTTTGTTCGTATGTGATGTGAGATGAAATGGTGTGAGAGAAAGAGGAATGTTGTTTGTAAGGATGTGGATAGACTCTGCTGAGTCATGAAACAGCTGGTTGCTACCACTGATCCAAAATAAAGGTGACTCTAGAAGTCAGTAAAAATGCAAAAAAAAAAATTTAAATCTGAAAAGCACATAACCATTGGCTTTAAATTAAGCCTAAATAATGTGTTCTACTTTATTATTATTATTATTATTATTTACCTTTATTTAACCAACTTATTTAACCTTTATTCAACTGAGAACAAAGTTTATTTTTGCAGTGGTGACCTGGGAAATCAAAGTGATTATGGAATGTAAATTATTGTGTCGCCCATCAGATGTAGGAGGTGATTAGGTTTCCAGAGGTAGAGAGGCAGTTTCCTGGGAATTTGTCAGTGAGTTCATAACCCTACCTTGAAGCTGGAACAGGATACATTTTTCAAATCCATTTTTTGTTGGATCCATTTTCTTGTAAAACAATAATGAGAATATCTCTGCAGTTTCCAGATTAAGATCAGTTCTGGAAGTTATTATTGCTGTACTGCACCACATGTTGGTGGGTTCCCGATTCATCATTGTCATACTTAGGGTATTGAAGCCACAGGTGATCTTTTTTAATAAATTGTGCATGCTCGAGGAAAAACTCAACCTCACACTTATACAATTTATTGCTGGTCCATTCTTTGTGACACCTTGAAAAATATGGCACGCTTGCGCATATCTGAACTCCTCTTTGATACTGAGAGAAGCCGGGTTGCATCTACAGAGGCTGTCCTCCTCTCTGCTGCCTCCCTCTCAGGACGGCCCCTCGTAAGCGCTCCCAGTGTTCAGCGTCTCTCCTCACCTCGTGCTAGAAGCCAGTCCACATCTGTATCCTGCCACGGAAACCATTCAGGGCAGCCCCGTTTCCTTCAATGCTCGATTGTCTGTCTCGTGGACCTTCTCAATGCACCCTCAGACTGCCAAGTGGAACAGAGAGAGCCCCCTTCTGCGGACGACGCGCATTTTAAATGACCGTGCTTATGTATTTCAGAGGAAAATAGAGAGGGTATTTACTAAAAGGGTCCTTGCAGTACAGCGTAGTTCTAGCAGATTCCATACACAGTGGGAGTATATTCACTGCACATTTGAGAGGTGTTGATTCAATTCATAAATTATATTTAGCTTGCTCTAAGGTTATGTAATATTACACGAAATGAATATGATACCATATTGATTGATACCTTTCATATTGCATGTCAACACATGGCATATTTAGTCGGATTACTTAATCATAATGTAATTTTTAATTTTCCACACAAAAATATAAATGTTCTGTATGTTATGAAGAAAGTCTTAACATTCATTTGTTTGTGTAATGTGTTTCTGTGAGTTTTCTTCTCGCGCTTTGACCAAATAGATGTTTTTCAAGTTTGCAATTTTAATATGTTGGAACTAGCTTTGTCAGGGGTCATTTTATTTTACCAATGTTTTCATTGTAATGACCATTTGAAAAATGGTCATTATATGTGACTTATATGTGATTTTCAGAATGCACTTAATTTCTATTAGATTACACCCTACTGTGTGGGGGAGTTGATCTCAAACTGTGAATTTCCACTTTGGAAAGAAAATGCATCCCATGGCCTTCATAGGCCTGTACAGAGGGACACTTACCAGCTGGAAGTCACAAGTGGAGGGCAAGTGGGGTGTAGATAAATGTTTTATTGTACATGTACTGTACGTGGTGTATATGTAGGTACATGTGAGAATGGGACTGTGATGGACCGTGTGCCCATGTGTGTGTCTGTGTTTGTGTGTCTGCGGGGTTATGGGGGTTACAGGATGTATTGTGTGTATTTTGGTCAGAACAACTCACGTATTCAAATAACATGTTTAATTCATGAATGTGCTGCAAAAATATTTTGGTTTGGCGCTGAATGGATCCGCTTTAGTACTACTCTGAAGCACGGGCATCCCCTCCTGCTAAACAGGAGATGACCCCCGTACCAAAGCAGATCCAAACAACAGGTGGAAGCTGGGGCGGTGGCGGGTGACAGCAAATTTCTTTAAACACAAGCCATAAGCAAACAAACAGCAGTGCATCAGCGTTCAAGCAGCAGAGATAAGTGATTCTTGGCTTAAAAAGGGCGCTCCATTAGAGGTGTGTGCATGTGATTGGTTGAGTATGAGACGTGTGGTTGCTAGCCGACCTGACAGAACTTGCTATGCGCACATAAAAAACGTTCGCTCCACTCATTTCGGTCAGGACAACTCATTTATTCAAATAACATGTTTAATTAATGCAGTGTTGTAGTCAAGTCCCTGAACTACAAGTCCAAGTCAAGTCTCAAGTTTCCAGTTCCCAAGTCCAAGTACAAGTCACCTTACCTCAAGTCCAAGTCGAGTCCCAAGTCTCCAGTACTCAAGTCCAAGTCACCCAATCACTAGTCCAAACCCCAATCTAACATCTCTCTATATGTCCATGGTACTCCTATTAATGTCCTAAAGTGACTAACAGAAAAAAATAATCACATTTTACAGCCATTACAAAATTGATTACAAGTACAGAGAGACATTGTATCCCCCTTTTTTATTTAGGCAGTATGAATAGGACATTATTCGGTAACTAGCTACTACTACAAAAAAAAAAACTTTCAATTTGCAAACGGAAAAATCAAGAACTTGCAAATAAACGCAATGATTAGGCTACTGTTCAAGATCCGCCTGGCTTGTCATTGAACACAGTAGTTATGTCATATTTAATATGTGATGCTTTTGTGCATTAAGCAGTCAGACACAAAAAGACCCAAAGAAAGCAAGGACAGTTAGGAAACGAGCAAAAAAAACACAACCAGCGACTACCTAGCTATATTTTCAAGTGACTGTGGAAAAACAGGTCTAAAGTTTCTTAAAATAAGCGGAGATTGTACACTATAGGCTATCACAAGTGCGATAAGTTTGCCATACCCAAGTGACGCCCATGATAATGTTTAGCTAATTAACGTCCTCTCAATCTCCTTTCATCATAACTGACAATCGAAAGCTTGTTTTCTACTCTGCTTTAAGCAGATTTACTTTAACACAAACTGCTGTGATCAAGTTAGGGTAACGTAGCAGAGTCGACTGACAACAGCTTGGTTAATGTTTGGTTAGCCTGCGTTTTCACCAGCGATTTATTCACAGTGGAAGCTTCAAGCTAGATATGAATTTCAACAACAACAGTGTTTTGTTTTGAACGATGAACTCCTATAAAGTTAATTTCTACGTTACTTGTGCTCCACTACCAAGCCAGTCACTTACCTTGCAGGATGCATAGGGCTATGGGACAACACACCGTGCCTCACAAAATTGGACGTCGTTCCCAGTTGATCCTCTATCTTTTGTTTGCAGACGGTATATGTTGCGGTATGTTTGTTGCCATCATGTAAAGAATATTTATCAAATGCAAATTTTAGCTCTTGATTGTGACATAGCCTAGCTGTAGGCTACGCAGCAGAATCATTAAAAACCGCAGACTGTAGAAAAATAAAACACCAAATTCAAACAATGGCAATTACCCACCAGGCCGCCACTGACGCTATTAGATTATACAATTTATGTAGACCTAGGTGAATTCTAGTAGTCAACAAAAAAGCGTTTTTTTTAAATATATTTTTTATTGCTTATTATTAAAGGTTGTATCAGCGATTTTGGGTGACGTCACTTCTGAAGCGAAATCCCAAACAAACATACTTATGAATAATTATGTTATGTTTTAAAAAATAGTTTTCAAGCATCCAGAATTATAACCACGTTAATAACGTTTGTAAGAAACCAAACCGTTTGTAAATTCGTCAAGATTTCAGCGAGATAAGAGTATTAGCGTTTGTGCAGATCATTGTGATTGGTTGGAATACTGTTTATTTTGGTTTTGAGTGGTTGGTAGTACCATTTGTTTTTGTGTACGATCTCGGAGCATAGGCTGCCTACAGAGACGCGGTTTTTTAACGGCCTGCTTATGGGGCGGGCAGCTAGCGGATCGTGAGGAAAAATCAGATGAATGTGATCATTTATGTTTCCACCCAAAATCGCTGATACAACCTTTAATGTATAAAATTTGTGCTCTGACTGTTAAAAAGTTAAAGTCCAAGTCAAAAAACTCGGACTCGAGTCCAAGTCCTGGACTCGAGAACTACAAGACTGAATTAATTACATTAAATTACATTCATTTAGCAGACGCTTTTATCCAAAGCGACGTACAGTAAGTGCGTACAGAGACATCATCAAGATCATTACAGAACAGCCAAGGCAAAGCACATCCTTCGCATAATGTAGCAGCTATCCCTAGCAATGAACGTCGACTGTAGTTCACAGTAAGCTGTGGGCAAATCAGCAACACCACACTACCATTCCAAATACTATTATAAACTATAATAAACAGACAGGAAAACACAGGGAACAGGGAACTGATATTCCTAGGTGAGGATATCAGTCAAGGTGGAGTCTGAAGAGGTGTGTCTTCAGGCCTCGACGGAATGCAGGCAGGGTTGGAGTAGAACGTAGGGGAATACGTTCATTCCACCACTGAGGAGCTAATGTGGAAAAACTCCGCAGTCGGGACAAGCGAGAGCCTTTGACATGGAGGGGGGGAAGTGCCAGTCGCCCTGCTGTAGAAGAGCGAACTGGTCGAGCAGGAACATAGTTCTGGATTAAGTCCTGCAGGTAGGCGGGGCCTGTCCTGCTGCAGTGTAGGCCAGGGTCAGAACTTTGAACCTGATCCTGGCTGCAACTGGCAGCCAGTGGAGAGACCTCAGCAGGGGGGTTAGATGGGAAAATTTCGGGAGGTTGAACACAAGCCGGGCAGCTGCATTCTGGATCAGTTGAAGAGGCAGAATGGCGCAGGCCGGTAGGCTTGCGAGCAGGGAGTTGCAGTAGTCCAGGCGTGAGGTGACCATGGTCTGGACAAGAAGCTGGGTGGAGTAGGTGGTCAGGTACGGTCGAATCCTCCTGATGTTGTACAGGAGGAACCTGCAGGACCGTGCCGTCGCCCTGATGTGCTCTTTGAAGTCCAGCCGGTCGTCCAGGACCACCCCCAGGTTCCTTGCAGAGCGGGAGGCAGCCACCACGGTCCCATCAACGGTGATGGAGAGGTCATGTAGTGGGGAGGTCTTGTACGGCATGAAGAGGAGCTCTGTCTTGTCAAGGTTCAGCTTCAGGTGATGGGTAGCCATCCACTCAGAGATGTCAGTCAGACAAGCAGATATCCTCTCCTTAACCTGTGGGGTAGAGGGAGGGAAAGAGAGGAAGAGTTGAGTATCGTCAGCATAGCTATGGTATGAGAAGCCATGTGAATGGATTACTGAGCCAAGAGACTTAGTATACATAGAGAACAGCAGAGGACCCAGTAAGCAGACAGGGGATGGGGAGCAGAGACGGAACCCTTCCAGGAGACTTGGTAGGATCTATCAGTGAGATACGATACAAACCAAGAGAGGGCAGTTCCAGAAATGCCCATCTCAGCGAGTGTGGAGATCAGGAGTTTGTGGTTGACCATGTCGAATGCCGCAGACAGGTCAAGGAAAATCAGAACAGAGGAGAGGGAGGAGGCTCTAGCAGTGGCGAGTGCCTCAGTCACAGCCAGGAGAGCAGTTTCAGTCGAATGGCCGGTTCTGAAGCCAGATTGATGCGGGTCAAGCAGGTTGTTCTGGTGGAGAAAAACAGACAGTTGGTTAAGGATAGCACGTTCAATTGTTTTGGACAGGAAGGGCAAGAGAGATACAGGACAGTAGTTCCTGACATCAGCGGGATCTAAGCTAGGTTTTTTAAGGAGTGGGGTTACACGGGCAGTTTTAAAGGCAGCAGGAACATGGCCACAGATTAGGGAGGTGTTAATAATGGAGGACAGATATGGAAGGAGCTCAGCATATATTGACTGGAGGACTGCTGAAGGTATGGGGTCTAGTGGACCGGTGGTTGCGCGATGGCGCGTCACCAGCTCGAGCACATCGGAGTCCTCCAGAGTCTTGAAGGACGACAGTGTAGCGATGGGTTCAGTATGGGGGATGTGGGGTGTCACCGGATGCGTGAAGGAGTTCCGGATCGCGGCCACCTTCCCCTCAAAGTGGGTCAGGAAGTCATCTGCAGAGAGGGACGAGGGTGAAGGGGGTGGAGGGGGGGTGAGCAGGGAGGAGAAGGTGGAAAAGAGTTTACGTGGGTTAGATAGACATGTATCAATTTTAGACTGGAAAAATTAAGTTTTAGCTGATGTGGTTGCAGCTGTGAAGGCTGCCAGCAGAGTGTGGTAGGAGGCCAGGTCATCTGGGGATCTGGATTTCCTCCACTTTCTCTCAGCGGCTCGTAGCATGGTTCTGCTGGATCTGAGAGAATCCGTCAGCCACGGGGAGGGGATGATAGTCGGGCTGGTTTGGAGACAAGAGGACATAGTGAGTTGAGAGACTGAGAGAGGCATGAGTTAAACACAGAGGTGGCAACATCAATAGGCATTTTAGCAAAGGTAGCAGGAGGAGGAAGTGCAGAGAGAGCAGAAGTAGTGAGAGAGGTGTGAGAGAGGGTGCGGAGATTTCTCCTGAACATAACAGCGGGTGGGTTGTTAGCGGAGTTGAGGGAGAGTGGGCAGGAGAGAGAAAATGAGATAAAGAAATGGTCCGATACGTGGAGGGGGGTCACCGTGAGTTCAGATGTGGCGCAACTCCTGGTGAGTACAAGGTCCAGTTGGTTACCACCATTGTGGGTGGCAGGCGATGGGGACTGAGTGAGGGCAAAGGACTGGAGGAGTGAGGTGACACTGGATAGCTGGGCACTGTCTGGTTGGAGGTTGAAGTCTCCCAGTAGGATTACAGGGGTACCATCCTCAGGCATGGAGCACAGAGGAATGGGGGTTAGACACATGGTAGGGGGTGAGAAGACAGGTTAGGTGGGGAAAGATCATTACAAACTGTTCAAATTGACGATCTACTTTAACTTATAGACTACTTGCTAATTTCCCGATTGCACTCAGCTGCTTGCAGGGCTAGTTCACTCAGGTGAATCTATTTCCGATTAGCAACACAAAAGACTAGCAGCTGACCTAGAAACACAAAGCAAGTAAACAAGTGACCGGTAATGCTGCAATTTACATTAACTAAACAGTGACTACACTACAAACAGTTCAATCAACTAACGCACAGCTGAACCAAATGAAAAACACGATACTTTAGCCTATCCGACGGTAGATTGACAACGCTGGTCTGATTGCACTCTGAACTAGGAATGCAAAACACGCTAATTAATGAATGTGCTGCAATAATATTTTGGTTTGGCGCTGACTGTATCCGCTTTAGCACTACTCTGGAGCATGGGCCTCCCCTCCCGCTAAACAGGAGATGACCATAAACCCCCAAAACAGCAGATCATCCAGTGCCCAACCCCGCACAGCAGAGCATCTGCCGTCTCCTGAAGATCAGGAAGACCATTGCAATATCCCTCCAGCACGGAGCTAGAACATGGCTGTGATCTTGAATCAGACATTGGCCATACTAACATTATGTGACAGTAGATTATGTGTACAGCAACACACCTGCCATTTCCTGAAGATCAGGAAGACCATATCGATATCCCTCCGACATGGAGGTAGAACACGGCTGTGATCTTGGATCAGACATTAGCCATACTAAAATTATGTGACAGTAGACTATGTGTACAGCAGAGCACCTGCTGTTTCCTGAAGATCAGGAAGACTATATCGATATCCCTCGAGCACAGAGACAGAACATGGCTGTGTTCTTGGATCACACATTAGCCATACTATGTAATGTGATGCCTAAGTAGGTTATGTGTAGCCTGGCTGTGTGGCTTATACTATCTAGTGAGAAAAGCTATGTGTAACAACACGGCACCTGTTGCTTCCTGAAGATCAGGAAGTCCTGAATCGATATCCCCATTAACCACTGCACGAGAAACCTGATGATAGCGGGATTGAGAAAGGACATACTATTTTTTCGTCAGTACCCAGCAACCACCATATTTATTTATTATTATTATATATTTGTAAGCAAGTAGCAAACATCAACAGCACATAATTTTGCACAGAACCCGCTGGACGAGCCGTTGACGGCATCATTCATGATCAGAGCTTATGAGGGGTCGCGGTTATAGCGAAACTCATATTGGATGTAGGTAGCAAAACCCCCCCCAAAACTGCTGGAGACAGAATCTGACCCGGATATGTTATGTGACTAGTGGAGCATCCACTATACAACTCGGCCAATACCCCACTTGCTTCAAGAGACGATGTGACGAAAATGCAATTCTATTCCTGGATCAACCTAGTGATTCTAATTTTCACGTGAACCTTGTGATTTGAAGCCAGACCGCACTGTGGCCATATGGAATACTATCAGAAGTGAGCTATTAGTGTCATTAGGATTTGATTACCATTACAATGCTTATCCATTTGAATAAGTTGCCTTTAGAAATGGTTAGCCATTAGAATAAAGCAATAAGCCCAACATTCCACCAGATATAAAGCCACAACATTAAAACCACTGACAGGTGCATATCATTGATTATCTTGTTATTTTGGTTCTGTACTCTAGCACTTTGAGTTTGAAAGGATACAATGACAATGAGGTTGAAGTACTGACTGTCAGCTTTAATTTGAGGGTATTTTCATCCATATCGGATGAACCGTTTAGAAACTATAGAACCTTTTGTACATAGTCAAAAAATATTGAACAGTTTAACATAATGTAGAATAAAGTATATTATTGCATATCCTTTGCATGCCATGACTTCCTGATGTCTGTGACCCAACAATACCAAAATACTCTTGATATCTTATTTTATGGTACTCCTACAAGCGATACTATAACCTCTCTGCATTTTAATCGATCTCTATGGGAATTGGGGGGTGGGACTAGATTTAGCTGTAAATTACACTGGAACAGTATGGAACACATGGTTGGCTAAATGGCAAAATTACAGCCATTTTATCAACTATGTATTCCATACTGTTCCAGCATAATTTACAGCTAAATCTAGTCCCACCCCCCAAATCTATTGCCTTTAAACATACTTTAACTGGAGGATACATTTTGAGGCGTTAAACGTACTAACTGAAGGATATGTTTGGAGACATTAAAATACTTTAACTGGAAGATACATTTCGGGACATAAAAACATACTTCAACTGGAGGATACATTTAAAGGTGTTAAACTCAGTTTAACTGGAGGATACAGTTAAAGGTGTTAAACTTGCTTTAACTGAGGTATTAAACTCACTTTAACCTGAGGATAAATTTAGAAGTGTCAAATGTACTGTAAACTTACTCTCAATGATTTGAAATGCTTCCATGATTTCCACTAATTTAACATAAAAAGTTAATGCTTAAACTTAAATTAATCTCATCACTAGGACACAATTTACAGTTCTCCACATCTTTCATGTAAAATAAGTAGTCAGTTGATAGATATTATCTTTGCTGTGATAGTTGTGTGCATCTTATTCACATGGGGGGGGGGGGGGTTAATGACGTGAATTGCTCACCAGGGATTGTAAGAAAGTTTCCTCGCAATGGTATCATAAGGTTTTGTGTTTCAGTGTCTTATTTCCTTGCCAATCTACCAGCTTCTGTTTGTTATAGTGCAGCTGTTGAAATTGCTTGGGGGGAATAAAGAATCCATCAATGAACCGGGACTGAATTGGTTGTTTTATCACATTAAATCATGAACAACAATCACGGGGTCCACGGTGACAGTTTGGAGGATGATGAAGAGGCTTCTGATGTTCATGTTATATGTCACTAGTGTGATGTCAGTGTGAGAAAAAATCATTTGGGAAGACATCCAGAAGGCAGCCTAAAAAAGAAAGGGGAAAAAGACAAAAGCTTTCCAAAAAAAAAAAAAGCTTTAAAAAGGTAATACCTCTGAGCTGCCTGCTCAGCTGGTCGTGTGCCCAAACTCTTTTCATTCCTTCTTTCATCTTTAATATTGTGCCATAACAAACCTTGCTTCTCCTTTTCCCCCCATTTTGGTAAATAGAAATTGTGTATTATTGGTTTTGTATAGTAAGTGTTGTATTCAAAATGTAATTTGATGGAAAAAAAAAACCTTTTTTCTCATTTTATGAAAATGTTTTTTTTTTTTTTGTATTTTACTTCACTTTTTCAGGTAATACGTTTTGCCTTATAAATGGAAAGCAGGCAAAATGTATGCACCATACTGCTTGAAAACAGGCCATAGATGTCAGAAAAGATGTATTATTATTTAATGGAGTATTGTTTAAAAAACATTTAGGAGCACACTAATGCATTTAAATTATTACATGTGCTCATAATCATTTTTAGTTAGCACATGTCAATTCTCAGGAGCAAATGCTCATAAAATGAGGGCATTAAACCATTCCCTTTGATCTGCTTCTGCCTGCCTATGACGAGGCCCTTGAGTTACCTGTGTCTTTCTCAGGCAACACAGAGCAGGGTGAGCAGTGCAAAGATGGGGGTTGAGCAGCCAGCTCAATTCATAAATCTCTTCACTGCCTCACCAATCAGGTCAAGCGCAGCCTCCGAAAGACAGACTGCAGTTTAACAGGATGATTAATCACATCTGTGCCTAGGCAATCTGCTGAATTCTTTTAGATTTTATAGGGATGGGAGGAGTTTCAGAAACGTGAAAAATCAAGGATCTAAGCTTAGGTGAGCTCTCTATTTTAAAAAAAATGTTTTTGGTGCCTGTATCCAGTATGATTTGTGTAGTTACACATGTTGGCTACCTATGTTCTATTAGGACTGAATACTGATACTGGATGTTTACCAAACCAATTAGGTTGAAGCATTTGGAATGCATTAAAGTGCCTCTTTAGGGATTTGAACATGGGGCCTTTACAACCCCAGTTCCTCAACTGCTACATTACCATTGTTTTGTCTGTTGAACAGTGGTGCCTTATTGTCTTCAAAGTTTGCAACAAGTCAACGGTTTCAGGTGTTAACAAAAGCACATTTGGCGTAAAGCACTTTGAAATTAATCTGAGTTGTCATTATGCAGATGAGGTGAGACTAACAGAAGCACAGCCTTGTTGATAATAGCATATAGAGGTGGCATGGTATTAATCTACAAAAATGAAACCAGAGTCCTTACGATGAACCTTGCCGAAATTTACAGTGTAATTGATTCTGATGCTGTGCCTCCTTGACCTCTCCTTGACATTTCTGATGCCCATACATCAAATAGCTCGTCTGTAGATCTGAGTGACTGCAATCTCTCTGATACTAGACCGCCTGCTTTGTACAACATCCATAACCTCCTGCCAGTCAAGAAGGCACCAGGGCATAAATTACATGGTGGCCATACGGCCATGGCCGTCAGTGCCCTGCTATTTGGCCGTAATGCCTTTATAACTTTTGCGAGTCTTTAGGCCATTGTGACCGGACTGCCCTTTTACTTTGACTGAAATGCCTGCAAGTCAAACCTGCGTGACCCATCGACCCATTTTTTGTACATCGTGATTGGATATATTCTTCCTTAATGCTTTATGTTGTTACTTATTGGTTTTGTCACGCAGTCATATCAACCGTTAACAGAGCTTGCATTACCTTGATTGATCTGTCAAAATCTTTCTTTCCGTGTCCAGGGCATCAGCAATGAAGTCACTGAATATGATTCTACTTACTGCAAGATAGCCTACTATTGAAGGCGGTTAACCTGCTAGGTGAAGTTATTATTAGCTAGCTTGCTAACTGATTCCTCTTAGATGTCGGATTCACCTCAAGTAAGATAACGTTGGTTATTATTTGTTTTGCTTGTAACGTTAAAGGGATAGTTCGGAATTTTGGACATAATGTCTCAATTACGACTTACCCAAGATGTAGTTGATTGATGGAAACCATTTTCAGCTAATTCCATGCTGTCCCTTCTTTTGGACATACACACGTTGCTAATGCTAGCGCAACTCTAAGGTAACGGTTAGCATCCACTACCAAACGCACTTAAATACCCCACAGTGCAGGGGATTTCAGGGGATTTATGTTTCCTTGATGCTCTAAATCTTGCTGTGATGCAGCACCATGCCTGATTATTTCCAGTGGAAACCGTGTGAAGTAACGCAGGTGGAGGCAGTGGGTAGCCTATTCTTCATCCGTTTTTCGCCGGTAAAGTGTAGGCCTACTGCTCGTTAAACGTTTCAGTTTTCCGGAACTTTGCTATACTGTTTGTGTAGGCTAATGGATCCGTTAACATTATACTATTTAAAATGGGTGAACTCGCAATGATGTTAAAACGGTGTGCAAACATTCTATTTACCGGGATTATTCTAATGGTTGGAACACAATTTGACTAATAGGAACGGTGGACCGGATCTATCTGTTTTATAACATGAGTTCACACATACTGCTGTTTGCTAAAAATATTCACACCATGCAACCTCTTTTGTGTAATTAATGTCATTGATTGCGTTCTTTTTTGTATGTAGCCTACGTTATAAGAGGTTATGGGTAATTAAAAAATATATATTTAGGCAAGTAATACCTACTGTAATTATTTGAA
This sequence comes from Synaphobranchus kaupii, assembly GCA_029718625.1. Classification (NCBI taxonomy): domain Eukaryota; kingdom Metazoa; phylum Chordata; class Actinopteri; order Anguilliformes; family Synaphobranchidae; genus Synaphobranchus; species Synaphobranchus kaupii. The sequence goes on along the minus strand of CM056393.1, from coordinate 33,472,498 downwards.
CCATATATCCACACTTTGAGCAGGGTCCAAAACCTGCACTAAGGTTGATGGCCTTAGTGCCCCCGTAGTAAATTCAATGATTCTTGAAGGCCATATGGCCTTGCCCCCAAAATGTTGAAATTCAAGGCCTGGAAGGCACCTGACATTTTTGTGTAATTATCTGATTTTATTCTGTGCCTAGGCTAAAAGGGGTGCATGGAACTTTAATGGAGAAGTTTTATGTTTTGTGATTTCTACATTTCCTGGAATCTGTCCCATTTTAACCTCTAATTAGAGTTTATATAATGGGAGCAGAGTTTGACATGTGCATCAGGCTGTAATAATTAGATGACGTTTAAATGAAAGATTGAGCTCAGAGCTTTCAGAGGAATGTTTTGAGATTAAATTGCCAATTACAGTAAATGGAATGCTTAAACATGTCAATTCTAAGAGAACAACTCATTCCAGCTCTCCACAGCCCGAGGCTTCAATCACCAAACACTCTGGGCTCTATCTTGGCGATCTTATCGCTTTGCGTAAATGCATGGCATAAAGTGCATTTAGGGCGTGTCCAAGTCCACTTTTGCTAGTTTGACGGTGTGTGATTTTTGAGCGCTAAGCACGGCGCAACGTAAAATTAATTGTGAATTAATTGTGTAACGTGCTGCAAATTTGTTTTCATTTCTAATTAGACGATTAGTTCTCTTTAAAATTATTTTGTTCAGTTATGGAATAACAGGTAAAATCAGCGGGGTTTATATAAGCTGAGAGTATAGAAACCTTGTCAAGGTAATTAAAAAAATATGAAGGATTAAGAATAAGATTCTAATTCAATTAACATGGTGACATTTATCTCTGTTTTTTACCCATAGGCTATCGAAAAAAAATTATGCACAGCGAATCCGCTGTAGCCTAGGCTATTTGAAAAACAATAAATGCAATATTCACTGGACAAGGTATTGAACTTTTTTCAGTCAAAACCATTCTATTTACTTACAGGCTGTAGGCCGAGAGCTGTGTTGTAATGACATCTGAAGTGCATTTTCAGAAGTCAAATGTCCGTGTATTGCAGTGTGCGAGTTTTCCATTAAATGACAATTCACGCATTAGGTGTAAATGACAATTTGCGCATTAGGCTTGATATAGGTGTTATCAGCAAAGTTTTCAATAGATAGTCATTGTCCCGTAACAGAAGATTGTCCCCCCGGAAGATTAAGCTACAGGAACTATTGGCAAATATAGCTTGATCCAGGATAATTGCGAATAGTCTATACATGTAACCTTACACGCACATCCCCTGGATGTTGATGGAGTGGGCTGAAAGCAATTTAATGCGGCATTCCTCTTCGCTGAAGGACAGGTATGTGGTCTTTGACCTATGGACCCTTTTATTATTATGCTAAATTGCGGATAAACCGACGATAAAAATTTGCAAAGCCCAGAAAAGGTTGCACCTGTTTTACCGATGACGGAGTGGGCCAGTTTAATACTCCCGAAACCTTTTCAGGATCCATACGGACCTTTCCTTCCGAAATAATGAACCCAAGGAAGGAAACAGTGTTAGCATGAAATTAACACTTCTCCGCCTTAACAAATAACCGTGCCTTTAAAAGAGCTGTCAAAACCTGCCTGACATGGGAAATATGAGTCGACAGGTTAGAAGAGAAAATTTTAATATCGTCCAGATAAACGAACACAAATCTCTCCAGCATCTCTCGAAGCACGTTGTTCACCAACGCCTGGAAGACAGAGGGGGCGCTAGTGAGCCCGAACGGCATCACCTGGTACTCGTAGTGGCCGCTGTGAGTATTAAAAGCGGTCTTCCATTCATCGCCCTCACGCACATGCACAAAGTTATAAGCGTTGCGGAGGTCGAGTTTGGTTAAAATAGTTGCCCCTTGAAGGCGCTCAAATGCGGAATTCATAAGGGGCAGTGGGTACCGGTTCTTGATAGTAATCTCATTAAGGCCACAATAGTCTATGCATGGCCTCAACCCTCCATCCTTTTTTTAACAAAAAAATAACCAGCGCCAGCTGGTGAAGTGGAGGGTCTAATAAAATCATTAGCTAAGCCTTCCTTAAAGGTTTGTTTTTCCACTGATCAGTGGTATCACAATTAAACTATATAATTGTCAAATTTGTCTGAGCATAGTAGACATTTAATAAACATAAAACTGAATTTAATCCTGCACTTTTTTGCTCAGATTAATTGAGGTTGCCAATACTTATGGTGGGCACTATATATACACCAGAACTGCTCAGTGTAGGAATTAAATTGCCGTCTTGGTGTGGCTTTCTTTGAACTTGGTATTGTGATGAAATCAGGGTCTGGAACAGTCTGCAATTTTGAAATGGGAAATGTGTAAACACCCTGATATTAAAGGAATAGTCATGCTTGTGTCTCAACCCCTTCTATAATATTATGTGAAAGGCAAGTTACTGTTAAATGCAGCTGGCTGGTTTTGTAAAATATTTAGACATTAAGTATTTTTTTCTCCTTACTAATATTGTATATTGCATTAGCTTGAAAATCCATGTAATCCAAAGTAGCTTCCTAGAAGCTAAGAGGAAAAATGTATGCATGTACATGTTTGCTCTGGTATTATCATGTATATGTCGGCTTTAAGGCAATATATTTCAGCAAAGAGCAGCAAAATAATGTACACTTACTTGAATAACTAAAGCTTGTTCCTTGCCATTTTCTCCCCTCAAATACCTCTCAATAACTCTTCAAATGCTCACTAAAACCAGCACAGGTGTTAATACAGTCATGGAAACTGAGAAATCAAAATATCGTTGCTGTAACATTCAAGGAAAAGTTAAATCCTGGTGGGGAAGGTGGATTACTGGGGCATATGACTTTCGATCAATGGAAAGTCTGGAGCTGAGCAATGAAAAAGCACAGCCGGAGGAACTTTGCCAAGACTAGTCCACAGGCTCATCACTGTCTTCTTCTTGAAATGGATTTCTCTGGGCTGGAAGATCACTCACCAGGGAGGGACATGAGGGGTAAATCAACATAAAACAGGTAAATTGTTGATATCAAAATGTCTATTATATAAGCAAGACTGATTACTTATCTGGATGTACTGTTGGAAGTACTGTATGTACACAGACCGTAGATCCACAGGTCTCCATCCATCCATCCATTATCTAACCCGCTTATTCCTGGTCAGGGTCACGGGGGGTGCTGGAGCCTATCCCAGCATGCATTAGGCGAGAGGCAGGAATACACCCCCGCCAATCTATCGCAGGGCACACACACCATTCACTCACACACTCATACCTATGGGAAATTTAGAGTCTCCAATTAGCCTAATCTGCATGTCTTTGAACTGTGGGAGGAAACCGGAGTACCCGGAGGAAACCCACGCGGACACGGGGAGAACATGCAAACTCCACACAGAAAGGTCCTCGGCCGGGATTCGAACTCGGTACCTTCTTGCTGTGAGGCGACAGTGCTAACCACCACCGTGCCGCCATCCGGTCTCATAATATGTATATTGCATGTAATATGTAATGTATGTATGTGTGTGTGGGCGTATGTATGTGTGCATGCACGCAGGTATGCGCATGCATGTATGTATATTTGTAGGTACTGTATGTACGTGTGTGTATGTGTGCACATCTGCATATGTGACTTGTGACTCGACTCGGACTCGCAGGGTGACTCATAGACAAGTCTGGCGTATATGCACGTTTGTTTGAATGTAAGTATTTATGTGCTGTCATGCATGTCTGTACTGTATGTATATATGGCACGTGTATGTATGTAGCATATGCCGGCATGTATGTATGTACATGAATTGCAAATGTATATAATTATCAACATGAAACCATTAAAAAAAATTGTTCACAAAAAAAAGATACTTAATTTGTCTTTCATTTGTCGCAATGCAATAACAGATTAAAGGAATTTGAAGAGCCAATCATTTATATATTTAAATATTGGTTACCAAAGCACAACATTTATTGTCCTAGACATAACAGTTAATGATGCTAGGGATAGAATTGTTATTATGATGGAAAAACCTCAGTTAGTAATGGCTTGATTGATCTTATTGGATAAACAATCATTGTTCTAAAATATAAATTCATGAATTGACGTCAAAATCGGTATACATGCCATGCATTTTCATCAAAGGCCAGTTGCTATATAAATCCTTACAATATGTTATAACAAGATATGGAGCCCTGTTCACATTATCAAGAACAGAACCAGTAAATATGTTACGTTTCTGCCATGTTCATGCCACGTTTCATGTTTAGTTATTGTCACAGTTTATTTTTCTGTTCTTGTCATGCTTGTGTTCTGTTTATGTCACGATGCAGTTTATTTAGCATACATATTTCCGTGTTTTTCTGCAGCCTTGCATTCATGCTGTTTTCCCTCTCTCTCTTGCTGTCACTCAGCCTTCCCTAATTGTTTCATTTTCCCGTGTCTATTTACTAATCTACTAACATTAGATCAGGATTGGGTAATACTAACTCTCTAACCATGTGTTCATGTTTACCTTACGTTTCTTGTGCATGGCATTTACTAATTTACTAACGCTAGGTCAGGATAGGTTTATTACTAACGATTATTAATTATCTTGTTACCTCGTCAGCTTTCCACACCTGATTCCCCTTCGCATGCTGCTCTCAAGCTAAGTGTCTGCACCTGTCTACACCTGCATATAAGCTCAGTGTTCATGTCTTGTCTTCGCAAAATTGTTGCCTGTTAGTTTACTACTGTCACTTTTGAGCGTTATCCATTGTCTGACTTTTGTTATTGATCCAAGCCTGTTTACTGACCATTGTTACTGCCTGCCTACCGTTTCTACTGCCTGTTTTTGACCACGAGTTTTGCCTGCTGTCTGTTTGTACCTCTGCCCCGCGGATAGGACTTCGGTCTGACTCCTGCAACGTCCCACGACCTACGAACTCTGCTTACCCCTGAATTGTACTTCTGCTCCGCTGACAGCTACTCTGGTTTCTGAACTTGTGCATGGTGTACCGATTCCGAGACTGCCTTCTCCCTCGGTACTATACTTTGGTTTTTTGGCTGGATTTTCTGTGGATGAACTTTGCTTGTGTGACTACGATTTTTGGATTTCCCCATAATAAAGCCCTTGCGGGCATTTATTATTACGTCCGTGTTCTGAGTCGTGCATTACGGGTCCAACCCGCACACACCTATCTCAGAACAATTTCGCCACGATGGACCCTGCTGACTCAACCGCCATGTTCCACGCTCTGCAACAACAAGGCCTCATCGTGCAGCAGCACGCCCAGGGGATTTCCGATCTCCGGGAGGAGATTAAAGAGTTGTGCGCGGAGATGAGGAGACTGGCCATTGCTGTTCAACCACGCACTCCAGAGCAACCTGCTAAGCCGCCGGCTATCCCACCCTCCCACCCCATGGGAACCTGGCAATTCCGGGAGCCACAACAGCCACCCCCGGAGAGGTTCGGTGGTGAGCCGGAGAGATGCAAGGCGTTTCTGTTACAGTGTGACTTTGTCTTCCGACAACAGCCATTGACATATCCGACTGACGAGCGACGGATTGGCTACGTGATGCGGTTACTCAAGGGGAGAGCTTTGGACTGGGCTACTGCGGTGTGGTCCGGAGGTTCATTTCCTCTCAGCTACATGGTCTTTGCGGAGGAGATCCGCAAAGTGTTCCAGCACACCTCCAGTGACCAAGAGCCCTCACAGCAACTCATTGCCCTCCGCCAAGGCCTTAAAAGTGCCGCGGACCACTCTATTGACTTTCGGACAATCGCTGCGGCTACCCACTGGAATGACTCGGCCCTTGCGGACTTGTTCCGGGCCAGTTTAAACGGGGTGCTCCAGGACGAGTTGGCCCATCAGGAACCCATCAGGGAGTTTGACGCCCTCGTCCGAGCCGCCATTCGCCTTGATAACCGCTACAGACTTTGTCGGACGGAGAGACCGATTCCGCCCGGTCAGCCGTACCCCAGACGAGTACCTGCCTCACTGACAAAGGAGAACCAGGCTGGGGTAGTCGAACCTATGGATCTTTCCCATGCCGGAGTTAAGATCTCGCCCGAGGAACGGAGACGTCGGAGGGAGACCGGGGCATGTTTCTACTGCGGGAAGCTGGGGCATTCTCAAACACAGTGCACCGCCCGGTCCAGGAAATCCGAGTCATCCGTAGTAGTGAGGTCTTCAACCCACCAGGAGAAGATCTCCAAGAGCGATACTCGCCCTACCCTCATTGCCACAATCATGCTACCTGAGAAGGAGGTTCAAGTGAGCGTGCTCATAGACTCTGGAGCGGACGCTAACCTTATGGACGAAGTTATGGTCAGAGATCTGGACATTCCCACCCTTCCACTGCCCCACACCGTGAATGCTCGGTCATTGGACGGCAAGATATTCTACAAGATGACCCACGTCACGGAACCCGTTCAACTTATCATTTCTGGCAACCATCATGAGTTCATCCAGTTTCACATCATCCGCTCCCCCAACGACCCGCTCATTCTGGGACTACCCTGGCTTCAAGAACACAACCCCGTCATTGACTGGAAATCCCACCACATTCAAGCCTGGAGCCGTCAGTGTCACCAAGCCTGTCTTCGGTCCGCACCTGCACCTGCCGGGGGCGCACCTACCCCACCTCAAGACACCAAGCTGTCTCTTGAAAACGTGCCAGCCCCCTATCACGACCTGGGCATCGTTTTCTCCAAGACGCAAGCACAGACACTTCCTCCTCACAGACCCTATGATTGCGCGATCGAGCTGCTACCCCGGTTCCACTCTTCCCTCAAGCCGACTTTACAACGTCTCCAAACCTGAAAGGGAAGCCATGGAGAAATATATTCGGGATTGCCTAGCCAACGGTCTGATTCGCCCCTCTTCATCACCTGTGGGCGCTGGATTTTTCTTCGTCCAGAAAAAAGACGGCTCGCTGCGTCCTTGTATTGACTTCAGAGAATTGAACAATATCACGGTCAAGAACAAGTACCCATTACCCCTGATTGATTCCGCGTTTCACCCTCTATACGAAGCCACCATATTCTCCAAGCTGGACCTATGCAACGCCTACCACTTGGTGCGCATTCGTGAGGGGGACGAATGGAAGACCGCCTTCAACACCTCGTTAGGACACTTTGAGTACCTAGTCATGCCTTTCGGCCTTACTAACGCCCCTGCCGTCTTTCAGGCGCTAGTTAATGACGTCCTACGGGACCTATTGGGCCGCTACGTATTTGTGTATCTGGACGATATTTTGATTTACTCCACCAACATCAAGGAACACGAGGGTCACGTCATGCAGGTTCTCCAACGACTTCTGGAGAACAGACTCTATGTTAAGGCTGAGAAGTGTGTGTTCCACACCGACACGGTCGAGTTCCTGGGCTTTATCTTGGAGAGGGGACAAATCAGGGCGGATCCCAAGAAGATCCAGGCGGTCACAGACTGGCCCACGCCTGCCACTCGGAAACATCTGCAACGTTTCTTGGGATTCGCAAACTTTTACCGGAGATTCATCCGGAGCTACAGCCAGGTCGTCGCCCCTCTCACCAAGCTCACGTCTACTGCCATGCCGTTCCGCTGGAACCCTGAGGCTGAAAATGCCTTAAAAAAGATCAAGAAACTGTTCACCTCCGCTCCAATTCTGGTGCACCCCGACCCCACTCGTCAGTTTGTCGTGGAGACTGATGCGTCCGACACCGGAGTAGGGGCCGTGCTCTCTCAGGTTTCCCCCACTGACAACCTTCTACATCCCTGTGCATTCTTCTCCCGTAAGCTGTCTCCAGCAGAGAGGAATTATGACGTGGGAAACCGTGAGCTACTCGCTGTCAAACTAGCACTGGAGGAGTGGAGGCATTGGTTGGAGGGCGCCGAGAAACCATTTGTGGTCTGGACCGACCATAAGAATCTGGCGTACCTACAGACAGCCAAGAGGTTGAACTCCCGCCAAGCCAGATGGGCCCTGTTCTTTGGTCGGTTAAATTTTTCTCTGACCTACCGCCCTGGTTCCAAGAATGTCAAGCCAGATGCTTTGTCCCGACAGTTCATGGCCAGTTCCGAGCGAGAGGCGCCGGAGAACATCCTCCCTGGGTCCTGCACCGTTGCTTCGGTGTCCTGGAGGATTGAGGCCATTATCAAGAAGGCGCTACGTGATGAGCCCGATCCCAGGTCCAATCCCGGTATACGCCTTTACGTTCCCTTCGCCGCCCGGACACATGTCCTCCAATGGGCTCACTCCTCCCTCATGTCCTGCCATCCCGGCTTTACCCGGACCCTGGCTGTTCTCAAGAGAAGGTTCTGGTGGAACTCCATGATCCCCGACACCAGGCGTTTCGTCAAGGCCTGTACCACCTGTGCCAGGAGCAAGGCCTCTCACCAGGCCCCAGCTGGTCTGCTCCAACCTCTGCCAGTGCCCAGTCGCCCTTGGAGCCACATCGGGGTGGATTTTGTGACCGGACTTCCCCCTTCTGAGGGCAACACCACCATCCTGACTGTGGTCGACAGGTTCAGTAAGGCGGCGCACTTCATCCCCCTGCCTGGATTGCCCACTGCCCAAGAAACCGCGGATCTACTGGTCAAAGAAGTGTTCCGGATCCATGGCATTCCCGCAGACATTGTCTCGGACCGTGGCCCCCAGTTCATCTCCCAGGTCTGGAAGGCATTCTGTTCGGCTCTCGGAGCCACCTCCAGCCTCACGTCAGGTTACCACCCCCAGTCTAACGGTCAAACCGAAAGGGCCAACCAAGACCTCGGAGCTGCTTTACGTTGTGTGTCGGCCAAGAATCCCACTTCATGGAGCAAGATGCTCACCTGGGTCGAGTATGCACACAACGCCCTGCCCTGCGCCGCTACTGGAAAGTCCCCATTCGAAGTTTCCCTCGGTTACCTACCCCCACTGTTCCCCGATCAAGAGGCCGAGATTGCTGTTCCCTCCCTTGCCACCCACATGCACCGCTGCCTCAAGATCTGGAGAGACGCCCGGGCCGCGCTATTGAGCACGGCTGAACGGAATCGTAGAGTCGCTGATCGCCACCGCACTCCAGCCCCTGAGTACAAGCCTGGCGATTCAGTTTGGCTCTCCTCTAAAGACATTCCCCTACAATCCACTTCCCACAAACTGCAACCCCGTTTCATTGGTCCCTTTAAGATTCTGAGCATAATCAATCCCACCTCTGTCAAGCTGTCTTTGCCCCCTTCCCTTAAGATTCACCCCACGTTTCATGTTTCATGCATTAAACCCTATTCCACTGACCCCCTTTGCCCTCCTGATCCCCCACCCCCTCCTCCCCGTATCATAGATAACCACCCGGCCTTCACTGTTAAGAAGCTACTGGACATTCGCAAGCGAGGCCGGGGGTTCCAGTATCTGGTGGACTGGGAGGGGTATGGCCCTGAGGAGCGTTCCTGGATCGCTCCCAGTCTTGTCATTGACAAGTCTTTGATAAGTGACTTTCACCGTGACCACCCTGATAAACTGTGTAGACCGTCAGGAGTCGGTCGTTAGGGGGGGGGGTCCTGTTACGTTTCTGCCATGTTCATGCCACGTTTCATGTTTAGTTATTGTCACAGTTTATTTTTCTGTTCTTGTCATGCTTGTGTTCTGTTTATGTTACGATGCAGTTTATTTAGCATACATATTTCCGTGTTTTTCTGCAGCCTTGCATTCATGCTGTTTTCCCTCTCTCTCTTGCTGTCACTCAGCCTTCCCTAATTGTTTCATTTTCCCGTGTCTATTTACTAATCTACTAACATTAGATCAGGATTGGGTAATACTAACTCTCTAACCATGTGTTCATGTTTACCTTACGTTTCTTGTGCATGTCATTTACTAATTTACTAACGCTAGGTCAGGATAGGTTTATTACTAACGATTACTAATTATCTTGTTACCTCGTCAGCTTTCCACACCTGATTCCCCTTCGCATGCTGCTCTCAAGCTAAGTGTCTGCACCTGTCTACACCTGCATATAAGCTCAGTGTTCATGTCTTGTCTTCGCGAAATTGTTGCCTGTTAGTTTACTACTGTCACTTTTGAGCGTTATCCATTGTCTGACTTTTGTTATTGATCCAAGCCTGTTTACTGACCATTGTTACTGCCTGCCTACCGTTTCTACTGCCTGTTTTTGACCACGAGTTTTGCCTGCTGTCTGTTTGTACCTCTGCCCCGCGGATAGGACTTTGGTCTGACTCCTGCAACGTCCCACGACCTACGAACTCTGCTTACCCCTGAATTGTACTTCTGCTCCGCTGACAGCTACTCTGGTTTCTGAACTTGTGCATGGTGTACCGATTCCGAGACTGCCTTCTCCCTCGGTACTATACTTTGGTTTTTTGGCTGGATTTTCTGTGGATGAACTTTGCTTGTGTGACTACGATTTTTGGATTTCCCCATAATAAAGCCCTTGCGGGCATTTATTATTACGTCCGTGTTCTGAGTCGTGCATTACGGGTCCAACCCGCACACACCTATCTCAAAATATTAGACATTAAGTAATTCTTAATTTGTTTTATTGATTGGTAACAATGGCCAAGTCAGATATACAAATGACATCCAGTAAGCCAATCATATGGTTCACTGCAGCTCAGTGCGGGTGTGGTCGTGAGATGGTTATGCACTCTGCATTTGAAGGCCTGAAGACCAGTGTCTGTGATGTGTCCATTAACATGCCCTGGAAGGCTATTTTGATAACAGGTATTCAATCCACCAAGTTACAGCTTGGCGGAGCATGCCCCATACATATACAGAACAGAGAGTTTGCCACTTTTCAGGGTTTCCTGCAGAAATAACTTTCTCAGCCCTTAAGAACTTAATTTCTGCCACCTTGCACACACCAAGTTTTTTTTAATTAATGTTAGATAGCTATGCCTATAGATTATCTACCGACATACAAACCATTAGTAGATCTACCTTGTACAATAACCCATTAAAATAATTGCCATAATCCATTTAAAAATATGAATAAATCTTTCATTTATTTGTAATTCATGGTAAAGGGAAAATGATCGAATCCAGAGTTCGAAACATTGTCTTTTACAGCAAAAGAATAAAATCAGGATTGGGAGCTAATAAGCAGTGTGCAGGCTTTCTTTGTATTCTGGGTATTTCACTTTTTACTGCCTGGTACCTGAGAAAACATTTTGGATGTCTGTGTGCCTCTCTGAGAACTGCTTTTGGTTAGCTGCTGCAGGTTCGATTCTGGCGTTAATCTATGGTCGCTCAATTAAGACATAATTAAACATAAAAAACACATTAATAACAATAAACGGCAAGAAAAATAGCATTGGCATTTTCCCTTGCTTACTGTACTATATACAGTACCTGATGCATTTTCGGTTTAGAAAACACCTAATTTTTTTCTCCAAAATCTCTCGTATAAATGTTTATGAAACCAAATATATTACCTGTATATTAAGTTACAGCTGTTTTCTGATTAACCATGAAGAGTTTATCTTGTTACATTTTGCCAAAGTCCCATACATTCGACATTTCCACAGGGACCACCTATCCCACTTAGGGCTGAAATACGTTGCTGTTTTTATGTAAAAACACACATGCTTTTGTATGTTTTTTTTAAATTTATTTAAATACATTAGGCTACTTATTTTATGCGTATTATGTATATACCGTATGTGACTATTCTGAAATAAATGTATTCTGTATTTGATACAGCTGAATGATACAGCCTCTTCTTCAGTTTGAACTTTAAACCATGCATGTGCAGTGAATATTTTCTGAGATATTTAAATAAGACTAGTAGAAACTATGATGCAAAATATAGGCAGTGTACCCTGTTGTCCATTATTGTCTCCAAATCTATCCAAATGGCTAAATTGTGCACTGTTCTATATCATAAAATAATGATATATTGAACTACAAAACCACAGCCCAGTGTAACAGCATTTTTAATCTAGTCAATGTACTATTACAGAAAACGCATTTGCTGACAGGAGTTTTTCATCGTCGATATGAAGAAAGTACTGCTTGTACTATGCGTATATATCTTTAGTAGTTCTGCATATCATCCTTGGATTTTGCACACTTGTGGATTTTGCACACAGGGTTTATGATCCAGGAAATGTATAGATGTACCTGTTTCACATATGTAGCTCTCAGTATTTCATTGCAAACTAAAGAAATTTAAATTTTTTTATTTTTCCAAAGGTTCTTTGCATTTGTGCCACTTTATTTTGACTTACATTATGAAAATAAAAAATCTAAAATAAAAAATCTAAGTTCGTATGGTACAACTGTCTTGTTTCATTTAAGCCATGTACCATGTTTCTGTGATGCTCACACCTAAGGCTCTATTTTCAAACCAGCGCAAGGGGACGGTATAGTCAAACGCAAGCTTGTTGACAGCATCAACGTCTTAAAACTGGCGCTATGGCGTTTCTCAGCAATACCGCTAGGATCAACAAATTCTCAACATAACATCCTTTCGCTTGCGCTGCAGTGGGATGGGTGGCGCTGTCTGGGGCGTGTTCTAAAATACTTTCGGCTCAGTGACAATTTGAACCAACGAAAACCCATTGCATTATGATCAGCTGGAACCACCTCTTAGCGGGAACGCAATAGACTCTGGCAATTTGGCAACTTATTCGTCATGTAGTTCTATGTAGTGTCTATAGGTGATGCCAACATTACACTTCCATTTAATGAACAAATAGCCTATAATTATTATTAATTAATTAATTTTAATTTAAACTACTAGAATAAAACAGGACAGCTTACAAGAAACTTGCGATCATGTAGGCCAATAGCCTATAATATATAAATTACACATTGACACAGTTGAATCATAAGCCTACCATTTGAATCATAATTATGCCTACATCACCTAATGTAGGCTAATTAATGCATTCGCCACCTCCTCCCGTGCCTTCCGAACTTCTGGGAGACGAGGTGGTGTGGATTGTGATCCATAAAATACTACAGTCCTAGCCTGTACTTCTGTTGCAAGTATGTCTGATTCCTGTGCGGAAAATCGCTCTTGTCGTTGACGGTCCAGTGCGTTTGGGTTGCTCATTATGAAATTGCATGGAGCGATTGCGTTCCAACTGGCTTTTTTTTAAAGCATGAGAACAACAATTTGATTGGCTACCATAGAGACACACCTTGGACATTTAAACCCAGCCTTTTAGCAATACCGCCATAAGGTGTGCCAAGATTGCCGTCATGAAATTACCAAATTTCTCGCCGACACGCCCTCAGAGCGATACCGCCAAGCGATTACTCTTGCGTTCACCATTGCCTTTGGTTTATTAAAATAGAGCCCCTAGAGTTATAAAGCCTTAAACAGAGCACCCCCTAAATAGGTGAGAATTGACCAAATTTGCCATCTGCGCGAAAGGGTTAAAGAGAACTAAGCGTCTAATTAGACACTAAAACAAATTTGCAGCACGTTACACAATTAATGCACAATTAATTTTAATGCCATTCTCTGCACGTGCCATGCATGTTCTCTGTTTCCCCTGCTGTAAGTCGCACGTTTCACGGTCTTTCTGGGAAAGTGGATTGTTTTAAAGGATTACGCTACGAGTAAAACAGGTTGGTCACATTTCCTTAAACAGGACATTATTAAACAAGGGGAAATATGCGTGAACATATGGGTTGCGAACCTGACAGCTTTATTGTAGGCTATTTAGTGTCATCATTAAGGCAAAATAACGGTATGTATGTTATTAATCAATATTAGCCTACTATGCAGGTAGCCTAATGAAGCTTGAACTTCGAGAACTCCATGAGAACAGCCTCTTGGAATTGATGTTTGACACTTTCATTGCATAATCAAACGAAATTCGCTGAACAAGCAGGCTAATTTGGCGTTTTCTAAGGTGAGACTAAAGCCATTGATAGCTTATTCTCAGCTGTTGCAGGTCCTTTTAACGAAATTTAACCGCACATATTTTGTAAAATAACAGCCCTGTCTGGAATTACCGGGAACTCATAGGCTAATGGTTAGTCCGAATAATATTGATCATACTCCATTTAGCCTATTCCTTCCTAAACACGCACGAGCATGTCTGTTTCGCCATCAAGCAATCCGCCAAGGTGGAAAAGCAGGCTTTTAAAGGGAATGGGATATGACATTTTGATTGGTTTATTGCATGTCACGCCCAAGACACACCTATAATTAATGAAGCGACTAGGTTCAGCCCAGTTGCACCTTGCGCCGTGCTTAGCGCCAAAAAAACACGCTGTTAAAATAGCAAAGGTGGACTTGGACACGCCCAAAATGGACTTTACGCCATGCGCTTAGACTAAGCGCCAAGATCGCCAAGATAGGGCCCTTGATGTTAGTTTTTCCTTTAATTTGTCACCTGTCTATACATACATACAGTATATAAATATATATCGCAGGGGGTGCTGGAGCCTATCCCAGCATGCATTGCGCGAGAGGCAGGAATACACCCTGGACAGGCTGCCAATCCATCACAGGGCACACACACCATTCACTCACACACTCATACCTATGGGCAATTTAGAATCTCCAATTAACCTAACCTGCATGTCTTTGGACTGTGGGAGGAAACCGGAGTACCCGGAGGAAACTCGCGTGGACGTGGGGATAACATGCAAACTCCACACAGAAAGTACCTCGGCCGGGATTCGAACTCGGTACCTTCTTGCTGTGATAACCACTGCACCACTGTGTCGCCTGCAAAAATAATGTCTAAATTATGTGCTTGTCATGATCATACATTTTTGGGACACACCTATTGCTCAAAGAGTCTGATAATAAAACATGTCCCTGTGGTAAGCATTTTTATTAACAAAAAAATAAATAAATAGAAAAACAGCAAAACAAATACAATTGGATGAGAATAGGAAGGCATGGATATTTTAGTTCCGGACTTGCCCCTTCCCGTCATAATCGAATATAGTGAGTTTTATACTAGTTTGTTAATGCTTGTACACAATTTATGATTCAAGTAGCAGATAAATAAACGTGGGAATTTTGCCATCTCTAACCTTCTGGGTAAATATATAACACTACTTTCTGAGGTATGGCCTGAGAGCACTTTACATTTTCCCACCTGTAATTAAAAGTGTATATCTTTCTTGATGTAATATATCCTAGCAGCTTCCCTTAGTAATGCAGTATTCTATATATTGGGAACATTAGAAAACCAAATTGTTCCAAAGCACCAAGGGTGTCCAGTCGGTACAAGTGCATCATTTTTCTACCTGCCCGTCTTATTCACTGCAGTGTTATATGACAATGTCCTTGATATTTATCTGCTTTCACCTGTCAACAGTCATGACTTGCCAAATCTGAAGCAACTGCATGAAATGTATGCATTCTGGAAATTTCAGTTGTTAATGTCTATCCCCCATGTCTTTGTTGTGTGTATGCATGTGAGGTACCTGTAAGTTGATTATTGACATTAGTGATATTTAACATTGTGGTAGGGGGGGCGTGGTTTTAGGCGCTGCCGGCAAGAGAGAGAGTGAACACGTGTGGTTTGTGAAGCCGACACAGCTCTCGGGAATCATGCAATTGGTAACGATTGATTGTATTATTGTGTGTATCAATTAACCAATTGCCTTGATTGTTCGACAGTGAGCCTGAGTGCATAAAAGCCGACCGGAACATCTGCGGGGAGAAGAGCGGAAGAACGAGAGTTTTTGTGTGTTTGTAAAAGTAAAGAGAAACCCGAATAAAAACCGTGTTCTCTCCACCAACGTGCGTGTTTCTGTCTCTGCACTAGAGCGGTGGTGCTCACTTCGCCACAAACATGTTTCAACTTTCCTGTGCTATAAATAACAGTATAAAAGTATCAGATCCCTCCCCTATGTATCCTGCCCAGAACATTAAACTACAAACCCCAATTCCAAAAAAGTTGGGACAGTATGTAAAATGCACATAAAAGCAGAAAGCAGGGATTTGTAAATTCTCTTTTGCATACAGCTCTGGGAAAAAATAAGAGACCACTCCAAAATTATCAGTTGTCTCGTTGTTATTTTGGTTCTGTACTCTAGCACTTTGAGTTTGAAAGGATACAATGACAATGAGGTTGAAGTGCAGACTGTCAGCTTTAATGTGGGGACAAGTTGAAAATCGAGCAATGTAATTGGAGGAAAAACCTTTTTCCGCTGCCTGCCAGTACAGGTACGCGTCACCAAAACGTCACACAGCTGTTTACAGGAAGAAGTGAGGGAAATATATAGCCGCGCAAATATCAACTTTAAATAAAATATTTTTTTTGCTCTACATCATGTTCTTGAAGTAATTAAACTACAGCTAACCATTTCATGACTTAAAAGAGGTAAATTTTCATTGTGTGGGGCCTTTAAATGTTATGCCCTCCTGCACTTCCCCCTCGCCACTTCCACTTGGGAGGATGTGACGCAGCACCAAAACAGCACGAGTAGACACTCAAACCGACGCGGAGGAGCAAGGGAGGGAGCGGAATGCAGGCATGAGTGGAGCATTATAGCAGTGTGCTGGTGTTTCTTTCTTATTTTGCATGGCTACCCAGACCATCCGAATGCTGAAACTGTTTGAGCTCCAGTGCATCAGCGCCAGCACCTACTTCTGCCATCAGTGCCCCTAGACCACCCCCACCATCCTGCAGACCTGGCAGAGTGAGCAGGCAGATCAGTCACCAGAGAGCTGAAAGAAATTAGAGACTTATCCTCTCTGGGGTCTGTAGGTCAGGTACTATAGACCTAGCATTCAGACAGCAAATAGGCTAGGTCTAAACCATATTTGCATAGTTGTTGATAGTGTCATTTATCTATTTTTCATGCCATAACACGTAAAACGGATACTTTTGACATCCCTAGGTCAGTTGCACAAAATATAACACTTACTCCCTAATATAGGACAGGGTGAACAAGGTTTTGAACCTTCAACTTGTCCAGGTTAGTCTAACATTACCAAACACACTATTCATAAAGTTGTGTATTTATCTGATGTAAGGCCAGTGAGTGAAGTAATCGAATACTGTAATACTGTACTTTACAGAGCTCAAAGATCCCAAGCAGCACCTGGTGCGAGACAGAGGGCCTGAATAGGAGAAACTACCAGAATAGCATTCCTGAAGGATGTCCGGAAATTGTCTCCGCAGCATCAACCCTACTCCCAGGAGGCAATTCACTCCCTCATCCTCCGCTTTGTACCCAAGCACTCTGGGTTCTCCTTCCTGGGCATGTACAACAGGTAACTGCAGTCAAACAACCATGTAATAGTGAAGGAATGAGAGTATTGATTTGGTTAATTAATGCACCTTTGAACCACAGGGTGAACGTCTAAGACCACAAATGGTAATGGGAGCTATTTGGTCAATAGAAGGGTGTATCAGCCCATTGTTGCGTATGCATCCAACAGATAGAAAGCTAGCAAAAATGTTAACATTCACACCTTGTTATTTTTGCCAAATATAGCTTTGCATCAAAGTAGCGCCGTTGCTCCACTATAGAACTCCAATATACAGTTTGGAGTGGGAGACAGAGCAGCCACTCTATGTATTGCCATATAGGCAATTAATATTGGTGAATTGCAGAATATAATTTTTCTACAGGCTCGTCTAGGCAGGCCTGCACTACAACCACAACAGTAGCCGAGAGGTAGCTCCCACTAACGATGGGGAGGCACGCTACGCGGTTCGCTACTCAAGGTTCCGCAAGGGTGTTTGGGTAGTCACTCTATCAAGGAGAGGCCATCTTATGATTAGCAATTCCAATCAATCTTCAAATCTGATCTGAGTACTGTGCATGTGTCAACAGCAATATCGCTGAATGTGATCTAAACAATGTTTGTACTCTCTCGGTATACGCATTGGCCTAGAGGGAGTCTGAGGGTGGGCTACTGCAGGTTGGAGTCCTGCATCAGGTCTCAATTATCGCTGGCGGGTAAATATTGTGTGTGTTCTAAATTTGCGGTTTGGGTTGTGGTCAAAAACAAACATATCGCGGGTCGATTTCAGGTTGGTTTATCATAGCCTACTTATTATTGAATTTATTTTTAATAGGCTTACAAATATAACTACATCAACAATCTCTTAAAAATATTATGAATTCATATAATGTTCTCGCTAATCCATGGAGAGTGGAACATTTAACATTGGGGCTTTCTGGCCTACGTAACTAGAGGCACAATTACCTTACTATTGAACTCAACACCATGGCAGCAATGGAAATTGCAGCCTGTGAGGTAAAAGAAAAGTTAGCGAGAGGGTAGTTCCATTGTGGAAAACAATTTAAAGGTAAGATCTGACATGTAGAAATAGTTTGCCATTATTGTCAACAGCGACAATGAGCATGCTAAAGGATATTACGCTTCCAAGACATGTGTTTGCTTATGACAGTCATAAAATCGGTACCTCAACCAAGAAAAAACAGTGACACCTTTAGGAGCAGTGTTTTGACGGTTATATGAATTCATAATACGTTTAAGACTCAGTTAAGCAATATTGTAGCATTAGGCCTACTGCCTACCTCTTTTGTTTGTTCGTTCATTTTTTCAAATGATATATGAATGTGACTTACTAATTTCAAAATTATGTGCAACCTTTTTGGCAATACCAGCCTTGTTAATTTTTAATAGGCTAGACATTGCTTATGCGCGTTGTTCAACGAAGCCTTGTTCATTTTAAATGGCTTATTGTTGTCATTGTGAAATAAAAATAAATTAATAATGAAGCATTTGTATCGGTTTGCGATGTGAGTGTGGTTTGTGAAAAATGAACCCGTGCAGGACTCTGCTCCAGGTCACCAGCCGCTGTGCGTGAGAGCAGTGCCGCCATGTCCTCCACCGCACCTGGCCCCCTGTCCAGATTCTGCCAACAGATCACCAAGGATGAGGCTGTTGGCCAGTACCTCTCACAGAAGTCACGGTTCACCACAGGACATTAGGAGCAGACAGTGGCTCCTGGCGCAAGTCTGGCAGTTGGAGATTAAAAGCTGAGAGAAAATAAAATGTCTTATTTGCAGTTTATTAGTACAAAAAGAATGCACTGATAATTGCAGTCTTTATATACAAGCTATTTGTATATGTCAAAAACCTGCTGGTATTAGACTGCTACTGCATGTAGGCCTATATTCATTAATGTTGCAAAAAAAATGTTTTTACCTGCCACCTTCTTAATCTGAATTGTGAATCTGAATGTTTTATGCATTAGATTTAGGACACACTTGTTTTGATTAAACTAGAATTTATTGATCATCATCATCATCATCATCATCGAAATGAGGCCATAGAAAGCTTCTGTACGTTCCGTTTTCTAATAGCAGCGATAACACACAATGGTAAGGGCTTCCTTATGTGCCTCCCTAGAATGTCATAGGCCCAGCTGACGACCCGCCTGTAGGCTGCGGTACTGCCTGAGGGATAAGGTGACATTGGTATCTGAAGTCAAACTTGACAATCTCTCAAGTAACAACACAAACTGTGATTTGGATAGCGATGTTGTAACTTACTCATGTGTACTGGTGTTGAGTGGGCCATGTTCCTGCCGGAAGTTCATATATGCTATCTGGAGCACAAAGGTATTCAGACAGCACACTTCTAGGCCTGGGTGCGCTTTAAGACTGGTAACGTCTGGCCTGGGAGTTAGGTTCTCCACCAGCTTCCAGACGGCGTACTATACCTGCAGCACATACTCTCCACAGCTGAGGCCATGGGCTGGCAATGCCCACACAAGCATCTACTAGGGCTGCAGGATATTGGAAAAAATTGACATTTCAATTTTTTTGTGATATACATGTATATTGTGAAATGAAAAATAAAGGAATATCATAATTTCACCAGCTACATGCTGCTTTTAACTTGAATAGCTCTATTTAGAAAGAATGAATCACTATAGCAATGATTATGGTGATTTTGGTGGAATAAATGAGGCAGATGTTTCATACTCTGTTTGACTCACCACAACACCATCGTATTCAGATAATACTTATCTATCAATTCAGACTAAAGTCCATGATCCAACATGATATTAATAATGCATGTTGCTTACCCTAAAATAAAGGGGCTCATCTGTGAATGGTTGGAAGAAAGGTGGTGTCTAGAAGGGATCCAGGAGATTGCAGGATGCTGTATATCACTGTTGTCAAGTTTAAAAACAACATTAAAACTGCAGTATCACATTAGGAAATTAACACAAGTGACAAAATAGGTAAGTTAACATTTTAACTCTTTTAAATAACCATAAATAAATAAAAGCAACTACACCAGCCCCCTGAGTGGTTTACAAATAAATACAACTTAAAATAAATAGAACTTGTAATAAGATAATTAGAACTTGTAATAAATAACAACAGAACCATGTTCTTTTACAATCTACTTTAAATTTTTTTAAATCACGTTTTCCTAGCAACAGTGGCAAAGTTACACTGAGTGCTGGCCATCTAAACAAATAAAGATTAAATTAAACTATTGAATCATTTAAAACTAGTTTCTTTCTCAACAGAGTACCTACTAGATAAAGAATCATGTTTAAAATCATGTCTTTTTGCAACAAATCTTCCTTTTCGATGCATGTGTCCTGTTACTCACTCATTTTCAGGTTGTAGGCTACAAAATTTCACAGACGACTGGGGAAACACTTAACATTCGTGGTTCGCTAGTCAAGTTGATAAACAACAGTTAGTAAGCTATTAGATGCAGCAAACAATGTGAAGGAGAAAAAAACTTGTCATGGTAAAGTTTTCACTAGTCACTCACCAAGACATCTGTCCAATTCGCCGCAGGTTACTCTCAGACCACAACTTGATCTCTTGTTGTGTATTGTTGTTTCTCCTTATCCTTGCCTGTTCCTGATCCCTTGTATATCAAGCAGGTTCAAAATTATAGGATGCAGCCCATTGTAAGCCTTGGAAAGAGGATTTTCCATCTCATCGGTCATGACGATGTCGAGATTAGGATTCATCTTGCTGCTAATGTTGAAAGTACTTACACTTCCACTGTGTGTTTGAACTTCTGTTACTTTGTTTCAGTAATACGTCTGACACTTGTAATTCTGAAATTTGGAAAAGAAACTCCCAAGGGTTACCTTACAGAAGAGCCCAGGATTCATTTTATTTTTGGGCTTGTATACAAAAAAGGTGGTACTAGAGAACAGGTTAATTAGTTAACCCCATCCCTTCTAATGTCTTTCCTGGGTAAGATTTTTTAAATAATTGCGCCAATATTCCTAAATTTGGGTATTACCGGTATCAATGGTTTTTTAGAGGGAAGTAACACTGGTGTCAAAACGGTAACACCGAGACAAGCCTAGTGCCTTCATTCATGAGGAATACCATTTAATGATGTGATAAAGGCCCTTAACCTTAGCTGACAAACCATGGGAGTAATCCGAGTCAATGGTTGGACTCGTTTTGACCATGTCAGGCCATCCTGCATCACATAGATGTTGAGGGAGGAGCGCGCTGCTGGAATTGAGTATAAACGGACACCCTCATTGGCAGCGTGCATCATACGCAAATCAAAAAATCCAAAAACCAGGCTCATTTGGAACCACTCGTTGGCATGTGATGTCATAGTGGGCAAAGTGGTGCTTTTTATGGAAAATGAGTGCCGAACACACCCATTCGGTCATAGTCGGGAGGCCTCCCACTTGCAAAACGAGTCCACCCACTGAGGGAAATCAGGCTGTCAGTGGGACTGGGGGATTGCGGAATGCTCCGTTTTCTCATCAGCTGGCCTAACCAGCATGTTTTGTCAGCTGGGTTTCCGTTTGTTAAGTGATTATGGCATGATGGAGAGAGGCCTCCCCATGGATCATGGAAAAACAAGGAAGACAAGAGGTGCTGGGACAGAGAAACGTATGATTGAATTTCGGTAAAGTAGTCACAGAAGGGCAAGGGAGAGGCTTGGGGAGGATGCGAACAGGATGGGCATGAAATGCTAGACACCACAGGGCAAAAGTGCTGGGGTAGAGGTTTCACCATCAGAACACGACTGACAGGAAGCAACTATGGTATGAGTCCAGAGACACTTTCACAGTGTCAGTCGTAATCCATACTGCAACTTCAGAGACACTTTCACAGTGTCAGTCGTAATCCATACTGCAATTTTAGAGACACTTTCGCAGTGTCAATTGTAATCCATACTGCAACTTCAGAGACACTTTCACAGTGTCAGTCGTAATCCATACTGCAACTTCAGAGACATTTTCACAGTGTCAATTGTAATCCATACTGCAACTTCAGAGACACTTTCACAGTGTCAGTCGTAATCCATACTGCAACTTCAGAGACACTTTCACAGTGTCAGTCGTAATCCATACTGCAACTTCAGAGACATTTTCACAGTGTCAATTGTAATCCATACTGCAACTTCAGAGACACTTTCACAGTGTCAGTCATAATCCATACTGCAATTTCAGAGACACTTTCACAGTGTCAGTCATAATCCATACTGCAACTTCAGAGACACTTTCACAGTGTCAGTCGTAATCCATACTGCAATTTTAGAGACACTTTCGCAGTGTCAATTGTAATCCATACTGCAACTTCAGAGACACTTTCACAGTGTCAGTCGTAATCCATACTGCAACTTCAGAGACATTTTCACAGTGTCAATTGTAATCCATACTGCAACTTCAGAGACACTTTCACAGTGTCAGTCGTAATCCATACTGCAACTTCAGAGACACTTTCACAGTGTCAGTCGTAATCCATACTGCAACTTCAGAGACATTTTCACAGTGTCAATTGTAATCCATACTGCAACTTCAGAGACACTTCCACAGTGTCAGTCGTAATCCATATTGCAACTTCAGAGACACTTTCACAGTGTCAGTCGTAATCCATACTGCAATTTTAGAGACACTTTCGCAGTGTCAATTGTAATCCATACTGCAACTTCAGAGACACTTTCACAGTGTCAGTCGTAATCCATACTGCAACTTCAGAGACATTTTCACAGTGTCAATTGTAATCCATACTGCAACTTCAGAGACACTTTCACAGTGTCAGTCGTAATCCATACTGCAACTTCAGAGACACTTTCACAGTGTCAGTCGTAATCCATACTGCAACTTCAGAGACATTTTCACAGTGTCAATTGTAATCCATACTGCAACTTCAGAGACACTTTCACAGTGTCAGTCATAATCCATACTGCAATTTCAGAGACACTTTCACAGTGTCAGTCATAATCCATACTGCAACTTCAGAGACACTTTCACAGTGTCAGTCGTAATCCATACTGCAATTTTAGAGACACTTTCGCAGTGTCAATTGTAATCCATACTGCAACTTCAGAGACACTTTCACAGTGTCAGTCGTAATCCATACTGCAACTTCAGAGACATTTTCACAGTGTCAATTGTAATCCATACTGCAACTTCAGAGACACTTTCACAGTGTCAGTCGTAATCCATACTGCAACTTCAGAGACACTTTCACAGTGTCAGTCGTAATCCATACTGCAACTTCAGAGACATTTTCACAGTGTCAATTGTAATCCATACTGCAACCTCAGAGACACTTTCACAGTGTCAGTCATAATCCATACTGCAATTTCAGAGACACTTTCACAGTGTCAGTCGTAATCCATACAGCAATTTCAGAGACACTTTCACAGTGTCAGTCGTAATCCATACTGCAATTTTAGAGACACTTTCGCAGTGTCAATTGTAATCCATACTGCAACTTCAGAGACACTTTCACAGTGTCAGTCGTAATCCATACTGCAACTTCAGAGACATTTTCACAGTGTCAATTGTAATCCATACTGCAACCTCAGAGACACTTTCACAGTGTCAGTCATAATCCATACTGCAACTTCAGAGACACTTTCACAGTGTCAGTCGTAATCCATACTGCAACTTCAGAGACACTTTCACAGTGTCAGTCGTAATCCATACTGCAACTTCAGAGACATTTTCACAGTGTCAATTGTAATCCATACTGCAACTTCAGAGACACTTTCACAGTGTCAGTCATAATCCATACTGCAATTTCAGAGAGACTTTCACAGTGTCAGTCGTAATCCATACTGCAACTTCAGAGACACTTTCACAGTGTCAGTCATAATCCATACTGCAACTTCAGAGACACTTTCACAGTGTCAGTCATAATCCATACTGCAACTTCAGAGACACTTTCACAGTGTCAGTCATAATCCATACTGCAATTTCAGAGACACTTTCACAGTGTCAGTCGTAATCCATACTGCAACTTCAGAGACACTTTCACAGTGTCAGTCGTAATCCATACTGCAACTTCAGAGACACTTTCACAGTGTCAGTCATAATCCATACTGCAATTTCTGTGACGCATGAATATCTCAGAATGAGTCATCATTTATTCGATCAATGCTCAAGTTAGTCATAAGAACAGGGATGCCAAAACACAGTGATGCACTAAATACACTTGCGATTTACAGAAAAATGAGATTTACAATAAAAATGAACTTTTATTGTAAGCAAAATATGGACACAGCAAAGTACAATTTTAGTACAAAGTACAAAAGTACATAAAAATACAAATTATATTGTTTTGTCTACATACATTCCAAATCCTCAAAGGGCACTGCTCATTTATGATTGTCACTTTTGGTTGACTGCCATTTCTAGGATCGCAAAATACTTTTTTCAGTTATGATCAGAAGTTAAACATTCTGATTTCAGTTTGTGAACTCAGGAGTAGTTTTAACTGGCATAAAGAGGTGCAAAAACATTTTGCTGAAAATATGTTTCGACATCTGGCCTCTTTATGAAAAACAAAAACACTTGTATTTTTAGCTTGAGCTAATATGTCAAATTCTAAGTCCTGGCATGTTTTTATATAAACAGTAACATTTACAGAATTCTAAATAAATTAAAACGTGAACCCTCAGGGCTGCTGGGTGGCTCGTCCTGTTAAGGCACTGTTCTAGTGCATGGATGAGCCGCACATTTTGGTGTGAAATCCAGACCATGCCAGTGCCAACTGTGGCTGATAGCCCTGCAAAGCAACACAATTGGCACTAGCATCACTCCGGGAATGGTGAGTTTCAGTTGGCCAGGTTCACAGCATCTCATGGCACACCAGTGACTCCCTATGATCGATCAGGCAACCGCAAGCCTGCCCGCTGAGCTACACATGAAGTGTCTTCCTCTCACTTCTGTGTGGGCCCAGCTGGCAAACTGCAGCGTGATAAGAATCATCGGCTGATGGCCCGTGCTTTGGAGGAGAGCATTGTGCTTGTCTGCCCTCTCCTGAATCGATTGCAATGGTTTCAGCAATGAGGCTAATAAATACAATTGGGCATTACAGTAAGGAATATTACAGTAAGGAATATAAGAATACCTGGAACCTCAGGTTAGACCACTGTGGTTATTTCTTAACAGTGTCACACTTTGAACACAATTGTAATCATATGTAACAAATCTTCCATACAGATGGGACGGCACATTTTTTACAAGTGAGGTCTGCAGCAGTTAGAACTTGACTCAACCTTGGATGCACTTAATGAACTGGGATTATGGGTGGCTGCAAAAAACACCTTATATCATGCAACCACAGAGAGGGATTGCTTAGCATAGGCATAGAGTTGTCACTAGGGCTGATGTTCTGTGTGTTTGGCTTGTCCTTTCCAGTGGCAGTCCAATCAAGCTACACTCCTGGGGTCTGCTTTCTGAATCAAGAGCAGAGTGAAGATCAGTGGTGAGCAATTCCATTCCTGGAGGGCCAGTGCATATGCAGGTTTTTGTTGCCACAAATTATCTCGGCTCAATAACCAAATTAGCTGAATACACCAACACTGGTTAAACCATAGATAGACAACAGTAAAATTTTTCATAAAGTGACACGAGAATGGTCCTCGGCTGTCATTCACAAGTTTATCAATAAATGTAGCTGATTGAAATGTAGCTAACACATCAACAAAAATTGATGATTAAAATTTTTAGGCAAATGAAATAATTAAGAACAGAAGTTGGCATGAAAGTACAGAAGACTATAGCCCTACTTGTCCACCCCTGGTGTAGATCATGCAGAAAATGAGTCTGAGAAGAACACTGGGCCCAGAGCTGTTTTGAGTTGTCCATTGCATTAACTGCATGACAAGTGTGGAATATGTAGAGCCAATGGAGATATGTACAGTCACCTCAGAACATTCATAAAGAGCTCTATCATTTTTTTTAAATTGTCCAGGTGAGTATTAACAATTATAACATTGCTATTTTACATTAACATAAAGGGCTCTATTTTCAAACCAGCGCAAGGGGACGGTATAGTCAAACGCAAGCTTGTTGACAGCATCAACGTCTTAAAACTGGCGCTATGGCGTTTCTCAGCAATACCGCTAGGATCAACAAATTCTCAACATAACATCCTTTCGCTTGCGCTGCAGTGGGATGGGTGGTGCTGTCTGGGGCGTGTTCTAAAATACTTTCGGCTCAGTGACAATTTGAACCAACGAAAACCCATTGCGTTATGATCAGCTGGAACCACCTCTTAGCGGGAACGCAATAGACTCTGGCAATTTGGCAACTTATTCGTCATGTAGTTCTATGTAGTGTCTATAGGTGATGCCAACATTACACTTCCATTTAACTCGGATGATCGTTTTGTTTCTGAGGGGACAATTAGTATTCTTTTTGGACATTTTGATTGCAAACTAGCATACATAATGCTGTGGCTAAATACAGATTGACCAAGAATCGCATTTCTTGAGAGGCTGCATTGAGACTGCATAACATAATTAATAGTCAAACAGCACTGTGACAATATTCATTGCCAAATGTATAAAGCCATATTAATATTTTCCTATTAAATGCAATTTTCCAGGCATGCAAGATATGTGTACATTGCATCATACTGTATGTCAGCTATGATAACCTATTTATTTATCTATTTATTCATTTATTGTAAATGCAACTATGCAGAAGTATTAAAGCAAAGCATTCATTTGGAAAAAAACACGTTTCAATGTATTCCTAACAATAACACAAGGGTTACACAAACTGTATAATATCCCCATGCACCATAAAAAGCTGCCTTGCTTTTATCTGTACACTGTATGTTTACATTTAGAACAATTTATCCAATTTCTCAGTCTCCCACTTACATGTTTGCACTGATTCCAAGTCAATTTTATAAATCAGTGGTTTCAGTTATATTGCCTAGTCTTCTGTCCCATCTGTATTCATGTTTCCACATGGCATCTCAACTCATGGATATTTGTGTGGCCAATCACGCAACAGTGGTTCCAGGGACACTATGTTGCCATGGTAACCCTCTCTCTCTCACAAAGACAGTCCTCCATCCGGACAGACAAGTATACTCTATGGACGTTCGCAAGCATTCATGTTTGACGATTATGTTTTATGTTGTATCCATAAATGCTATTGTTTTATAGGACTAAATCTATTTTAAACCATGGTACACTATCTGGCAAGTACCTGAAAATAAGATATCGAGAGTCTTTTGATGTCTTTTAATATGGCCAGTAATGTAGCAGTTTTTTCTGTACTATCACAGCTTTCATTGTATTTAAGTTCGATACAGATTTCTGTTACTATAAATGTTCCACGTTTTTCATACCATTAAACAATAGAACCGTGTTGCTGCTCCAGGAATCAGAAGTGCCACTGCTCAATACGCACCTGACCCTTGCATTGAACTAGTGTGCATGTTTTATTATGGCCACTCTCATTCACAACAACAGGCCTATCTGTTGCTGCAATATTGGGTTTCTGAAATCTGAATTAGCAGTGCAATCTATTTCCGGTCCTCACACAAAACAGAGTAAATAGTTGTTCTCACCCAGACACCATGACACCCCCAAATATAGCACCCCATAGTACATTGTGTAAAATTATTTAGCCAACTATATTGAAGGCCATTATGTTGAACATTTGATGACTGGAAATGGTTTTACACTGCTAATATGAAAACCGGAATATACAGCCACGTATATTTCTTGCTATTAATATTATTGAGCACCAGTATCAGCAGCAAGGCTTGACCAAGATTTGGGCAGCAAAGAGCAGAATATGACTAATATCTTGCCTACACCCTATAATGTCATTGACAGATGGCACAAACTGATTAGGAGGATTCTGAAGAGGTATTCTAAGGGAAACTGGTGTAATATTCTCCTTCTTTTTTAATGAACATTTTACATAATTGATAATGTGTGGAATAACTATAACTATAACCATATCAATTAACATTAGAGATAAGTTAGCTCATTAAGGGTTATAATTTATCAAATTCCCATCCTGGATGTATCGCTTCCTGGCTCACAAATGGTAGCCATCTATCAAACTGAAGTGAACTAACATTAGCTAGCTTATTAATTTAAGAACTTTGAGGCCCATAGACAGTACAGAAACATTGCTTTTATAATATTGTGTTGTCTGTATTTTATTCATTGAACTACAGTGACATCATCAATTTTGAATTTGTCCATTTGCTTAAGTGATTTTAAAGGTAAATTTGTAATTAGCTTCAGACTACATTATATGAGGTTATTGTGGTGTGTATTAAAGGTTGTATCAGCGATTTTGGGTCGAAACATAATTGATCACATTCATCTGATTTTTCCTCACGATCCGCTATTTGCCCGCCCCATAAGCAGGCCGTCAAAAAAACGCGTCTCTGTAGGCAGCCTATGCTCCGAGATCGTACACAAAAACAAATGGTACTACCAACCACTCAAAACCAAAATAAACAGTATTCCAACCAATCACCGACAAGGGGTGGGTGATACTAATACACTAATACTCTTATCTCGCTGAAATCTTGACGGACTTACAAACGGTTTGGTTTCTTACAAACGTTATTAACGTGGTTATAATTCTGGATGCTTGAACACTATTTTTTAAAACATAACATAATTGGCTCTGAGCTGGAGCTGGCTCTGTTTGTTTGGGATTTCGCTTCAGAAGTGACGTCACCCAAAATCGCTGATACAACCTTTAAGCATAAGCAACAGTACAAGAAATCAATTGCATTGAAATCTTGATTAAAATCGTTTTGTTCAGTTATGGAATAACGGGTGAAATCAGCTGGGTTTTAAACGGTGAGAGTATGGAAACCTGGTCACTCTAATTAAAAAAATATGAAGGACGAAGAATAGCTAAGGTTACAATTTAGTTGACATGGTGACATCTCCGTTTTTTAACCATAGGCTATCGAAAAAAACCTTATGCACAGCGAATCCGCTGTAGCCTAGGCTATTTGAAAAACAATAAATGCAATATTCACTGGACAAGGTTTTGAACTTTTTTCAGTCACAAACCATTCTATTTACTTACAGGCTGTATTCATAGATAAACAGAGCTGCATTGTAATGACATCGGAAGCGCATTTTCAGAACTTAAATGTCCGTCTATTGCCGTGCGCGAGTTTTCCATTGAATGACAATTCACGCATTAGGTGTAAATGACAATTCGCGCATTAGGCTTGATATAGGTGTTATCAGCTGCTTTTTAATGGATAGCCATTGTCCCGTACCATCGCACATCGCCTGGATGTTGATGGAGTGGGCTGAAAGCAATTTAATGTGCATGGCATTCCCCTTCGCTGAGTGAAAGGTAGGCTATGGACCCTTTTATTATTATGTATTTTTTGATATAGGCTACACAATAATACTATTTCACATTGTAATCTTAATATTTTAATCATGCTTGTGCGCGCCCCTGTGTGTAACAGACAGGAGGGTACGCGCATTGTGCACACGCCTTTGTAGACGCACTTATATGCGCCGTTAAAATAACATGTATACAACTGCGACATGACTTTAGACCAGGTTAGTGGTGGTTCTAGCGCAAGCGCTTTCTGCTGGCTCAAGATAGCAATACGCCAAAAAGAATCCTGGCCACTCCTCATCTTAAGACCAACACGCCCAAACGGCGCAAGAGTACATGCTAGTTAAACGGCGTGAGCGTTAGGCGTTATAATGAGCCTACCGCCGGGTGTAAGATAGCAAAGACACTTGCGTTTGGGTTAGCGCCGCTTTGCGCCGGGTGTAGGTGTTAGGCCACCACAAGCCACCAGAACAGCTTCAAAGCGCCTTGGCATAGATTCTACCTCTAGTCTAGCATAGATTCTCAAAACAAGAAGAAACAAGCAGATAATGAGTTTGGTAATAGAATTTAAAATACCTTTTTTATGAAACCTACATTTATCCAGACCTCCAAGTTTTATGATCCAACTAATGATTCAAAGAATAAAAGACAGGGCTGTACACTATGATAGGATAAGTATTCCTATTAAGCCCATGTATCTGTTAAGCGCATTTCCCATCAATTGCTGGATTAACATTTCCCATACATTGTTGGATTACTTTTTTATTATTAAAATGGTAAAAATACAAAAAGTTACATGCTTAAATAATAAAAATATATACATACTATATATATATAAATTAATGAATGAGTAAATAAATTAATCAAATATTTGCTGTCAATAATTCATGAGGTGCATTTATTTGAAATGCCTATGTGCTTAATTGGTATGTGGGGTTCCTATTAAGCCCAGTCTGGACTACACATACATCATAATATTTATTCATCTCAATATTAAATTTCATAAATCAACTCATAAAACTTTAAATGAGAGCTAAATATTTCATGATTAATCAAGTTTGTGTTACGATCCTGATACGGGACGAACCCAAGTGCAACGACCAGGAGACAGATTCAAGAAAATGGAATTTTATTTAAGCGTTGGGGTAGTCCCAAAGCTGTACAGGAAAGGAAAACAGGTTAATTAACAAACATAAGTAGAGTCCCTTACGGACTGCTCCAAGCCGGAGCTGGGCTTGAAAGTCAAGGTAGGTTCCAAGCCGGAACCAAAAGGGTGCAGGACTAGGAGTCCAAGCCGGACTGGGTGCGGAAGTGCCCTATAGTTCCAAGCCGGAACTGGGTAGGGAAGGTGGAGTAGCGGCACCGGGTCAGGACTGGAACTGGACCGGGAGGTCCACACAGGAAAACGGAAGACGGCACGGAACTTGTTCCAAGCCGGAACTGGACTTGAACGGAGGTGTATAAAACACCGGAACTGGACAGGACTGGAACTGGACCGGGAGGTCCACTCAGGAAAACGGAAGGCGGCACGGAACTTGTTCCAAGCCGGAACTGGACTTGAACGGAGGTGTATAAAACACCGGAACTGGACTGGAACTGGACTGGAACTGGACCGGGAGGTCCACTCAGGAAAACGGAAGGCGGCACGGAACTTGTTCCAAGCCGGAACTGGACTTGAACGGAGGTGTATAAAACACCGGAACTGGACTGGAACTGGACTGGAACTGGACTGGAACTGGACTGGAACTGGACCGGGAGGTCCACTCAGGGGAACGGAAGCCGGCACGGAATTATTCCAAGCCGGAACTGGACTTTAACGGAGGTGTACGAAACACCGGTACAGGACAAGACCAGGGCTGGAGCTGGACTGGAACTGGATAGGTAGCTTGAATAATCGGGTAGAAAGCAGAGGTTAATAGCAGGGTACTGAGACAGGACTGTAGCTGAAGAAAGCTCCGCCGATTTGGAAGGTGCGGCGTGGCTCGGGCAAT
Source organism: Synaphobranchus kaupii (assembly GCA_029718625.1). NCBI lineage: Eukaryota > Metazoa > Chordata > Actinopteri > Anguilliformes > Synaphobranchidae > Synaphobranchus > Synaphobranchus kaupii. The sequence continues at coordinate 33,441,068 of CM056393.1, read as the reverse complement.
TCTTGCTGAAGCCGGCTAACATTCAGGGATCCTGGAACCGTAACTCAAGTACGGGAGGTACGTAACATAGGGAGGACAAGACACAGCTACAGGGAGGCTGGAACCGCGGCGTCTGGAGGTTGAAGGGAGACAGGTAAGTAGCATGCAACAGAGAATGTTTCGGAGGGATAGCTACCAGACTGGAAACCAGGTAAACAGGTACAAGACAGCAAGCTGACGAATACAGGACCAGAAGCGTGACATGACGTAAACACGGTTGGTTAGTTAACGAACTGGCCCCGACTAGCAGCCAGCCAGGGGTTTAAATGGTGCAGGAAATGAAGGAGAAACGAGAAACAGGTGTGATGTTTAATCGGGAGTGATTGCCGAAGCACAGCAGTGAGGAATGTGAGTAACGAGAGGGGAGAGTGATAGGCGGAAGCTAAAGTGGAAAATGAGCCGAAATAAACCCGAGAGAAACGCCCAGTCCACAGCCAGGGGGAAAACACGGACATGGGATCCAACATGACACGGAAGGAAACAAGGAAAACATGGAAAACGGACAGGAGGGGAACGGAACGTTACAGTTTGACTGCAAAAATTTGACAATATTTGAAAAAAGTCTCAAACCTATATTTGGGTCTGATTAATAGGTACATTTAACTTAATATTACATTTCACTAGATCAAGTTAAGTGAATTCATATTTTGCAATAGAATGAAGCCAATAGAATGACATAAAGTTTCTTATCTGGAAATACAGTGAGTGCATGATTATAGAAGGGCATGAAGGTAAAATATAGATTTATATAATTACACATTAACCCATAACTCAGATTTGGTACCAAGTGCAGTGTGTATTCCTGTTTTAATTGCAGGTATAATCTGATGAATAAGGTGGAGCTTGGAGGTGCTGCACAGGTGTCAGGGGATTTAAAGTTTTTAAAGGTTAATTGGTTTTATTTATAGGGCTTGCATGTCAAAGATTTAATGAATATTGCATGAAGATAATTGAACTAGAAAAAAACAAAACATTTGGAAATCAATTTTATATTACAATTAATTAGATCACGATTCCTTTCTAGTTTACAACATGTTCTCTATATTGTGTGGCAGTGCCACAACCTATACAGGAAATGCTGTATGTCTCCACGGTGATTTATATAAAAATATAATTCTGAAAAAAAAAGTAAAGTGGTTACAGAGTGTTGAAAACAGGGAGCAGACACGTACGCGCACTTTTGCCTTTCATAGTCGAGTGTACCAACCCCCCTTTGTAAACTACATTTCCCATCATTTCTTTGCAAATTGCAAACAACAATGGCGTCCTTCGTGGAAGATTACAGTATGCAGAAGGTACGCTTGTAAGTCAAACGACACGCTGCGTGGCCTGCCTAGGCGGACGTCCGCTCAGGGTCCGTTTTGGGTCTGCTAGGATGTCATTTAGGTCCTCGCGGACCCGGCGGATGTCCGTACGCATATATTTTTGCCGACTATGAATTTTCCTTTAGTCAGCACACGTATTCTTTCTTGTCCCGCTCTCTCCTCCTGTCTTTCTCCTTCACTCCTCTCATATTATACAGCTGCATTTTCTTAGCTTGGCATTTCCCCAAACAAAGAAACATTTTGCTCCTGGTGTCATGCAGCTTTACTACACTCTTCCTATTGGTGCAGAGGAGAGAATTATTTCATTATGAACACATAGTCATTCCATTCTTGTTGGGGGCATCCCCAATTGTTGCTTGAATGTATTACGGTAACGGGGGTGGGCTTCTGGTCCCAGCAAATGCAATGGATGGTTGTCCATCTATGAAAAAAAAAATTCAAGTAATTAAAATGAATAAAGGTATGACCAAGAGTGACACTGATGAATGTGAAACGAATGTACAGTGGGATTTGTTCTTCAAAAGTAAAGGCAGGCTTTCTTCATTTAACTAACCATGTACAACTTAATTTCATTTAAGAAATGCATGTTAAATGCTGTGTAAAACAATAGTTTACCTCTATTATTGGACGTTTTTGTCTGTGCACTGAAGAGGCAGAGGATGTGTTGTGGTTTTCCATGCAGATAACAGGCAGAGAAAGGTTGACTGTGAGTGTTGCTGAGACTGCAGTTTGCAGTGTGGCAGAGCAGGTCAATGCCTTCATTTGACCTTGGGAGGGTGGTGGTGGGGGGGGGGGGGGGGGGGCATACCCCCACCCCAGTTTTTTTCTCCGGACTCCAGGCCCTCTGTGAGTGTCCTCCCATTATTCCTATGCAAAACACAAATCCCCGCTGTCAATTTCTGCTAATTTTCCATAAATTAACCAACCAAAACAATCCATCTGATGAAACAACTGATGTAGAGGAGGTTCTGCAAGGACATGCATTTTTGCCTACGCCCATCTCTTACAGGAAACTAATGTTGTTCGTTCATACTGTCTTAAATGTCTATGGGTAGATGTAATCTTTTGTGAACTGGAGGCATGGATAGAATTTATAAACACTCACTTCCAAAGTCTTGAAGATTAAAACTCTGCAGTAAGAGACAATGTTATCATCTAGGTCCTGAGGTGTAAAATAAATGTTGCAAACTAGGTAGCTTTCAGAGGTAGTATTTGACCCGAGTAGTTATAGGATACTATGTTCTCATTTTCAACTTTAGTGAATTATTCGATTGATTGTGTAATTATCCCTAGTGAGCAATGCATTGTTTTTTGGCTATTAGTATCCGAACAGTAGCTCTGCTTTCTCTGGATGACAGCAAATCATTATTATAACGTAAAGTAATTTATGAAAAATAATGAAAACAAATGGCCATTATAAAAGACAATTTTTAAGACCATATTTTAGTACATTACAGTTCAATTACACATGACATTTGAAAAACAACAATTTGCTGAGATGTGAAGCTAGAATAATAAAATAAAATAAAACAGGGCCAAGTTGCAATAATAGTAGTTGGAAACATGGGGTATGGTAGCACAGATTTGAAATAATGCTTGTTTAGTCAATGTCTATTAGTGCAATACATTCTTTGTATGGCAACACAATGTTTTGCCTGAAATTGGCTGCAACAGGCAGCTGGTGCTGTTGGCTGAATTAGATCAAATTCAGCAATGTAGAGTGGAAAGACCAATGAGAAGATATGCATACTGGATGATTTGCAAATGGGAGTAACAATAATGAGATGATGAGACAGAGGTGCAAAATGGCCCCAAGTTTGGGGATTTTGTGTGGCCGCATAAATCTATGCCCAAAGCTGCGTGTTTACATGAAGTCAGAAGGTACAGATGGCAGATGGTTATTTCTGTAGAAATCTCTAAACAGTGAAAACTGTTGGAAAGGTATGGGATTATCTAGCAGTGGCACATAATATTTCTCCCCTTTTGGACGTAAGGCAAAAAATAAACATGCACAGATGGAAGGCTTATTGATGTACTAATCATTCTGGAAAACGGGTTACCGTAGGAGTGATAAACAGATAAGCTTTTCCTTTCCTTTCAGTGATGTGATGTATCATCACCTCGGCTGGTGCCTATATGGACAGTTTATTAATTAACAGAAAATCTGATATTTCTTTGTCGAACAGCATGCGTGCGTTTGTTTGGAATTCATTCATTGAGATTTACAAACACATACAGCAGGTGTTAGCCATTGCCATGGATGTCCATGATTTATCTAGTCTTGTTTTTCCTGGGGCAGTTACTGTGAATTATATGCAAAATAAACGATCACCAGGAGACGAATGATGCTTAGAACATATGATTTGTACATTTACATCTCCCATGGAGCCTGGCTCCCCCTGCACATTACAAATACAGTGGAAATAACGGAGCAGAATGTGCGAATGTCTGAAAGGATGGAGTTGTGTGCTGTTGCCTGAAGTGCATGTCATTGGCTATTGTCGTCCAACAGTCCGACTGCATGTTTGGCCTTGTCTCTGGCTTCTGTTTTCAGAATAACATTTGGAACACAAGTGCCCAAGTTATAATGAAACCTTGGAGTGGCCTCTGTAAATACAGGGATCGTGTTTTGTGATTTCAGTGGATATACACAGACGTTCTTACGTTCTTTGGAATGAAGTATATATTTTTTTTTTGAAGTATCTGTATTTAAATTATATTTTTCATAATGATGATAATGATGATCTTCTTTGGAATTAAGTATATTTTCTTTGTATGATGATGACGATTATTATTATTATTATTATTTATTAGTCGTAGTATTAGTAGGACCAGCAGCAGCAGCAGCAGCAGCAGCAGTAGTTTAGTAGTGGTAGTAGTAATTTAATGCAATGTAACTGGTATTCTTTTTCTTCATTTGCAAGCATTAATGGCATCCATCTTTACCAACGTGCAAATTTATTTATATTTCACCCAAATATGTTTTTTTTTGTGACTTTGCTGATAGTAGCGAGGCTGTGTGTTGTGTGGCTGGCTGTTCTATTTTGTTTGTTACCTCACACTGTTAAACTGTGTAAATGCAGTGCAATGCACAATCCTACTTTATGATAAGTCATAGATGTAAGGAAACAACATTACTCATACTCTTATTCATTTAACATTTCTGGTCTACAGACCACAAGAATGCGTGAAACCACTTTGATGGACTGGTTATGAGATACATCTTCAGATTTATGTTTCTTTATCTGTAAATGCCAAGAATGTAATGAGGCAAGCATGATGCTAAATATGATAAATGAAGGAAATAAAGCATTTATATTACGGGTTACATTTAGTAGCTGATGAGGTTTTTCATTGCTGATTTTTGACTTCAAACGAGTATGCTGAAAGTGGAGGACACTTTGAAATGAGACCCAGTGACCATTTTAGTGGCTCGCTCTTTGCAATTCAGAGGGCATGTCAAAAGAAGATGTATAACCACAATATGTATAACCACAGTGTGTCTAAAATTGTAATTTTTCTGTGTTCTGGTTTAATGGGGCTGAGAATCACCCCCTGGCAGCTATTTAACAAACACACTATTAATAAACTCAATTTAAATAAGCACTTCATCATCATATGTTTATTTACTTGCATATATTGCAATCAAAATGTTCCAATATAGCCAAGGAACAGTATTTTTAGTTAGTTTTGGACCACTTGCCTTATCAACGGAAAATATATGTTGCGTAGCTACTCTAGATGAATGCACTTATGACAGTGCTACTTCTCAGGGTTGCCTGGCAACATTCTTGGCAAGCAAATGCAGCTATCTTGCAACCAGGAGTAGTAAAGGTTGTAAAGTACAATCACGCTGTTATGACAAATGGTCCAAAACGAACTGATAATACTGTTTGTTGGCTATATTGGCACGTTTTGATTACTGATCACAATATATGTATTTATGCCAGCAAATAAACATATGACAAAGTGTTTATTTAAGTTTGGTTTCTTAATAGTGTCTTTGTTAAATAGCTGTCAGGCGGTGATTCTCAGCTCCCAATAAATCAATGTTATTTGGCTAACAAAACTAACGGCTAACAGAGAGTGAGCTACGCATTCTTGAGGCAGTAGGGCTTGAGCCCGACATGTCCCTAATTTATCACATAAGTAGCTCAGTGAACCTGGATCTAAAAAAGTTTAAGTGTCTGGTAATACAGTAGTCTCCTGTGAAAATATTAACACAATAGTCGCAAGACCAGAAAAACAATGTCTTCAGAGAGCTTTACTTATTTGTATTTATCTTGACTAATTTAATGCACAAAATATCTTAAATTGCAGCAAATCCCACCACAGGAACTGCAGTCATGCTATGCATTTAAAATTGGTACCACTCAGCAGTGTCTTCTTTGATGGTAAAGGAAAGGGGGAGGGGTGTAATGGTGTGTTGCCTGTCTTATGCTGTAATAGGTACTAGGGAACAGGAAACGATCACTAAAACTACTTCAACTACTTAAGCTTTTTGCAACTGCATTATACCAATTTGGAATGGAATTATTGTATTGTCCCACTTGTTCTACCTATCATTTTTATAGGTAAAACATGGAGGAATTTCCTTTGGATTTTACAAAGAAAGGATTTTAAAAAGAGGGACACATCAAAACAAGTGTTAAGTTAGGTTAAGGCCGTTATGGTCAACATTTTGTGTTAATGTGTTGTGTGGTTATATTGTGTGGTGCTTGCTTATTTATCCTTTATTTAACTGGGTGAGTCCATATATTTTCACAGGAGCCCTGGTCAGGAGTTTACACCATACATAATAATACAATACAAATATTTTACACAGTAAAATGCAAAACAACTGGAAAATACAAAGCCTTAATGATTTTACAGGGCACCAGCACCTTATTTATTTTTTTACAAAGTCTGTCAGTCCTCAAAAACATTCTCTAAGCTGTCAAAAAATGTTTCACAGATAAAATTCACAGTAGTCCTCAGGTCAGTTTGCCATTCATTTTTGTGTTAGATATGTGTAACTTGTTCATGTATAAATAATCTTTCTTCAGTCAGTACTGCCAGTTTTTGGCAAATTGAATATTATTGTCCCAGTCCCTCCACAGCATCCAGGATGTAAATATTGGGACCCTGCAAAGGACGACAAACAAGAACAATGCCTGTGGAGAAAGAAACGTGACTGGGCTACAGTGGGTAGGATGGAACGAATCCACTCTTACCAGCTTTCCTGAGACATGTGTGCTCTCTCCGTTGGCTGTCAGAAGGTTTGCATGGGATGCAGTTTCTTAAGATCGGTCGGCTAATGAGCTCATCAGCAGGGCATCGGAGCAAAAGAGCTAATGCCAACCCTGCAAGAAATGGAGGGAAAGGTGCTGCTTTGACAGCTGTGGTCAGCATCAGATGCAAAATAAATAGTGTAGGCTGGCAAATAATTACTGATCTTCATTCTAATTGCATTTGTTAAAGTCAACCTTGGGAGCAGGTCTTTGCTGGGCCTGCATAAGGCAACATTTCATTATAAGGTCTTTCCCACACTATGCAATTTTTTCTACTGGAAACCTTCAAGCTAAACCTCATGTATTCTTAGGAATGCATTTCACACGTAATGGCAAAACACATTTTGATCTTGTCAAATCACAAGAAGGCTCACGTGCTGTCTGATTATGCCTAGCAAAATGTGATTTCAGTCATCATCACAGAATGTTTAATCTCTCATCTCTCTTTGGAGGTCTACACATTATTAGGGGTATAGATACTTTTAAAAAAAAGCTACAATGTACTGCATGTACGTATGGACGATGAAATGAGCCGGCTTCACTACAATGTAAATCCAAAGTAGTTACATTACATTTACATTACATTCATTTAACAGACACTTTTATGAAAAGCGACGTACAATAAGTGCATACAGGGAGACGTCATCAAGATCACTACAGAACAAACAAGACAAAGCACATCCTTCCCATAATGTAGCAGCTATCCCTAGTAATGAACGTTGACTGTAGTTCACAGTAAGCTGTGGGTAAATCAGCTATACTACACTTCTATTCTAAATACTATTATAAACTATAACAGACAGGAAAACACAGGGAACTAGTACCATGAGGTCCTAGGTTAGAATATCAGTCAAGGTGGAGTCTGAAGAGGTGTGTCTTCAGGCCTCGACAGAATGCAGGCAGGGTTTCGAGTAGAACGTAGGGGAATGGGAAGTTAATTCCACCACTGTGGAGCTAAGGGAAAAGCTCCGCAGTCGGGAAGAGCGAAAGCCGTTGACACGGAGGGGGGGAAGTGCGAGTCGCCCTGCTGTAGAAGAGCGAAGTGGTCGAGCAGGAACATAGTTCTGGATTAAGTCCTGCAGGTAGGCGGGGCCTGTCCTATTGGCTGCAGTGTAGGCCAGGGTCAGAACTTTGAACCTGATCCTGGCTGCAACTGGCAGCCAGTGGAGTGACCTCAGCAGGGGGGTTACATGGGAAAATTTCGGGAGGTTGAACACAAGCCGGGCAGCTGCATTCTGTTTCACTGTGGTATAGGACACTACTGATGAGAATTAATTTGATAATGTGAGACGCTATTTGTCTCAAGGCAAAGTATTTTTCATTGAAGTTCCTTGCATATATCATACTAGTGAGCCATTGCTGTAGTGCACGTCCATGTTTTTATTTTTATTATGAGAAAACTGATATGATAGACATATTACCATTCATGATATATAAAAATACCAACTCTGTTAATATTAATGTTACATTAATATCCTACAGTAATTAACTAGTGTATCTTTATTTATCTTGTTCTAATGGAATTGTTAGGATGCACTGGCGGCTGTAGGCTTGAGCCTGAGCTGTACATTTAGGAACACCCGTGGTTTACTTGCAGCAGGTGCAATCCCAGTATCCCAGGCTGCCATGCAGAATATTTACAGCGTGGCCATAAAAACTAAATTAATTTTAAAAAGTGTTAGGTTATGCCTGTAATATGGACCTTATAGCCATTGCTTCTCAGCAGCAGTTTGCATGCACTATCCTCTGAAGAGCTCTACTCTACCCACTTACATGGCTGTAGCCCTTCCCTCCAGAAAAACCAATGAAAGTTAAGAAACAGTTAGGAAAAAGAGAACACAGGATTACAAACAACAAGGGCCAATCCATTTCAGGATTTTTTGCCAACTTCTGCTCTTAATTATTTAATTGTATTTAAATGTATCCTAAAGGTTTTACTGTGTTCAAGTGCAGAAGTGGACCATTTAAAAAATCTCTAAATGTAGTAGATTATTCATTTTAACTGAAGACCCTGGTGCTAAAAGTACTGAAGTCACAAAATGTCTATTTTGAGACAATCAAATTTGAAATATCATTGATCCATAAAATCAGCCATTACAAGTTTTGCTGTTTTTTATTCATTGCTTAGGCACCTTTTCTGTTATACAATATATATAGGGTTGACTTAGCTAAACAAATACAACATGTTTCTATGCTCAACTTGAATTGTCTAAAAATGTGACTTCAGTACTTTTAGCACCAGTGTCTTCAATTCTTGATTGATTAATGCAAAGAATTAAGTCAAAGTATTCAACCATGACCCATGTTAAAAAAGCATGCCTTTATGATTACAATGAGACCAAGGCATTCTTTTTACAATTTTTTTCTCAAAAGTATAACAATTGTCATTACTCCAAGGTTACATTATGGGTGTCAAATATCAGAAATATCTGAGAAGGTTAAAAGGGGTAATTTTCCCCTGGAATGACCCATGTGTCTTTACCTCAGCTAAATCTTAATCATAAAGTTGACTTGAACATGGTGTAATACTTGCTTGGGTGCTTCTGACCGATATGCACTTAGAATAGACTTTCATTGACACAAGTTATTTTCAGCCCTTCTAAATTGTTTTGTGCCATCACATTCAATCTTTTAATATTTTTCTACATGCAGTCCACATTAAGGCAACTTCAATCAAAGAGTTGCAGTTCTCAAGAGGTTTACAATAAACACCTACAATTTTATAATGATCTTATCTTAGTAGTGTACTGCAGAAATGGATTGCAGTGTCACTGCACCCTCACAAAACTACATCAGAGCCATTTGTCTCATGCAAATTACAGCTCAAAGCTTCTCTGTATTATAATACACTGTGTGTGTGTGTGTGTGTGTGTGTGTGCACGCGGCGTGTGTGTGTGCACGCGCATGTGCGTGTGTGTGTGTGTGTGTGTGTGGACTTAGCAGTAATAGACCAGCAGATAGGCTTCAGGATGTCCAGCCTTTAACCTAGGCAAAGGGCCCACATAATCCAAAACTGAGTACTGGAATGGGATAGAGACAGCAGGAATAGGAGCAGCAGTTATTTTTTGGTTTGGCTTTCCAGTGACCTAACAAGTGTGACACATTTTAATGTAATTAGCCACATCCTTTTTAATTTAGGCAAAAAAATAAACTTATGACATGATCGTATGTCTTTAGAACACCAGTATGGCCAGCGATAACATTGTGAGAAACTCGCAACACAACTTCCCTAAATTTAAAGGGGACAACAATTATTGAATGATGTCATCATTAAAAGAAGCATTCCGAAATCACCATTCTCAGTATAACAAGCATTTTTAAAGAAAGTAGCAAGTCAGTAACTCATGCAGTTTACAGCGTGGTGAAATACATTTTTAAGCATGGGATCAGCCAATTGCTCTGTGATCAAAGTTTCACGTGAAACATTAAAAAGAGAATTAAAGGGAGGTGTGTCAACACTTTCAGGTTCAACGGAGGCAGCCGTAATGTTATGCTCAACTGGAACAGTGATGGCAGCTTCTAACTTAAGAGCCTCAGCCCTGTGTCAGTAATAGAACTTTTTGTAACGTTCCGTTCCCCTCCTGTCCGTTTTCCATGTTTTCCTTGTTTCCTTCCGTGTCATGTTGGATCCCATGTCCGTGTTTTCCCCCTGGCTGTGGACTGGGCGTTTCTCTCGGGTTTATTTCGGCTCATTTTCCACTTTAGCTTCCGCCTATCACTCTCCCCTCTCGTTACTCACATTCCTCACTGCTGTGCTTCGGCAATCACTCCCGATTAAACATCACACCTGTTTCTCGTTTCTCCTTCATTTCCTGCACCATTTAAACCCCTGGCTGGCTGCTAGTCGGCGCCAGTTCGTTAACTAACCAACCGTGTTTACGTCATGTCACGCTTCTGGTCCTGTATTCGTCAGCTTGCTGTCTTGTACCTGGTTTCCAGTCTGGTAGCTATCCCTCCGAAACATTCTCTGTTGCATGCTACTTACCTGTCTCCCTTCAACCTCCAGACGCCGCGGTTCCAGCCTCCCTGTAGCTGTGTCTTGTCCCTCCCTATGTTACGTACCTCCCGTACTTGAGTTACGGTTCCAGGATCCCTGAATGTTAGCCGGCTTCAGCAAGAATTGCCCGAGCCACGCCGCACCTTCCAAATCGGCGGAGCTTTCTTCAGCTACAGTCCTGTCTCAGTACCCTGCTATTAACCTCTGCTTTCTACCCGATTATTCAAGCTACCTATCCAGTTCCAGTCCAGCTCCAGCCCTGGTCTTGTCCTGTACCGGTGTTTCGTACACCTCAGTTAAAGTCCAGTTCCGGCTTGGAATAATTCCGTGCCGGCTTCCGTTTCCCTGAGTGGACCTTCCAGTCCAGTTCCAGTCCAGTTCCAGTCCAGTTCCGGTGTTTTATACACCTCCGTTCAAGTCCAGTTCCGGCTTGGAACAAGTTCCGTGCCGCCTTCCGTTTTCCTGAGTGGACCTCCCGGTCCAGTTCCAGTCCAGTTCCAGTCCAGTTCCGGTGTTTTATACACCTCCGTTCAAGTCCAGTTCCGGCTTGGAACAAGTTCCGTGCCGCCTTCCGTTTTCCTGAGTGGACCTCCCGGTCCAGTTCCAGTCCAGTTCCAGTCCTGTTCCTGTCCAGTTCCGGTGTTCTATACACCTCCGTTCAAGTCCAGTTCCGGCTTGGAACAAGTTCCGTGCCGTCTTCCGTTTTCCTGTGTGGACCTCCCGGTCCAGTTCCAGCCCTGACCCGGTGCCGCTACTCCACCTTCCCTACCCAGTTCCGGCTTGGAACTGTAGGGCACTTCCGCACCCTGTCCGGCTTGGACTCCTAGTCCTGCACCCTTTTGGTTCCGGCTTGGAACCTACCTTGACTTTCAAGCCCAGCTCCGGCTTGGAGCAGTCCGTAAGGGACTCTACTTATGTTTGTTAATTAACCTGTTTTCCTTTCCTGTACAGCTTTGGGACTACCCCAACGCTTAAATAAAATACCATTTTCTTGAATCTGTCTCCTGGTCGTTGCACTTGGGTTCGTCCCGTATCAGGATCGTAACACTTTTAGTTTTAACACTGTCAGCTTTACCATTAATAATAACAAAAAAACAAAAGTACACACCACAGTGCAACATAGGTAATCAAGAAGAATCTTTGTTTTATTACGCTTGACACAACTTACTTTTTCAAAACTCAAACCAACGTGTATTCAAACACGCCAAACTTTACTTTAAATCATTACGTCTCCTTATATTCTGCGCAAGTTCTGACCTGATTTTTCTGACTTCTGACCACAAAGCATTTCAGTGTCTGGACCTTGAAAGATGATGTATACATAAATGTAGAAACCCAAAGGTTGAACCCAAACAGCAAAGGTTGAACCCAAACAGCAAAGGTTGAACCCAAGCCCCCCCCAATCATGTAACGACCAGATCAAAACCGACATATGATTCAGAGTGATGCCGACTGAAATTATAACAATTGCCAGTGCAAATGAATGTGTGGGATGTACGATGAATTCTGTCCCAATACTTTTCTTGGAAACCAAAATAACTTGCCTGAATTCCTCTTAGAACATCCCATTTTACACATCTTAGTAATCATGCTAAAACTTGTGTGGAAGCTAACTGAAAGAGCACATTATTACTTGCTTTTTCTATAAAAGATTCTAAAGTATTAAGACTAAGAGTGTGGGGAAACATCTTTTTCCTCTGCTCACTGAAATATGACCACTGAATAGGCTACCATGGCAGGCCATTCCTTAAATTATTAGCGTATCTGAAACTTTTTTTTACATTTATTTAAAGTAAGAATTTATACTTTTTATCATATTTTTTTTATTATTTATTCTGCAATTAACTACACTGTTTCATCTTCTTTACCAAGCCTATGTCAACATTGCAGGGTTCAGAAAATGTGCATTAGAACTAGCTCTACATGACAATCGCACATTATGGAAAGATGTAACTTCCTTGGTCAAAATAATTTCTTGTAGCCAGTGTCATTGTTTATGGTCTGTGCTTAGTCATCAGATTAGCACCATTTTACCCCTGTACTATTAGTTTATCTGATCTATTCATTCCCCAACAGCTGTGCGTAATTTCTCTGGATTCTTCTCTGATATTGGAGTAGTCCCTGAAGTATCCAGTAAATGACATATACTAAAACAGTACCAGTATGTCCAAGAATGTAAAAGATCTATAATGTTGAATGCATTGTGTGTTAGAATTTTTTTCATCAGGGATTAAGTATATGTATTTGAGACTGGACATCCCCTAATAAAGACAAATGCGCAGTCAGACCTGTCGTCTGGAAAAAAGGCTGATGAAAAAGTTTAAACAGGGAGGGTAGGATAAAATACAAGTTTCCATTTGTATGTAAATCATGAATAAGTGACAAATTAATTTTTCTTATTTCAATGAAGGCCTTTTTCTCCCTTCTGCTATGCCATTAATTTGTGGTATAATTCTTGTCATGGTATTTCTCATATTTTGTGTCCAAGTAATGTAGTGGCTGCAGGGTGAAAGCCTGGATGGTGGAGGCCGCCACTCGATTAACACCTAGCCAACAAGCTGAATAGGATAAGAAAAGTAGGAAATCTATATTTCAAGGTCCCCACACGGGCTCCTCATAATTAATGCTGCCCCCCCCCTCAATCAAATGTATCCAAAGTAAATCAATCAGGAATCCATTACCCTTTTCAGCCAGCGTGTCTTAATTGAACTCCATTGTGACCGGCTTTTGTTTACAGATGAATTATTTACCACTTCTACTCATTCTCATGCAGATCAGGGTCTGTGTTATTTGTTAATTAGCCATTCCCCTCACTAAGCGATAAAAAAAGGGTTTCTATTTGAAGTGGTTTCGACGGTGGCATATTTGCGTTGCAGGAGACACATTTGATAGTTTTCATCGACAGTCCAGAATGCGCAAGCGATGCCAGGCGCCTGTCCTGAGGCGGTGCAAATCTGTTTAGCCAACAGGACTGGGGTGTAATTTATGTGTCCCTGCCATCATTGCCAACTACTCAGTAGTCTGTGGAGTGTGAAAGTCAGAGTTTGAAGTCTACTGGCCTGTAGAGGATCAAGGGGGGTTGTCTGAGACAGGGGTCAAAGCTTTCAAGGAGGTAATTTTATCTGGTCTTGCCAGAAGTGGTTCCTTAAGGAAGCAGTCTGACTAGTAATATATAAGCTATTGTCTAGGGTCTCTACGGTCTCTAGGGCTGGCCCACAAATATGAGCTTGGATTAGTACTTTTTTCACGATTCCTCCAAATCCATTGCTTTCATGTAAAGGTCATGAAAAAATGGAAAATAATTTTAACGTCTGATATCCATGGCAATTGCACAAGTTAATGTTACTTTTCCCCAGTGTAGCCCCTTTACTGTGTATGTTAATTTGTTTGCATAGATAGCTCTGAATCGTGAGAGATTGTCACGTCTGCCAGTGTTCTAGGTATTGCAGGAATTCGTATAAACATGAGGTGTCCTCAAGATGATGTTCAGTGAGGTGTCCTGAATTTGAGTAGTGCACTGTGTATTTACATCGTAGCAAATTAAATCTGATGTCCTTACCTGCCACTTATTCTGAATATCTGCATCTTCATCTGAAAATCAAAGCAGTATGTTTGTATAGAACAGACTGCCACATTATTGAATGCTAAATTATTATTTATCGCTGTAGTGAGGTTTGGTCACTTTTATTCAGAATTAATTAAGTTCGACACTCAATTAGAATTCTATATGTCAGTAGAGCCCAACTTAGTGAAATAACGTAGACACGACAATGGGTTGGAAAAATGACGTATGTTTTATTGGCTACAACTATGAATATGTGAATAATATAAACAATAACTGATATAGCATGAGGAATATATTATATGACTTAATCTTAATCAGAGGAAATTATAATTATATGACGGCTAAATATAGAAGCTAACAGTCCTACCATTAACATAGAAGCTAACAGTCCTACCATTAACAAAGGTTAGTTTGTGTTATGGGTCAATGACACGCTAAACTATATTTTGTGGTTAGCTCGTTTTATCAGTCTCATAAATATAAAGTTTTAACAGTGTAAAACTATAAGGTCAGGGAAATTGGCTATTCCTGAAAAAACACGCATAGCAAAACAAAATAAAAACAACAGTAGAAACCAGCAGTAAAATGACCTCAACTGGGTATTACAGGTTTTATGCTAGCCTATTAATTGATGTCAGTGCTAAATAGAATGTGTTTCAATACTTAACTGTAACAAAGGCAGGCCAGTCCCGATTCTGTAAGTGATGTCAGCTCGTCAGCTCATCCAAAGGTCCCGGCAAGTGCGTGGACTCCTGGAAGACTTCTTCACCGAAGTCGGGTTGCGACAGGTTTCCAGTCAGGTCGATGTGGACGTGCACAGATCTCCACTTGGGTCCGGCCACAAGGAAGATAGTAGAGGAACAAAACAGCTGTTGAAAAAAAACCGATGAAACTCTACCAACGTAGCTCTGATGGTAAAGACGCTGACTTGCCCCTACCAGACACCCCACTGAAACCCAGACAGACTCAGTTTCCCAACCCGCATCTCACCTGATCACAGAGACTGAATTGGCCTGCCACCGTCCACAAAATAAACCAAGCTCAAAAGTCACTGATGCAACCAAACTCGTTCCTTTGATCCCAATTGGTAGATGGCTTTAGGGCACCCATGCATTTCATTGGCTCATTTCCTTGGAACCATCAATAAAACACAGATGGATCAGCCATTTCCAATTACCTCAGCATGTGCGTGTATGTGTTAAATTGGGGTCCCCCCTCTTCTTCTCAAAAGAGGGGGGGGTTCCTGCCCAACCCGGTGCCTGATCGATCAAGCAGTCTGTGTTCATCTCAGATTCACATGAAGATGGGAACAGATACTCCATTGTGCCTCAGTTGATCAGGAGTGCTAATTGTGAATGACTCCACAGGGGGCCCAGTCCGATGATCAGAAAGCCATCAGTAAGAGTCCCAAAATGTCCCTGTGCAACCATTACATCGCCATAACATAACAACAATCAGTGTAATCAGATTAGACTTACCACTGAATATTTTTCTATGTTTAATTTGAAAATAAATATGTCAAATCAATGGCAGTGCGTGTAAACACTCCCATATGGTCTGTGCCATTGTTTTGGTAAACATGTATATAGAGTGTATTATTCAGAAGCATTTTGAATACCAATGTACAATTCCACTGGCTGCTATAGGTGTAAAGGGTTAAAATAGTAGATTGTGGCTACACTGTTAATAAATTATCACCAGGTTAGCCTCAGAAGTTTGATGCAATGCAATATACAGTGCCCTCCACTATTATTGGCACCCCTGGTAAAGATGAGTAAAAATTCACCGTTTGGTGAAAAAAAAAAACCCTCATCAACAAACATGACATTTCCACAGTGACCACCTATCACACTGGCTGATGTAGGCTAATGCATTTCTGTTGTTGTAAAACATAGGCCTACCTTTAAACGTAGGCCTTTTTTAGCCTACGTAGCTACTGTATATACAAACATTAGGCTACGCATTTTTATTGGTTGCCTATATTATGCAGCCTATATCTTGGCTATTGTATGTGACGATTCTGACATAACCTACATTTATTCTGTTGTAAATTTCTGAAAGGTAGCCTGCAGCCTCTTCTTCAATTCAAACTTTAAAACATGGATGTGCAGTGAATAGTTTTTTGAGATATGACACTTAACTAGTAGGGCCTAGATGAAAATTGCTTCTAGTGGGCCAAATTTAATAAGGTTAACTGATTTTGTAAGTCCTTCACTTGAATTGAACAACTGTTGCCTTGTGGATACTACAGACTCAAACGGCAAATTAGACAAGTTAAGTCAGAAATAGTAACAAAAAATAAATAAAAGTCACCAAAACAGTGGGTTGCCAGGCTAGGTAGCCTACGTGAGTAACCAGCTAGTGACCAGCCAATTCAGTTGCGAATCCACTGGGTAGCTATGCTAGACATGTGAGTTACCAGCCTAGGATGGTAGCAACCAGCCAAGTCAGTCGCAAATCCAGTGGGTAGCTATGCTAGGCACAGTTACCAGCCTCGGCGAATCAAGCCAGCTTCTCATTCAACACCGCCGGACTCTCATTTATATTAGTTTTAATAGGATAGATTAAAAAATAAAAAAAACCTTATAGGCCTACAGCATGAATCTCAAGTACTCAAGTAATCAATTCACTTGCAAGATAGCTTCGGCTACCCACACACACTAAACCGAGGACGATGGACTTCGAACCCAATTTAACATGCTCCCTTCCCTTGCTGTCTTCCCTGGAGGGAGCTATCTTGTGACGCAATTTGCTACGTGCAGCAAGCAAACTTAAAAGGTGCTCTGCAAGGGAGGATTGACGAGAAACAAACAAAAATGGAAAAAAAATCACACTTGGTGTGGCTGCCATATTTCATCCTGGCATTTTGGGGATTCAACCCCTTGAAGCAAGGGAAGGGAATGACTAATGACTTAATGTTATCTCGCTTGCTAACTTGAGAAGCAAACCAAAATAAAATATATACTATTGTAGTATCTCGTGGAAGATGACACAGACGTTATTCAAGGGAGATATCAGCACAATGTAACGCAACCTGTTGTGTTCAGGACAGGGTTTCCCCCATTTCCCTTTAGTGCAGTCTCTCAGTTTTTGGCGTTGCCCAACTCGTTTAGCTTCCATGTCATATAACGGGATCTACCTTTTTAAAGTACTTTGTTTACTAAGAAAAGACATAGCCTAGAGAAGAAAAAGAGGAAGAATCAAGGTAGCAAACATTTAATAGCCAGCCAATCAGATTCCGATTCTTTCTTGTCAATAAACAAGTATTTAACTTTTGCATAGAGAAATCACTCGTAAAACAAAGCCTGAGCAATCTTATTCCTCTGTAGATGACTGCCTATTTATATATTCTCTTTTATACTTTGCAGTGACTGATAATATATGGCTCCTTGAAATTAAGGTGAAAAGTCTGTGCTCTGTGAATTTATGTTTATTTTTATGAAAGCTGTTAAATCTGAAGTGTTTTCCTAAAGAAAATGTATTGCTGGAATATAAAATTTTGTCCCAGCATATTTCTGCAAAGAAATCTGTAAGAAAAGAAAACCTTGAAAGGACAGAGTGTTCTTATTGAAAATGCAAGCACTCTATGGAGTCTTGGATATAGATTGTAACGCAGTACAAACAATTCATAAATGTCGTCAAACTACAAGCCTGTCTTTGAACAAACACCTGAGTTATGTAGACAACAAAATAAGGAAAATATTTTTATCCAGAGGTGATTCATACAGGGGTGTATTCATTTAAATATTATATTTTTGGGGTGAATTTAACAGTATTTGATGTTAAGGTGAATAAAATATCTGATATCAGTATAGTTTTTCTATGCTGTATGAATACTCATCTGCAATAACACTCATCTATCTAACAGTATTTTACCTCTGTGACATTCAACACTAGTTTACCTCAGTGACATTATTTGGAACACTTATCTTGCACACTTATTTTTTTTTATTTCTGTTTTCTTGTTTATATATTTTTCTATTTGTGTGCTATTAAATTAAATGGTGTAGCTAATATTCAAATGTTCCAACCTTTGATTTATAAACCCCCAAAGGACCTTTGGTTTACATGTACATGTTTCAGGAATGTTTTTGTGGTTTTTAAAATGTCTTTCTTTTCACAAAGTTTGAATATTTTCAGTGAATTAATGTGTTGACATAGCATGCTCTATGCTTTACTTTTATTTATTCCATGAACCCCATTTCATGAAACATTGCTGGTGAATATTTTATGATATTATTTTCTTGAGACTATGAACACAGTGGTTGCAAAGGAAATAATTATGTATTGGTGACACAAACCACTGTCTGCTACACACACAGGGAATTTGTTTAAAAATGGGGGGCATAGCCACACTCACATGAGTTCTGAAATCCCCTTAATTCATTGAATATAGTCACCGAGAACCACATTACTGTTAGAAGAGATTTTGGTAGGCCTGTAGAGCTGGAGTACCCCCAGACCCAATACTGAAATAACAACCTTGTACGGTGGTTGGAGGGAGACTTCTGTGACTGTCCTAAATGACTGAAGTGAGAAGTTTAAAACCCCATTGAGTCCTTAGAAAATCTATGACAAGTTCCAGAGAGAAAAATATAAACTATAAACCTTGTTTTCCCTGCCAAAATTCTGACATGGGCGTCTAATCATCCACACAGTTTATTGGATTTTTATAATGCCTGTCTCGCCTGCTTAATTGGTGAGTGGTGAGGCGACTGACTGCTATATTACCCAGAGGGCTACCATAAACTATATATGTGGTGGTTGAGTTAGCTGAGTGGACTGTTTGGTTCAATAACCCCAATCTAAATAAAGCTTATTCTAGTGCAGAAGGCAGCTATGCAGCTCTGCTGCATGCATATTTAAACAAAGAAATGTATCCAGCTGTCCAGTTACCCTGATTCAGTGTGGATGTCATTTCACTCACTCTAAACAAACTGGTAGGAGGATTATTTTCTAGCTCTAATCAACAAAATTATACAATTTTGCATGGTGAATGTGGAGTTTATGGTGTACTACCTCCTGTGGTCCCGTAAACTGAAATATGGTATTTTTATCATTTAATTTACCCACAAGGGATGCATGGCATTTATTTATTCATTCTGGATGATACCAGGCTGGATTGATGTGGTAAATTAGGCAGGTGGTGTCCGTGGAAATTATGCTAAACAGTGAAAAGCCATCATCGTAACCGTGTTCCTAGGTTTATGCAGTCTCCCATACCCAAGGATATAGTTGAAAATGTTCCTCCCTTGGACATTATTTTTGTGTTTCTTTATGCTGTTGAACTAACTAGTGAATTGCTAAGGTCAGAGGTGTAAAGTCCACGGGTCAGAAAGTAAAAGTCCTGCTATGTGTTTCTTTCAGCCAGGAACTCAACCAGCTGATTCCGCCAATTAGTTCTACCTACCATTTCTCACCTCTCTGGCTAAGGAGAATGACTGAAGAAAAGGGTAATATTTGTCGGAGTTACAATATAATCATTTGTGAATTGTCTACACTTGAATAGTTGACGTAAAAAAGACCGAGAATGATACATGACAGAAAACCAAAAGTGTTATTGAACAATGAGAAAGTAAAACTTCTGCTGATGTTATTTGGCCTTAACCCAAAGAACAATAACAGATTTAATGTTATGAAATGTACTTTTCTGTGATATATTTTCACTAGTTCCATTACTCTTTAAACTGTATGTTCCATGCAGTGCTAGTATGATTAATGATCAGGGCTGGACTCCCTGTGGTACTGATTGGCAGATATATTTACCCCTACCAGTAGAAAGCAAGCAAGCAAAATAGCTGTATTATCAGTGGACATGGTGAATGAAGTATATACCCATGTGGGTCTGCAGCCATACTCTGATCTGTGCATCAAATATAAATGTTAAAGACATACTGCAAAAGTTTCTGTTTGCATATTCAGCCAGAATTCAAAGTGGCCAAAATGTCTGTAGATTATGTCATATTTAATTCCAAAATCAGATACACGCATACCAAGTCAGCTTAATTCCGAAATTGTACACCTCAGTAAATTCAGTGTTGGGTGCTTAAACTGTGCACAGTTGAATTATGAATAATAATTATCGTGACATTGTCATTATTCAATTGCAAAATATTTTTTGCTATTAATGAGTGTGGAATGAAACAGTAATGTTCCTCTGTAAATTTGACCTGATTGGTATTTGACTAAGGACAACAAGTAAAAAATTCTAATTTAGGACCACAATTTGAAAAGTTCACATTCTGCAGTGTAATGTACAGATCCGCCACCCAGTCCTGTCTTGTGGCTGGCCAACTTATTTTTAACGGTAGTCTGCAGGTCCATGCATTTATGATTTAAGCCATCCACATCCCACTGGTACTGACTTCATCAGCTCCACAATCTTGGGCAATGTCACAGCTTTGCAGACACAGTCCATGTGAAATTTATGCAAACTACCCAGAATGAAGTGGCGCTTGGTGATTGGCCGCTTGCTGCCCAAGCGCTTTCAGCTCCTTGCTAAAATTAGGCTTGCATTTTTTAGCCTCCACTGTCTGTTGCTTGAACATTTCAGCCAGTATCTGCTAAAGCTAAGGAAATTACATGAGACCATTATTGTGTATTGTGTCCAGCCGCCGGTCATCTCCCGGCTAGACTACTGCAACTCCCTCCTTGCTCATGGCCTCCCTGACTCTGCCATCAGACCTCTGCATAATGCTTCTGCTTGTTTGATCTGCAACCTCCCCAGGCTCAGCCATGTGAACAACATCATTATGTCCCTCCACTGGCCTGGCTACCTATATCAATTGTGGTATCGCTGTGTATAGAGAAGTTATCTGTTTAGTTGTGCTTTCTTTTGTTAAAGTACAAGTTGTTGTAACACAGCACAATGAACACAGCACACTTAACTCCGTATATTCACAGTTTTATTACCAACGTTTCGACTTCCAAGTCTTCATCAGGGCATTCATAGTAAAACTATACAGTGCCCTCCACTATTATTGGCACCCCTGGTAAAGATGAGTAAAAAGGGTTATAAAAAATGACCATTTGGTGAATTAGCTTAATGTCACACTGAAAAAATGAGAATTGAAGTTGAAGTAATTGAAGTTAATTTATTATGAGAAAAAAAAATCCCTCATCAAGAAATAATTATTTTTAACAAAACCACATGTGCCACAATTATTGGTACCCCTGCATTTATATATAAAATAAAGTAATCATTTTTAATATTTGGCTGCATATCCTTTGCATGCCATGACTTCTTGATGTCTGTGACCCAACAACACCAATATCAACTCTTGATATCTTATTTTCTGGTATTCTTACAAGCGATACTATAACGTCTCTGCATTTGAATGGATCTCTATGGGAATTGGGGGGTGGGACTAGATTTAGCTGTATATTATGCTGGAACAGTATGGAATACATGGTTGGTAAAATGGCTGTAAGTCATCAAGAGTCTGAGGTACCAAAGAGCCTCAAACCATCACTCTGCTGCCAGATATGCAGTAGATATGGATGGATCATTCAATGGGAAATTGAGTCAGGAGAAACAACCTTAAAGTTATCCATCCATATCTACTGTATTTCTGGCAGCAGAGTGATGGTTTAAGGCTTGTTTGATACCTCAGACCCTTGATGACTTAGAGCCATTTAGCAACCATGTGTTCCAGTGTAATTTACAGCTAAATAGTCCCACCCCTATGATATTCTCTGTTCTTCTGAGTGAATGTAATGTAATGTAATGATCTGTCAAGTTAGCATCTTAAAATACCATTGATTTACACATGATTAAAGCTCCTCTATCAATAGTTTCTTAACTATTTAATCCATTTGTGCATTTAAAATGGAAAGTAGAGGGATATAATCCTTTTTTCTGTTGTGGCCTACAGCATCATTATTTAAATGATCAATGTGCCCCTCATTTCAACAATATACAGGGAGAGTCAGAAGAAAACACGCATCACAGTGGCCAAATAGAAACAAAATATGCATATATAAATCGATGCTTAAACAGTGTGCTTTTAACACAGTGAGGGGCTACTTTTATTCCTTTAGAAAATATTTATCAGCTTTAAGTGTAAGTGAGATTCCAGTGCCAATTTTTGTACTTAACCTGAGCAAATTAACATTTTCTAGTGTGCGCAAGGAAGCACCAGGTGCTTTCGCACCAGTAGGTTACCTGCTTAGAAGATGCATAACTTTACGCTTAAGCAGGTGCATAACTCCCTGTTGATAAGAACAAAATCCTTTCAGGACCCTGAAGGTGTGAACTATTATCAACGTACATTAAAACTATTATTATGGTTATTATTTGGTCATTTTTAATGGAGTTTTTCGGGATTCATATTGGCTTCCATTCATTCTTTTGCTCTGCAAGCCAAATCCTGAGCACCTGAGAATATTTGTAAAAGCTCTGACCACCTGTATTAGTAAATAGAAACCTGGAATCTGTCTGACTACAGACTTCAAGGTAAGAAAAGTATTTTGATTTGAAATAGAAGTAAATCTTGTCTTCACTGTGATCTGGTGTCACAGCGATTTACTTTTTTTAAGGTTCCTCCTGTTTTCTCTTGCTATCGGCTATCTACTGTACCATATGAGCTTGGTTTTGGCAAAGTTAAAATCATGAGAAACCAGATTGTTTTCTAGTTACAAAGATAGCACTCTCACATTGTGAACCAGAATAGAAAACAATAATATGTCAAAAGACAGCCACGCAAGATCAGTCTGATGCAAAATTAAAAAACTAAAAAGTTTATTTTACACAATGTTATGTGCACTCTATAATGTGAAATTACATATCACTGGTTGCGTGGGTCAGAGGAAAGTGTTTTTCTCTGAGGTGGTCTTGAGGCATGAAAAAGGTAAAAAACAGCATAAACTTTGTTAGTCTTGGAACTTAATGGCACTAGACATAAACACAATACCTTGTTCTACTGCCGAAGTAACTGTGTCACTGCAGGGTGCAGATGAGCTGAACGCTTCAATGAGTAGTTTTCTGAAACTGGATTAGGCACAACAGGTTATCCAGTTATTATTATAATTCCTTATTGGATGCTGCACATGATAGCACTGAAAGAGGCATTAATGCAAGCACTGCTGGATCTATGCCCAGCTGCAGGCTGGTAACGGCAATAGGATTTTTAAGGCTGCGCAAGCCTTTCCTATTGGACGTCCTGTTGATTTCAATAGGATTTTATCAGACTGACACTGTGCTCTCTAACGTTGTGCATAATTTTGTGAATAAGCTTCATTTTCCATTCCATACAGTTATTTTTATTCACGTATTGCATGTTGAAAATGCCTTTCGTATGACATAAAGGTGAATTTTGTGACAGCGTTCCTCTCAGTATCGAAGGCAGTCAGTTGATAAAGTGTATAAAACAGAATTACAGTACATGTAGACCAACATCGCGCACACATAAGCTGTCTGGACAAGAGCGTCTGGCTGCACGGTAGCTCCTTGCATCCTTTTCCTTCAGCTGCTTGAACAAATGAGGAGACTAATTGGCATGTTTAGGGTCAGCCGATGCTGTTATTGGAACTTTACAATAGTCATTTCTGATTGGTGATAATCCTATGTGCATTGCCTTGGTTCATTTACAATGTTATCGCTTGCGTGTGATATATCTGTGTTTTCCCACCCTTTCACAGAAGCTGAGGTTATATACAGTACATCATTAAGAAGATAATGATATTGAAATAAAACAAAGGGAGACGTGGCTGGTAGTTGAAAACACCATCCCTTTTTTCAACTTTCCCATTCATCTATCAGTTTGGTTTACATAATGGCACCAATTATGTCAGGCTGAGCATTTTTCCCCCAACAGTAACACAGTGCAAGTGACTTTTAATAAGGGTTTATTTGAAAGCAACAATATCCAATTCCTTTTGGCCTCATTATAATTTTGATTGTTTTATAAATGAAGATATTAGGCTACAGTGTGTTTTTTTCTTTCTTTTTTAAAAACCAGCTATGGATATGCACTTCTGATATAGATTTACCAAGGAATGATGAGCACGATCTGATGTGATTTTTCAGCATGTCAATGCATGACAACAAAGAAAGTTATACTGAAATGTTCTCCGACATAACTCCAATAATTTTTTTTTGTACAGGAAATATGGTGGCCCACAATGATGATCGTGGTTCAAAAATTAAAGCACAAACATAAAGGGAAACGCATTCCAAATCAAAAAACAATTGCGTTTGCAACGATTGCAAAAAAAAATTGCATTTCAAAACGTAAAAAAATCTCAAGCAAATGCAACAACAGAAACGTGCTGCAAGAGAGACAAATGCAACAGAGGAGAATTGCTGCAAAACTAGTTGATACAAGTGCTCCACGTCATGGGGAATCGTACAATGGAATATACTCGTACAGAAAGAAACACAACTTGTTTCGACTTGGCAGTGGGAAGGGAGTGGATGGAAGAGGGCAATAACAGTTAAATAAATGAAATAACCGTTTTTATGTTTAGAGATCCTTTAGATATTATGAAAGAGCAACAAAAAGGATCTTGTCAATGGCAGGTTGTTAGCTAGCTAGTGTAGTAGGAACACTTGTTTCAATATCAATGCAGTGTTCCCTCTTAGCTCTTGACACATCCTACAGCATTAGATTGACTCCTCCCTGTTCCAGCCCTCCAATTAGCTCGTTTGGGTATTTAAGGCAGCTGTGGCAGCATGGCTGCTTTTCCTTTCTCTGCTTGTTTGTTGCTATATGGACCCCTCTTTGTGACTCTGAGGTAGGTGATGCAGTCATGCGATTAGTTTAAGGTTATTTTTATGTACCCAATGACTGAGTTTTATTTTGCTTGTAATAGTTTCCTGTCTACCTGGTTGTACTGGTGTCTGCTTGCTGAGATTTGTGACTAAAGTCCCTGTCTGCCGTTGGGTGCCGTGGATTTTTAGCACCCTGAGTCTGCTGAGCCAATGCACATTTTGCCATGGTCTATCAGCTGCTGTTTTGCCTCTATAGATTTTATACTTACTGTGTACATGTGTTGACTGGTTTTATCTTGTCTGTTGTCTGGTACTTTTAGTGTGAGCCAATTGGTTTACTCAATTATGACCTTTTTTCATATGCTACTTGTGATATTTATTTTATTTCCCTGTAGTGGAGCAGAGTGCTGGTTGGGGAGGCTAGACACCCTGGTGCGGTTCTCTTCACAAGTTTGTAGTGGTAAAAGAACACTGGGACACTGTTTTTCACCTGTTTGCTGTGATTTCCATTTTGCAGTGAATACACGGGTGGTAGGTAAGTGGTTGCACCCCTGGACACGCCCTCCATTAGTCTGCCTCTCCATTGCTGGCCTCAGCCCACTTTCCCCCTTAGGTTCTTTAGTTTCTTAAGCTTCCCCTTTTATAAGTACTGGAAGTGTTTTAGGAAGAGAATTGTATTTGTTAAATTGATTCAAATTGTAATAAATGTTTTGGTTACTTTCCTTTACATAGGTTTGATTCGTTTTCCATTCTTTAACCCATTCTCTCCACAGACCCTTCCTGTGAATTATTCAATAAATTTGCATTTCTTTTGGAAACACGTCTGTCTTCCTTCAGTTGGCGAACTTGTGTAGCCTGGGTATCAAGGTATTACTCCAGGTTCCTCAATAATACTACCTGGGGTGAAATTCCCTAGGTGGCGCTGTCGGGTTAGTTGGATTCTGATTGCTTATACCTACACCTCGCCATACTAGCAACCCCCAAAGAGTAATGTTAGACAGCTAACTAGCGAGTTAGCGTCACCTCACAGCATAGCTGTGTAAAACTAAAGTCCCTCTCTGTACAAGAGTACATTCCATTGTGTGATTCCTCCTAGTGGTGTGGAGCACTTCTGTTCTATCAACTGATTTTGCAGCGATCGTCTGTTTTTGTTTTGTAGCTATGTTTTTGAATTTGCGTCATTAACTTGTTTCCTTTTTACATTTGCTTTGGCAGTTGGCAGTATGTTTATTCTCTTGCAACATGTTTGTTTTTGCATTTGCCTTAGCTGTTTGTCCGTTTTGAAATTTGCATAGTTTCTGATTTGGAGAAGATTTCCTTTTATGTTCGTGCCTTTTCTTTTGAAGCATAATTGTCCTTTTGGCCCACTGTAAGGAAGCCTATAAGGAGATGCTTCCCAGAAATAAATGTAAATACAAAGTTGCACTGCAATATGCAGTTATGTTAGGTAATGTGTATTTGGCAATGAACCTAATGTGGTATTCAAATATGCCAAATAATGACATGGGATAACATCAATATAAAAGGTTGAAATAATGTCATCTGTTTTTGAAGTTGCTATGAAAGGGTGCCTATGAAAAAATGCCTCATCATTTAGTTAAAAACGTAGTTTGACAAGTGTTGACTCCAGGCATGTTTCAAGAAGGGATTGCATCGCTTACAGTAATGCTTTTCACAACTGTAGATTTTGGTTCCTTCAGTTTGTAAGCAGAGAGATTCATTGGAATTCTGGAACTCTGGGGCATGCCATGTGACAGATGACATCAAATTCCTGTCAAGGAGCATAAAGTACATTTCAGATATTCTTGATTTTACCTGGAAATATTTGGTGGCAACTGACAATTAAATGAACTGTGACATGTATTTTAGCCGACTGATTCTTGATGACTGAAGACTGAATCAGCTGCGATTTCTTAAATATAAATGTGACATCCTATAAAAAATTGAATTTTATTTTGTTTATGCTACCATTTTCAATCAATCACTACAAAACCAATCCATCTACATTTTAGTCAAGACAGGAAATGTGTGGCTCCCTTTGGAGGACTTTAAGAATGATGAGTTGTGAAACATGCATTTATTAAGTTCATAATGTGAATGGTGATTTATCACACCATATAGACTAATTTCTGCCATATATGCTTATCTGATACAAGGTGCAACTACAGAATAATTAGGAACCACTCTAGGATTTCCTGTTGACAAAATGAAAGCTTTACTGCAAACATTCATTCAAAATGATGTGATTACAAGTCTGAAGCTCTTTGTTTGGGGATCTGCTCAGCACAACAAAACAAGATAACAGACATTTTTAAATGAGAAATTTACTATTTGCACTGAGGCCTTATCCTGCAGTCCATTAATCAAGATATTTAATTAAATCTCTGCCAAAGCACAGCATGTTTGTAAAGCCATATTACAAGAAGTGACTTATTTTCTGCAGCTCTGTGAAATCTTTTCTTCTTTTGATGAAAGTCTGTAGACAGTGTGTGCCAGCCAAATTAAGTCAGGACAACATTTGGGATCAGGAACATTTGGTGTTGGGGCATCAATTCTGAGATCATTACCAAACCCTTTACAGATTTTTTTTTTTGTGAAAGCAGTCTAATCAACCTCTGGTCTGACATCTGTGAGTCTGGAACGCTAATGCAATCTGATGTGGCAGCTGGTTGGAGTGTGACCTTGACAGCTGTAAGAATGTCCTTCCTCTCCTTGTCTATATTTGTTTATCCCCATTGCATCATTGCCCTGAAGTAACATTAATGACAGATTTTTTTGGGTTGTACAATAAGACCGGGACGCAAACCACCGCATTGGAAATTTTCATGTAATGTAATAAATCTTGGGTCACACGGTCAAAGCCTCTACAGTGGCCGATCATGATCCGCTGTTTTCAGTCACCAATTCCTGTCTTTTCTCTTTGCCTTTGCACAAATCCTGTCCTTGAAAAGCTCCCAAGCCTTTCTTATGTGAATAGTCACAGAGCTACTGGCCCTGCAAGCAGTTCTTCCTTTTGTAAGCATTGTTTTTTATGGGGTCGATGCCTGCTGTTCTCGGTCTACTCAATGGAAATTAATTTCCCACGTAACTATAAGCGTATTGACAAAGGCGAGCCTGCCACACTCTTTAGTAGTTGGATGTTGTATCCACATTGTTCTGTAAAGGACAAGGATGAAGACATTGAACTAATGTATTAATGTTCTGTAGTTTTCTTTGGTTTGGCACTACTACAAAGAAGGTTAAAAGTGCACCCTATCACTTCAAAAAGAATTAGGGTGTTTTGGCAATAAGTCCCTTTCATGAGATGTGGCAAGACTGATCCAAGACGGTTCATCCTACCAAAGCAAGCCTATGCTGCATAGATATTACTTTGTAATGACCTAATAACAATCACAAGTAAATTGGGTCACTTTTTATTTGAATGTTTTTGTAATCTGTGTTGCCAAACATTTTCTGTGGAGTGAGATTGATTGACAGAGGGGTATTCGATTCCTAATGTGTGATGAACTTTGAGGGATGAATATATCAGTGTTAAACGGCGTGTGCACATGATTATGCTTGATTAGAAGCATGCTGTTCAGAAACACTGGGAAATGTTTACAATTCATAACAACTGTCAAAGAGAATAGTAAATCAAAACTTCTGACCCTTTGTTTTCCTCCTAGCAATGGCTTATGTCTTGGTGAAAACCAGACTATGCCAGCTAGCTATATGATCATAATATAACCACTGAGTTCAATATTTATTTATTGTAGGTTGGCATCAAGACTAAGTCACTGGCCTTCAAACACAGCTTTGACCCTACTGCATAATCCCTTATAACAATTTCCTTATCAATGGAAATATCCTATTGTGCATGCTGACAAAGTTTATGCTCATGTAAAATAGCTGAATTACATTACATCTTATTAGAATTAGTTGAGTGCCTCAACAGTAAGTGATACATTTGTAGTGGTAGAATATTTGCTAGAGTTGTAAAAAAAATATTAGTCATAACCCAGATTATTATGTCAAGTGTATGTAATATATGCTTAGATTTCCTTGGAATTGAATGGCCTATATGTGTTCCAAAGAAATTGTCAGCAGAGTCAATAAGCTGTCTCAAATGGCTGTGGAGATGTGCTTCTCTGATTTTTCAAATGTACTCTGCCTCGGTAACTAGCCACTTCGGTATATACTGTGCATTCTGGTGTGAAATCTGACTACATTGCATGCCATGTGATCTCTCCCAGACTCTTTTGATGGATCTACAGCTATACTCTTATATCTAGGCCAATATTTGCTCCATCTGTAGATTTTATATCATTGTGAATTACATTGTGTCATTTGAACTATATATAAAAAAACAAAACAATGGAATGCATTGAACCTAGGGCTCGAATTATATGGCTGTGGATGCCTTGCATTTGGACCTTAATGCCATTTTAGAAATGACTAAAGCACAACCATTTGTGCCTTGCTTTAAAATCTGTATGGCCATGAGGAGAAAAAAGTATCCCATCCCTGTTTGTGGAAATAATTCTGTATTCTCACATCAAAACCATTGGTAGATGTTTTTGGGGTTGTTAGGAGGGACATGCATATTCTTGGGCACACATTCCTTTCTATCCTATCTTTCTCTATTGCTGGCTGGTGAGATGGTGCTGCCTCCCATTTTTAAGTCATGAGAAGAGGCCATTTTGTGGGCAGTCAGGTGACTGAGAAGAGGCCATTTTGTGGACAATCAGGTGACTGGGGAGACTATAAGAAGGCCCATTTTTGAGTGCCCCACCCAGTTTATTTTTTATTTTTTTTTGTTTTTTGGTGTGGCAATGACGGGCTGTGTCTGAATCAGCACTTTTCCACACTATTGAGTAGCCTTGGTGAGTAGGTGAGAATTTTTGCAGTACTCGGATGACACTCTTCCGGGGTTTCACTGAGTACATTTGAGACACACTTTTCAAGAAGTACACAAACATTTTGGTCGCATAAATGACGTGGGCTTTGTTTTTAAAAAGAAAATGAGGCGCAGCTTTCTGAAATTTTCCTTCAAATGCAACAAAAACAACACGTGACATGGCAGCGCAATTTTTAAAATAAGTGCGTGCTTTGCAACTTTTCATTTTTACCCGTGACTGCACTTTGAAAGTATCCCAATTTAGCTGTAAAACCGCAGACATGGCAACACTGGTGGGACTTCCTATGACCTGCTTACGACACTTCCACATTTCGGTTGGAAAATAGTGTGGCGGATATTTTTCAGACTGCTAAATAGTGCCCATTAAACAGCACGCTTCTGCCAGTGCACTGTACGCAGGAGACTGTGCACAGTAGATAGGGCTCTGATTCGGACACAGCCTGGGTCTGTGACCGAATATGATCCCTGTTCCCTACCCCCTGTCCTCAGACCCCTGTCTACTATGTGCCCTCTCCCCTGACTTTGCAAGCAGTGTGTGAAAGAAATCCTGCAAAACTCTTTAGGAAGTAGTTCATAATATGATACGCTCTTGTACCATAGACAGGCATATATGCTCTATGGGCCTCATTCCTGAAACAAAATTGCATGTAAATCATTCGTATTAGCAATGTTTGTATTTTGGCATTCATCAAAGGTTTCATATCTTACATTTGTTTGTACGTACAAACAAAATGTACACCTGCTCAGGACCACGCGTACTGCATCCGTAAATTCAAAATGCCGCTAAATGTAGCTTCTGAATGTCAATTAGAATAGGCCTGTGAATTTTTTTTATTTTCAGTTAAATTCACAAGACTAAATGTAGCCTTTAAAGTGCACAGTGCAAACATAATCAATTATGACTGTAAAAAGCAAGCATTTTAGATTAAGCCTATTAATCAATTGTAGGCTAAATATTGATGCGAATTGCTTTGTATTACTGCTAATGTTAATATTACGACTTATATCGAGCTACTAAGGCTACGTTCACACTGCAGGCATTAGTGCTCAATTCCTATGCTCAGATCCGATTTTTTTTGTTTGGCTGTTCACATTAATTTTTTAATGTGGCCCATATCTGATTCCAGTGTGAACCCATTGCTCTCCTCAAATGACCCGTGCAAATTAACAAAAACAAAAGACATAGCGCCTGTTACCATGGGTTAAAGTTTTCCGTCACCGTGACGGATTTCCGTCGTGGAGAAGTGAAAATGATCATTTCTGAGATCGATGCAGATCCGATGAGAAAATATTTAGGGGGGGGGTCGGGGTCGGAGTCGTCTATGAGGGGGAAAAATCCAATAATAACCCCGCCCCCCCCCCCCCCCCCCCCCCCTCTAAGATTCGCCTCGAAATATTTTGTATTTATTTGGCAATTAAGGAGGAACGTTTTGTATCATTGAAATGCTCATTCACTTGGAGTTTGTGTTTCCAGTCTCGAAATAGAATGTTTACACCGTTGCTTAGGAGATAACGGTTGACGTTCATAGCGTAATACGTTAGCTAGCTAGCTATGTGTCAATTTAACAACTACAATGGACGCGATGATAATGAAACCCAGGGGCCCAGATTAGCAGTCGTCCTATCGTCTCAGACGACTAAAAATTAAGAAGGACAACCTTTGATTTCCAAGTGATCGTCCTGCTGACGACTGTGAATTTAGGATTTTATTATTTTTTAAATTAGCTAACTGGAACTATTTCTGTTTTACACTCACAACGTAACATACACGTTCGTCATGCACGGGTATTAAAAAATATTTCCTAAGTTCCAAATGGGAAAAGCGGCACACATTATCACTCGCACGCAGTCTGTCTGTGCTCACCGCGTTGTTGTTGTTGCTGCTATGCCAGACTGCAGCAGTCAAGCAAGTTTGCAGCACAGACACAACAGCGATATCAGCTAGTTAGTTAGCTCGCTAACGTTAGCGTTCACGGACATTGGGTATCGATCTGTTGCTAGTTGTTTGCCAACACAAGGCTTAGTAAGTGATCATGCATTTATCACTTACCAAGCCTTTAATTAGCAAGCAATATCCATGAACACTAGCTAGCTAACGTTAGTTACTGTCTGTATTCAGTTCAGTGAGCCCTCTCGCCAGGCTGAAGAATCGTTGTGATTTTCCTGCAGTGATTTCTCATCTCCGTCCTACAGTCCAAGCACAAATCACATCCCTGCTCGGTTACATCTAGGAATTATTAGCTAGTTATTACGTTAGCTACCATACCACACTCTTGTTGGGACTGGAAAAAATCTCTCGTTCGAGTCCCGACTAGAGTGTACGTTATGATATACTGTACAGTCAGAACACTAGTCACTAACGCCACCTGTGGGCACCCGTCAGAACTTCACTGCTACACAGTCCCATGAGCACACGCTGCACAAGTCAAACATAAATATCCGTGGAGAAAAGGAATAACGTTGTGTATCTTTGGGCTACATGCGACGTAGTGATTTGATTTTCAAAGATGTGGAGATTTATTGAGGGTGCAAGTCCACCCCCCACTAAAAAGGCTAAAACCAAAGAAGATCAGCAAAAAACTCAGCGAAAATATGATTCAGAGAGCAGAGATCACACTTTCCAGGAAAATTGGAGACCATGGCTTGTCTGGGAGGAGGAAGGGATAATGAGATGTAGTTGGTGCATTCAAGCTAAAGAAGTAGACAGAAAAATAGGCACCAAAAATATATTTGCCTGTGAGAGTGGGTGTGTGTCTACAGCGCTCGCAGCGATGCGAGTAGGACAAGTAACTTTTAGGAAGGACAAGTATCTTTTCTAAGATACTTGTCCTTGGACAAGTATGACTTCTACCCTAATCTGGGCCCCTGTAAAACGGATAGTTCCGGGATGAAGATTGGTCAATACAGCGTTCCAGCCGTGTTAAAATACACAATATAAAAACGCTATCACATGACACATCTGTTCAACTTCATGTGTAACGTATAGCCTAACATCACTACGCACCCTTAGATTAAACTGTTGACACACTATTGGACCGACAACCATAACGTTCGGTAAGCAGCTACATGAGAAAACCGTGAATAATGAATACCGTGCAACAAACCAGGGACGTCGTTAGGCCTATTTTAGGGTGGCTGAAGCTACCCTAAAATGTTCTTAAGCCCCCCCAAATAATTTGGCATTATTGGCTTAAAATTATCGTTCTGGTTTGTATGTTGTTGTCTCCCCATCCAATACTAGCCTGTCGTAGCCTACTTCACAATGTAAATCACGGGCACGAGGACCTTGGGGGAGGCTGCATTCCATTGCTTCTCGCTCTGCCAAGTAACGATCGGCATTGGCAACGGCTTGTGACAGGATAACGTTAGTGGCTAAGGAGTTTAGACGTGATGTGAAGATTCAAAGTGAATGATGCACAGAGTGGAATTGTAAGTAGTTGTTAACGATTGTTACCTGCTTAACTTTAGCTAGGTTTACTTGAGGTAAAGGAAATGGGATATTGTAGTAGGCTATGATGTTAACACTAAATTAAGCTATTGTTGACTGTCAAGTTGGCTAACGTAGCTAAAATCCCACAATCAACGTCAGCAAACAGCTTCAAATTGATGCATAAGCTTTTGTTTTGTTAATGTTTAACTTGGTCCAGTCATCATTAAAATTAAAAGCAGTTACCTCCGTATGTGCAGCGAACACACACGCAAAGTTTTTCAATGGAACATTAGGCGCTTTTCCATAACCATATGCCATAACGCTAGCTACACACACAAGTGGATTACGCTATCGTGAACGATAAAAATACAAGAAATAGCTAGCTAACTATCGACAGCTCTCTATTCTTTGCCATGGATATATCTCTAGTTTTTCGAAACAATAATATCAGTCCCCATAGAATGTTATTGTTTAGAGTCAGTTAATGTCAGTAAAAACTGTCCCTCATAACGCTATTGTACAATAAAAGAGAAATGGAAGAAGAGAATATGTCTGTTGCTTTTTACTTGTTGCCATCTTGGCTTCTTCACTGGTTGTTGACATGTGTGCTGTAGTTCTAATACAGTATATACCAAAACAATTTGCGCTCGCATCTCTTGCCCTCCCCTTGGGGCTAAGCCCCCCATGTATTTGCATCCTAGTGACGTCCCTGCAACAAACCAAGACAATAATATGGACAGTTCTAACATTATTTTAAATCACAAAACGGGTAACGCAGCTGGCCGCGAATGATATAAAATCGTTGCCTACTTCCGACTTATTATGGTGTATCATTTGTGCCCAAAAAAATCCACTGCTTTGCACATTTACCACTTATCTAACATGACAACACATGATAATATAATGTGAATCTGTTGATAACCTACCCTGTACAATAGTGAGTTAACTAGCCCGTGCGTACACGTTCTAATGCCCTGCTAGCTGCATCAAAACTGACGTAAAAAGTCACATTAATTCCGATCTGACAGACTGCGGTCGCTTTGACACAATCGGTTATGTATCGGCATCTAATACCACATTCAAAAGTGCCCAAATGAGAATTGGAAATGTCAGATTCAATGTGATTTTCGCTGTTCACACTTCCATTTAAAAAAAAAAAAAAAAAAAAAAAAAAAAAAAAATCAGATCTGTCACATTTGAGGCAAAAATCAGATCTTTGCCACTTTTGACCTGCAGTGTGAACGTAGCCATAGAGTTATTCATCTACAACGTCTTACTTTCGTATCTTTAGCTAACTTGCCTGCATTATGCCAAGGAGTCAGAGATATATCGTTCCTCGGTGTAACGCCACCGGCTCTGTTAGCTTTCATTATCTGCCGAGAGACGGAATGTATTGATAAATTAGGCAATGCAAAGCAGTCTATTGTGTGTGAGTTTAGCCCCGTTTGGTCCAGAGAACTGGTAACTTAGCTAGATAGCTAGTTATCGCTATCATTTATGAATAATGTTAGCTAATAAATGAATAAATAATAATTCTCTCCGGACCAAGTGGATCTGGCCGCTACAACCAGCTGTGTTCAATATACTAACGTTACTGTTTGGGTTTTGCTGTGTATTTGAATGTATTTAGTAACGTTACTTTAGGCAGACAAACAAGCTAACTTAGCTAGGTAACGTTAGCTCTACCATTCGGTTACATCCCCGTCCTCTCCTCGATCGCGAAGACGTAGTTGTGAGGAGAGGGCAGGAAGGGGGCTGAGTTCAGTGGGGGCCTGAGTCAGTTCACCAAGACACACACCCTTTCACTCCTTGACCGTATGAATATTCATAATATGACTACGTGGCACCATCGTCATATGACCACACCCACTCACGAGTTCCAGTTCAAATTGAAGCGGTAAAAAAGGCCTTAGAAAAGCCTCTGCAGTATCTCTTTAACATTCTCACTGGATACAGTACGTGCCAGTGATCATAAAACCAAACCAAAATCACAGATGTTGGGGAGGCCCCCCTCCCACAGCAATATATTTATCTGATTGGCTGAGGCCCCAACCAAATGTGATACTCGGGTCAGGTTCAAGTACAAGTGCGTAATCGCTACATGAGTCATGACCACTGAACTACGCTCTATGGTCATGACATGGGATGATGGGTCATCTAACATCTAAACGCCCATCGGGTGCTGCGAAACGTCAAATTAAAAAGAGAAGACAAGAAAGTGCAGCATGTGAGTCAGGTATGTGTGAGCATTTAAAATAATTGTGCATGTAGTAGTAGTCGTTGCTTCATCTGTATGTGCAAGTGGCAACATTAGCCGCTGCAATACAGCTAACGCTAGCTGCTGTTACACACTGCATAACAAGGGAACTAACGTTAACGTAAGCTAGCTAGCTAGCGTTAACGTTAGTTCCCTTGTTATGCAGTGTGTAACAGCAGCTTTGTGAACATTCAATTCAGTAATATTTTCGATGACAGTCAGCTAAAGTCAAATGAGTGTTTTTAAGTTACCTGGCTAGCTAGCTTAACTTTATCTGTGTGGTTGAAAAGCTCTAATTCACAAATTTACCACAGAACTCTGAAATTCTGTGCTAGCTAGCTAACCATACCATACGTTGGTTCATTAGCAGTGTGTAATACAGCAACAGCAGCTTTATTTAGCTAGCTAGCAGAACATTGTCACTAAATTTAGTAAAGTTGGGTCAAATGATAGTGCTTTTATATTAACCTGGCAAACTAATGTTAGCTAACTGTTTGTGGTGGTTGAAAAGCGTTTACCTCAGAGCTCCAACATTGTGTTTTTTGACTGGATGTGTAGGTTAAAATAATAATGCAGCCTTGTTCAATGATGTAATTTAATTTAGGTTGTCATGGTATGGTAATATTGCATTTATGAATGATTTACTGGATTCTACTACAGACTATCAGAACATTGTCCATTAAAATGCTACGTTCATTTAGGTTAGTTGTAGAGACGGTATGTAATGAATTACAATTTTATCTCAAAAGGGGCCTCCACAGAAAATCTTGCCTAGGGCCTCAAAGTCTAGAGCTGGCCCTGAGTACACTGCACAAACGTAGCCTCAAGGCTCCATCCGAAGATACGTTTGCGTATATGAATAGACATCTGTGCAGCTCATATGTCATGCGAATTGTATTGCCCTACATTCTGGCCCGGTTGTTTAGTGGTACCCACAACAGCTTAATTTGGCGGCCGCGGGGCACTCATTTGCAGAACGCTGTTGAGACGGCTGACTTAGTATATGTAAAATTTCTGCATGCATATTTAGGAACGTTTCATGAATGAGGCCTTATGTCTTGTACTACAAATTGTAGTTTTTACTTCCGGTTTACTTCCTGAAATTGTCAGATGAGTGTGCTCCTGAATCCCCTCAACAAAACCCCAGAAATAAACTACGTCAAAAAGCTTTTGAGAAAGTCACCCACTCAAAAGCTTTTTGACGTAGTTGACCCAAATATGCCCCCTCAAAGGGATGAAGGGATCATATTCGGTCACGGCCTCAGTTTGGAGCACTTTGGGTGCTCTGGTTGCTACCCTTATGGAAAAAGAATATACTGCAGTATATTGTAAATATATCAAAATTATCTTGTATCTCACAATATATTTAAAATATACTACAATATATTACATTTCCATAAGGGTATAAGCTTACCTAATATTGTCTGGGGTTGACTGCCTTGAAGAGTTTGTTTACCTGTTGTTTTGTTTTGATGATTCCAACCAAAGAAAAACAACTTCTGAATCTGTGAAGATTCCTCCTTAGGGGGAAGCTGGAGCTGGTCACTCACGGATGAAGCACATGCTTGAGCTTGAGCTGACCCTCAACCAGAGACTACTATTTCCAGCCAGCTTCTTTCTTCTCGGTTTTGTTTCCACAAACATGCCTACATTAGACCCTCAAATGCTCTTTGTTAGGGAAGAGCTTTGTTTGATATTAGGTTAGACAGCAGTGAAGTGACTCCTCTCGTAACAGGCTACTTTTAAAATGCGCCAAAGGCATGATGAGGCAGTCTTCAGTGCAAGACCGCATATTAGACTGAAAAAGTTGCTATGTTGTTATTATGTGTATTTTCTTTGTGGCCAGATTTTGAGAAATGATTGGAGGTGTTGGCCTGGTGTTATGTTATAATGTTCACATTTTATTTTGTGTTTATTGATCTTTCAGCACCAGTCTTTAATTCTAAGTGCTTATGTTGGTTCAAAATGTGAGTGTGCTTTGGGTCACTGTAGAATTAAATTGCTTAAATAAACATTTAAATTTTTTCAAAGGATAGAGTGCTTGTTATTTCTGTGGACTAATGCTTTGTCCTTGGAATTGTGTTGATTTAGAGCCACAGTGTAATTGCCAATCATTCTCATGTGAAAGGCACCTACTTTCTAATATGAACTGACTGATTCTTTGTAGAAGTCAGTCTAATATAAGACTGACTACATAGAATAATTTAAACTTCTGGACGTGCACAAGGGGAGATTTTGCAAACTGGCCTTTTAACTGAATTTCTTGATTCAGTGAAAAGACCTGGTGATGGATTATCCTTATAAGTGATATTATTAGCATTAGCATTTTAGCACTAGCAGGGCATTTTTGATAAGTTGCTTTCCAATTAATTACAATGCATTATTTAGCAACTTTGTTTCTTAAGTCAAATTATTAGTTTTTCTTCAAGGATGTATGCACAATCTCCCCCCAAAACGAATTGAGGATGATTTGCAGAAGCCATTGTCTCCCATACACATCTTTAATTAGCCCTTGAAGGAAATACTGCCCTCTTTGAAAGTACTGTGTGCTGAACAACCAAATTTATAATTTTGCACAGCAACATGTAAAACACTGAATTTAGTTGACAGTAAAAATTCTAATTAACAAATATATTTACCAAGCACCGAAGGTGCAAGACACGCTGTTATTGTATGTTTTATTATTATTATTCCGTTGTGGGTGTCTGGCAGCACCCATTTTGGCTTTTGCTTTTTTTTAAATTTGTCATACTGATAGAGGGCCAAGCTATTATCCCTTTCCCCCAATTTCAGGTTGATTGGACAGTGCATCTATACCCCCATCAAGGCCATCACTAATGGGGCAAATTTGCAATTTTCAAGGGACTGGTTCTCTCACACTGTGACATTCAGTCATGAACCTGCTAACCGAAGATGTGGGTGGGCAGCACAGTGGTGTAGTGGGTGGCACTCTTGCCTGGCAGGAAAGAGGTTCTGCATTCAAGTCCCAGTCGGTCTTCTCTGCATGGAGTTTGCATGTTCGTGTGGGATTCCTCCATGTACTCTGGTTTACTACCACGCCAAAGACCTATGTCATGTTAGTTATACTTCTATTTCCCTTGAGCAAGGCACTTGGAATTGGTCCCAGGGCACAGCAAATTACCTCAAGGGGTCAATAAAGTGTAGTCAACTTAAGCCTGGAGAACATTACTCCCACCATGATGGATTTTCCATCATTTTGAATTTAATGAAAAACTTACTTTAGTGAACTAGTTTGAGGCCTTTTGGCCCATGCCAAACTTTAAAGAATCACTGGAGTCTGAACCTCAATAATAATCAAAAAAATGTTGACCTTTCAAAACTATGGCCACCCCACATCAATCAAATTTTGTGGGTGTGGCCTCGACACAAAGGGCTGTATGCATGCTATGTCCAATCCTCAGCAAACTTGGTACACAAGTCCACTAATTTTTCGGAAGCCGCATGCAAGCGGATTGTTACTATTAAGTGGCATGATAACCTGCAAATCATTTTAAATGCTTATAACCTTTCTACTTTTTAACCAATAAAGTTGAAATTTTGCTTCCTACATCTTTGTGCAAGGTCCAACCAGTATTCAGTAATAATGAAACAATATCTCAAAAAGCATGGCTGCCCTCAAATATCAGCAGCCATTTGACAGGCTTAGCATTGGGCACTCATCATGAAACTTGGTATGGTGACCTCTTGACTTGGTACTACCATGTACAATTTGGGAACAGTCTGCCCTTAAGGGGCGCTATAGCAAAAATGCAGATTTTCAAAGAGTGTTTGTTTGGCTATGATTCATGTAAGTCATAGATGACTTTACATTAAGAACTTTGCCTCAAGAACCAACATCAGCAACCATTTTGATTTTACGCCAATTTGAGTTTGACAAAATCTACTTTAGTACTTTAAAACTAGTCCTAGGCGGTTAAGCTGACCATCACCAAATTAGGCTTTTAAAGAATCTGTGGAGTCTAACTCAATTTTAATTAATCAATTGTGATGGTGGCCATTTTTACTAAAACAGCTGTAACTTGTGAATGCTTAATCTGATCATTGCGGAACTTGCCATACATCTCCAATGGTTGCCTCTTAGGCAGCATGCTAATTTAGGCAGTCGTTCATTAATAGGCAATTCTGTAAGAGGAAAAAAAATGCCTCCAACTCCTCTATTGCTTGACTAATCAAGTTGAAATGTTGCATGCTATGTCTTTGCGCATGGCTCCCATTTGAAATATTCCATCAGCCAATCAGTTCAGTCTGTAGGCATGTGCCAGGCTGAGCAGTGGCTGATCATCATGAAACGGGGCAGAGTCCAAAAACGTTTGTAACATTCATTCAATATGTCCTTACAGCTTAAAAATATTCATAATTTCTGCATGCTGTTGGACCCTGTTAATTACCGCTTGCAGTTAAATTTAGAGGTCCAAGCAGTGGAACCCTGTTGTTTTTGTTTGGTTTATTATTATTATCATCATCATTATGGGTCCAAGCAGCGAAACTGATGGAACCCTATTGTTTTTGTTCTTTTTTGATTATTGGGTTCCAAGCACCGAAGGTTGCAATTAGAATTTTCTGAAAAATGTACTTTTGCAAACTAGTCTTAGGTTTTTCGTCCGATTTACTTAGCTCCTCAGTGGTGGAATGAACTTCCCATCCCCTACGTTCTACTCTAACCCTGCCTGCGTTCCGTCGTGGCCTGAAGACACACCTCTTCAGACTCCACCTTGACTGATATTCTAATCTAGGACCTCATGGTACTAGTTCCCTGTGTTTTCCTGTCTGTTATAGTTTATAATAATATTTAGAATAGAAGTGTAGTATAGTTGATTTACCCACAGCTTACTGTGAACTACATTCAACGTTCATTACTAGTGATAGCTGCTACATTATGGGAAGGATGTGCTGTCTTATCTGTTCTGTAGTGACTTTGACGACGTTTCTGTATGCACTTATTGTATATCGCTTTGGATAAAAGCGTCTGCTAAATGACTCTAATGTAATATAATGTAATGATTTGGACCAAGCTTGCTTTGTTGGATTCCGTGGACAAAGTAGCCTGAAAAAAATCTGAAAAAATTAAACCACTATGGCTGACACACAAATGTTGCAGCAAAACCCACCATGCAAACAGGAAGTAGGGATATCTCTTAAAGGCTTCTGATTATCACCACACTTCTTGTGTTGTTGTACAGTTTCACCTCATGGAGACACCATACTATAAAAAAAACGAATTGCCACTGCTCCTAAATGGTGTCCAATTTCTACAAAACCTTTGGGACACTCATGGTAAAGGGCTCTACTGGCTTATCTAATTGTCCAAACAATCTGGCTGCCATAGGCTAGAAACTGAATGAAACTTCATGAATATAATTTGGCTAAATTGTCCACTGCAAATCATAAAATAATATATATTTAACTACAAATCAACTGTTTTGTCTCATGAAACTCACCTTTGCATTCTTTTCATCAGTTTAAAAACCTATCCAAAAAATTCAGAAAATGGAAAAAATACATTGTGTCCATTATAAAGTGTATAAATTTCCACCTTATGACAGTTTAAGATGTAAACATTGATAGCAGACTAGTACACACACCTAAATATGTAGCCTAAGCATTCACTCTTGTACTTAAAAAAATATCACCTTTCCTGTACTCTACAGTATGTAATCTTTTGCTGCATGCTCTCTCAGATGACATTTATTTTTTCTAAAATGTTGGCATTTATAATCACTCCAAGGACAATTTTATATTAATCTAGCACATGGCACACAGTGCATTGAAATTAGTATTTTCCATGCCCTAAGTAACAGGTCTAGCCTAGGGAGAGACTAATATGGCATAGTTTATATTATGTACAATAAAATAATATTCCACCATCAGAAAAATGCTGGCAAATGGATCTGGCTTCATCTGTGCATCAAACATAAAACATGACTGAGCCACCTATGAATGCTTACAATGCAGTATGTGAAATGCACTCATTAGAGAATCAAATGAGACATGTCAAGCACTGTTGGGAAGCTTACGATGTCTTATTGGATAGGAGTTGTCAATCAAACCAGAATGAACTGGAATGACAAATGCTCGAACATCTGGTGAGGTTTTACGCATAGACATTTCAGATAGTGTACTAGCATTATAAACGGGTGTGTATTTCTCAAACGGATTGTCTAAGACAATACTGAATCTTCAATGGGACATCTCAATGCATAAAGCCAATGGTCGGATTGCATATTGATTTAATATTTAGTAGCAGATAGATGGTAGAATTACGTGGTGTAATTATACAAGAATTTCACTTGTTTATTTTTCTATTGAGTGAACAGCATTTTTCAATGCTGTATTGACACATGTACATTCGGGGTATTGTTGGCTTATCTTGTTGCAATGACAGAATACTAATTTGTGGTGGTGAAAAATATTTTCATGAACTCCCAGATGGATGCTATTGTTCACTGTCATGCTT
Organism: Synaphobranchus kaupii; assembly: GCA_029718625.1. Lineage (NCBI taxonomy): Eukaryota > Metazoa > Chordata > Actinopteri > Anguilliformes > Synaphobranchidae > Synaphobranchus > Synaphobranchus kaupii. The sequence goes on along the minus strand of CM056393.1, from coordinate 33,399,102 downwards.
GGGTCAGTATAGTTGCAGATAAGACTGGGTGGAGGGTTGCTTCTTAGATGGACGAGCTATGCAACAATAGTGGCACAAAAACTGTTTGACAGTTATCATGAATTGTGTACGAATTAAGACAAAATACTGAGTTTGTTGTTTCCAATCATAGTTTCATTGCAGGAGCAATGAATGTATCAGTTGAGCAATCTCGTCGTGCTGGAGGCATGGCCACTAGTGGGTCTGCACAAAGGGGTGAATGCAATGTCTGATTTTGTTCAAACTAGACCACAGTGGTATTGGTTGGTATTGAACACTTCAAGAGTGACTGTTCATCCCTTTTTTCAGCTTGCTGGCTAAAAAGGAAATAAGCAGATCCTTAATGCTTTTTTTATTATTTCAATACAATTTCAGGTAAGTTAGGGATCCTACATGGAGCATCTCAGCATGCTCTATTAGACCCATTAGTGCAACCATGTGGCCACATTTAAAAACATGCGTACAGCTAATTTTCTTCCTCTACAGCCGCAAAACCTTTGGTAATCCATCACTGCCGCTTCACCCAAGGTCCTACGCTTGTAGAACCTGGTCCCACGGGGCGTTGTTGTGCTTGCTGCCCGTAGTTGCTGCTTGCGGCTGTATTCTAGTTTGTAATTGCAGGCATTCCTTACCGTATTATGGTTAGGCAAGCAAGCAAAAAAAAAAAAAAAAGAAGGTCCACAGGTACATTCAGGTAAATGCTGATTTTGTTGAATGTAAAAAAAATAAAATAAGAATAGTTGATTGAATGATCATTGCAAATGTAGTAATCAGAGAATAGTAAAATATATAAAGGTAGGTCATGCCTCCCAAAAATATTCACCAACAACCAGGACCAAGGGTGTTCTGTTGGCACATTTCCCCTGTGGAGTAACATTTCATTGATAGTGTCCTAAATGCTAAATCAATATAGCAGCAGTGATGGCTGGGGGTACAAATAGCAGGTTTTGCACTGCTAAGGGCAGTGATACTGTACATGGAGGGGTCCAGACCTTTAATTCATTGGTACCGAGAGTGGCAGCTTTGTGGGGGGCCTGGGTCCGATTCCTGGCAGACGTCCACTCAACCTCCCACCTTACCCTGCAGTATGAATATAAACTGAAGGCTCTTCATTCCGGTCTGTTCCAAAATGCAAAACACACTGTCTCAGTGTCTCGAATGTCATGCTTAAATATTGTACCGGAACTTGAATAAAATAACTAATCCATAGATCCAGTCCAGATGCAATAATATTACAGTCAATGAAAGAACTGCTTGAAAATTCCTATGAAATCCCTGAAGGATTATGCATGATCCAAACAATTTTATGACGCATACTTGAACACAGTACTTTTTTTTTTGGGAAAACGCATAACATGTCTTGTTATACTGAGTATTACTGTTCACCAGGTAAAAGGGAATCCATGTCAAAAGAAAAATATTAATTATATTTGTTATAACATGCATCAAGTACTTAGCAACGCAAAGTCACATCCTGTAAACTAATGCCTTAATCTTCCTCTAAAAGAAAGATATAAGCTGACCTTTCTGCTAGTAGGAACTTCTCATTAATGTGGACAGAAATTAAATCCTATTGTTTAACAGAGAAAACCCAATGGTCCTTGTTAATAAAATGAGTGCAAAGGGGCTCCTGGAAGACTTTGCCTTTAAAGACACTTATTCACATGGACTAGACATCACTAGTGTAAGCGCATGTTATTAGCCTATTCTTGTTAGGGTAATGATTGTTAACATGTAGTTACAGCCCGGCTCTAGAGCGTTTGCTGTCCTAGGCGAGATTGTGATCCGGAATGGGTGGGTGGGTTGTGTGTGCTGGAGATAGCGATTGCATAGCCACTAGTAAAGGAAACCTTCAAGCACTCAAACTTTAAAGTAGACGAGATTCTTCTAGTTAACCTTCGTTATACAGTTATATCCTTTAGGCTACTTATCAAGAACAATGCACGTTATGCTCCTCATTGTCATACAATATTGCTAACAAATTTCATGATATCAGGCTAACCTTAATAATTTTCCCAATGTACTTAATAGCCTGGTATTTGGCTTCCGTTGTAAAGTTAGCTAATTCCAGGCCACTGTTCATTTACAGGCACAAGCTCATATATAATGGGTTAGATATTAGTGCAAGGGAGATTGCATGCATTGATCTCGATTGAAAGGAGGCGGATTGTAAATGAATGTTAGTTGTAATTTAGAGTGTATAATGTTAGCTGTAGCTAACCTGCAATCGTTTTGATACACTCTAAATACACACTATGAATACAATTGATGCTGTAATTACATTGACAATAAACAACAAACAGAAGTTTTTGTAAACGAATGCCTCGATGTTCTTGTCAGTCGTACTGCTGGAATGCATGTCAGTCGTACTGCTGAGTTTGCAGACGGATCCCTGTGTTGCTTGATGTCTGAGGAAAATGGGCCTTGGCAGCGTCCCTGGGTCGTCCCTGTCTGGAGTAAGGTGGTCTTTTTGTGTTATTTTTTATTTATTTCTGGTGCAGCAAAAGTAGGTCTTCTAAGTCGTTCCTGGAACTGTTATGGATTTTCTGTCAGGGCATGGCAACATCAATGCAGGCTATGTGCGTTTAGCTTGGTTTTCACTTGTGGCTATGTTGCAGAACAATCTAGCTATAGTAAATAAACGGATCCCTTGGTGGATTCAATTTTGCTAACTTTGCAAGAACATGTTAACTCAGAGTGAGAGAAAAAACCTGGAAGTTTCCAAAGTATAGTGGGTGCAGAAGAGGGAGTGCCGTACTGTACCCGGTCCGACGTGTATTGGTTCCCAAAATGGACGAGCGCTACATTTTGAAGATGTGTTTTACAATTATTATGTACCTGTATTTAGTTAGTATTTAGCACTTTTGCTGCTTATTACACCAAACCACCAGAGTTGGAAATGACCATCAATCATGGAATAGAGTCATTGGTGCACATGGCATTAGAAAATGTAACAGCAACGGCCTTCTGCTGCTGAAAACATGCTCAGAGTTCGACCTGCTCATCACCAACACGATATTCTCTACCAAAGCGCAAGAGAACGTCATGGATGCCCAGGTGTTCACACCACTACGTCATCGTGAGGCGGAGTGACCGGCACAGTGTCAGGGTGACTAAGGCTATGTGTGGTGTTGAATGTTGGACTGACCATCTCATCATTTCCAAACTTAACCTCCGGATCAAGCCTCCCAGATGCCCCCAAGGAAAAATTACGAGACTGCCTCAAGTTGAAATAAACCAGTCCCTTGCTGTTCCACCTTCCATTGAGGAAACTAGGAAAGCCATAAGCCTCCTCTCATCAGGCAAAGCTCCAGGGTCCGATGCCATCCCAGCGGAAATCTACAAGGCTGGAGGGCCTCGCTTAGTCTCGAAACTGACCGACCTCTTCCAGTCTCTGTGGAAATTAGAAGCCGTTCCCCAGGAGTTAAAGGATTCCTCTATAATCCATCTCTACAAGAGGAAAGGCAATCGGCAGGCCTGCGACAACCACAGAGGCATCTCCCTACTATCAACGGCTGGCAAAATCTTGGCAAGAATCCTTTTGAACCGTCTAATTGTCCACCTAGACCAGGGTCTGCTGCCTGAGAATCAGTGTGGTTTCAGAAAAGACCGCGGAACCACTGACATGGTATTTACTGCCCGGCAGCTACAGGAGAAATGCCTAGAACAAAATCCTGATCTATATATGGCATTTGTTGATCTAACAAAAGCATTTGACACAGTCAGCCGGGAGGGCCTATGGAAGATCATGGCCAAGTACGGGTGTCCAGGCAAGTTAATCGTCATAGTGCGGAAACTCCACGATGGCATGATGGCCAGCGTCAGAGACTAGCAAGAACTCTCCGATCCATTCCCAGTCACAAACGAGGTGAAGCAAGGCTGCGTCTTAGCGCCAATGCTCTTCAAGATTCATTCCAGAACAACAACACTGGGATTAGATTTGATTCATCTACCGTTTTGACGGTGGGCTATTCAATCAGCGGAGGATGCAAGCCAAAACCAAAGTAGAGGAAGTCACTGTTTGAGAACTTTTGTTTGCTGATGACAGTGCTCTGGCTGCTGGCTCAAATAAAGAACTACAGGCCAGCATGGACCACTTCTCCTCAGCTTGCAACAACTTCAGCCTAACAATCAGCACAAAAAGGACTGAAGTCCTGTACCACCCTGCTCCTGGGAAACCCTACACTGAGCCCACTTTCTTTGTGAACGACCGAAAGCTTCAGCTGTTGACAAGTTTACTTACCTTGGAAGTACTCCGTTTCGTGCTGTGCACATAGATGATGAAGTTAACATCAGGATTGTGGGATTATTTGAAAATGCTACTGTATTATTTCACCAAACCTCTTCTCTGATAACCATGTGTAAAAAATTTGAGACCTTCTAAAATTGGAAAGGAATTCATATTCAAAATTTAATCTTTTTCAGTAGATTTACATTGGATTACAAAGAAAGTTTGGAGTGGGATTATTTGAAAATGCTACAGTAATATTTCACCCAACTCGGGTCAGAGGGAGAGGAGGACCTCTACTCTCATACCCAATTGTAAAAAATGAGACCTTCTAAAATTGGAAAGGAATTCATATTCAGAATTTCATCTTTTTCAGTAGATTTACATTGGATTACAAAGAAAGTTTGGAGTGGGATTATTTGAAAATGCTACAGTAATATTTCACCCAACTCGGGTCAGAGGGAGAGGAGGACCTCTACTCATATACCCAATTGTCAAAAATTTGAGACCTTCAAAATTTGGCAAGAAAGTCCTATTCAAAATTTCACCTTTTTCAGTAGATTGGTTGACATAGAAAGTTTGCAGTGAGATTGTTTGAAAACGCTACAGTAATATTTCACCCAACTGGAGTCAGAGGTACTGTCATACCCAAGTGTCAAAGTTTTCATACATTTTAATTTTGGAGATTATCATTTTTTGTTATATGCCAATATTACTGTATTGTTTCATAACGTTTGGAGTGAGATTATTTCAAAACGGTGCAGTATTCAAATAATTTCAGATGTATAACACCTGGTATTTCATATATATATATATATATATACGTATATATATATATATATATATATATATATATATATATATATATATATATATATAAATAAAACTAGGGCATCAGAATGTTGAGCAAATTAGATTTAGTGGAGAAAAGTGGAAGCATGACCCAGAAAGCATACAAAGAGAAAGGTATTTAAAGGGGTTTAAACAGTCATTAAATGAAATCTAGACACTGTTGTAATGTTATATTATCTGCATAAGCCTTCCTGGTGTGCATACTGTCTATTCAGATTCAATAGACCCGACATTGGAGAAAAGCAGAATGAGTGAAAAATGTATTTCCTCTTTCTAGACAATTTGCGAGAGCTATGAAACTGTGCATCCCTGTGTCTAATGCAGACTAACTTTACCATCAAGCTTGATGGAGCAAAATCGATGACTCTCGTGCTTTTACTTGCTTAAATTTCTAGAGGTGTTGCAAAGATTTTGTGCTATTATGTATATTGATAAGGCTCCATGATGCAATATAAAGTATAAACTACATCCAAACTAGACACTATGCTATAAACCCAGGAAGTGTCTTCTTTGGACATACAGTAGCTAGCAGAGAACAACCTAACACCCCTCCCCACTATGGCTTCTGTGTAGAATTCAACTTTTTTAAACTATGATATCTATACTATCACCAGTGTTGTGCAAGTTCACACTTCACAAGAGCTATCTCAAAGTTCAATTCACACAGATTAAAATGAACTAGTTCACATTCATAGTTCACAATTTTGAATTTTGAATTAAGTTCACAGTCCCAAAAAAAAAAGGACTAGTTCACGTTCATTTCTTCCGTTTTTTTTTAAATGAGCTGCTCCGGTCTAACAATATTGCACATATTTCTGTGAATTAGATAATCGCCCCAGCTCATTCCAAAGTGATTATTACTACTACTGCTAACGGTTAAAAGATGTACCTACAGTCGCCTACTACCCAACTCTCATCAGCACAAAATCAACTTGACTCAAAGCCCTGATCCGCAGCAATATTACACGGCTCCAGAGCCGTGACACAATCCAAAGTTCTTTTGAGTTTTAACAGAGAGCAAATGCTGTAGCCTACACCATTAATAATTGGGTTTAGCCTTGCTACTCAGCGTGGATCAACCAGAAACCTTGACAAAGGTATTCTGTTATATCAAATGATATTCCGAGACGCCGACACTTTAATAGCCTACTTTTTATTACAAAATTATTACATGTGGCTGTTTGCAACCGAATTGCAGTATAAAACATAATTAATATGCGATTGTGTTCAGCTAATGACAGCAAATAGGCTACCTATTATTTTAAGTGGTGACATTTTTATTTTAGAACTCTTGACCAACAACAACAGTGAACAGATAAATACAATTTTGTATAATAGAAGAAATAAATAGCCTAATGGTTCAAATAAACATATTTTATGGTGTCCAAATAAATCTTTACCAAATACTATTTAAAACTAATAAACGAAACAGGCTCCTGTACACACACGCATCAAGATCTGGCTTGTTTGTCGGATTTGGCTGGCTATCTCTCCTATTATATCCATCCACCACATTTTCAGTAGGCTACTGGATTCTAGGATCTGAGAAAAATAAGATTTATATTTGCATAGTAATAATAAAATAGCTATATGCAAATATAACCATTCAATGTATATTCTTAGGCCACGTAATATCTAACGTAACAATCAATGACCGAAAGCGTTATTTTAGGCTATAGGCCTAACGTTGAACTTCTGCTAGAATATCGGAGATGGGAATGTCGTAAATAAATGTAAACTGGATGCGATTGCAAACTAGCTTTAAAGGTAAGGGAGACTGAACAGAAAACATTGAGCATAGGCTATTAAAAATTAGCATCAATCAGGTGATTTGGGTTTGAATAAAATATCAAAGCTAGTTTACTAACTTGATTTGCTACCAGCTAGACTCAAATTCCAGCTCGCGCCACTGGGAGAAAGAGATGCGGCTTGGGTAGTTCGAAAGAATCAAACAAACAAACGGGACTGTATTAACTGGAAGTACCAAAAACTTGCGACTCCGACTTCAAACCGAACGGTAGGGAAAGAGCCGACTTAGAAAAGAGAGCCGAACTGCCCATCACTACTCAGGTGCCGTAAAACACAGTGCGTGAGCGTCGGCGGGAGTTAACGACACTCATGTTCATTAGTTGAAAACGGATATGTTCAGTTCACCGTTCACCAAAAACATGAGCACGTTCAATGAACGCGCTCTTTTAGCGCATTCATGCACAACATTGACTATCACTATGTAGGTCATCCTCCAACTGTGAGACTCCAAAAGTCAATTAAATATGTTTTCTTAATCACATTTCCATCACACCTTCGATAACCCATTTGCAGTGTCATTTTATCTGCAGATATTGAGCTTCTATTACTACAATTACATTAGTCTATAGAGCTTTTCTTGTTTCTTGTCTGATAAATACAAATGACTTTAAATCTCTGAGTGGATGCTTTGCATTTAAAATAGACACGTGAATATTATATGTATTAAACTGCCATAGGCCAGAAACAAATTAAATAAAGATAGAAACAATTGAATACATTGTTTCCAGCTACATTGCTTAATTTCAATCAATAAAACCCCAATAAATAGTGCAGATTTAGCTTATGATGGTTCAGTACTACTGAATAGCTACTACATACACTGTGCCAAGTTAATGAAATCACTCTTTCTGACCTTCCTCATTCAACATTGGTATATTTTAAGAAATGGAAGGTTGCTTTCCATCTTTTCGATTATACAACAGGCATATGTTTTATTAAGATTCAATTTGTATTTGAAACACATCGGAAGTGCGTTAACTGATTTTACATTTGAATAAGCAAGGGATTTATCAATATTCATAACTCAGGGGTGTTGTCTGGCCGTGGAATTTTAAATGTGACAATTAGATTTGTTTGGCGCAGTTGCTGCGCGTCATCTTTATGCCTAAATATGGGACTGGGGACCTGATCCATATGGGAAGGAGCCATTGATGGACACATCAGCACTGACGTGATGATGAGGACAGCTTTGGGGGTTCAGGAAATGGAGACATAAAGAAAAGCAGGAAGACCTCCATACTGTATGTAGTTTTCTGCAGTCACACATGGATAAAGTTATCATGTCATGACCACTTTATACAAGCCACACACTGTGGAGCCATGTGGGCCAGTGGTGCTATTGTGCTACCAGATTTAGGCATATTAATGTATTCCACCCATGCATTTGAAAATATAGGCTACAAGTCTTTTCTTTTTTTAAATGTTTTTTGACAATATGGGCATTATATTTATTCTAGAGGGTATAATATTTAAGTTTTAATGAATTTCCAGATAATATGCACCATAAAGCAGATATTGGCTGTAGAAGTTTATTAACTGTGATGCTTTCTAGGTCCTCCCAATTTTAGTCCTGTTCTGCAACAATGATACAAGTTAATGTGCACCAAGCAGGCAGAAACATTAGAGCTGTGAGCAATGTTATAGCTGCTCCATAAAAGAAGGATAAGACGGCTTTAAATATTTCAATAAGAATACTGTAGATTCCTTAATGTGAAATACAGTATTTTTTGTTGCTGCATTTTGCAAGCACACAAACTGATAATATATTAGGGAAGAGTAATTGATCAGCTAAGCAGGCTCCATAGTGCACACAGTTCTTCGTTGTGCTATTGTGCAAGCGTTTTAGATTAACAGTCAAACTCATCATTCAGGTTAATATAGTCATAATCAGACATAATTGGGAAAAGAAGAATCAATGTCATTATATGGTAATTCAGTTGCGGGGGGAATTGAATCTATGAGCCATGCTAACACAGTTTGGTGGGGTGCTTCCACAATGTATTGCAAAATGCAAACTTGCTGCTTAATCACACTGTCCCATCTGTTTGTGCTATATACACTTCAATTTTATGCTTGTCAATCCTTTACCCAGCTCTTTGACTCATACTATATTTTATAGAACACTTAGGGGCTCTCCCATCTATCATGGTGACAGCTGATAAGTGTGACACCACGCAGAAGCCCCCACCAATCAAGGTGAACAGGTCAAACGATACATAATAATATAATACTGTGACAGAGGGTGTTATACTATGCTAGAATTTCAGTGGAAATTCTACTTATATTTGATTCAGTAAAGTTACAAATGAAACATCAGTGTCAGATTTGAGCAGTGTCTTTGATTAATTTAATATAGTGATCTTGTGTCAGAGAAAGCTAGCTACATGACCATGTTCCATGTAGCCTACAATGTTCGCTGGCATCCGATGCAAATCTAAATCTAAAACAGATAGCTAGCTAGCTTTCTCTATCTGTCATTTCTCTCAATATGCGAGGAATTGACTTCTCAATTAATGTATTTGCTCACATTGAGAAACACTGTCTGCAGCTCTGAACCACTTTTCTACAGTCCATGCTCTGACAAGCGTTGAAAGGATGCAAACGAGGCAAACTTAGTGGGTGGAGCAAAGCAAGTTGATTGACAGATTGTGCTTGTTGGGAAATAGGGAAATATATATGGAAATAAATTAATATATTAGAAAAAATATTTGAAAATCAATTTTAAAATAAATGTAATAAACTAATTGCACATATTCTGTCATGGTTTATGACCTTTTCCCTTGCGGTCGTATTCCTCGGTCGCCACACGTGGGCGCTGCTCCGTTGGTGGAGTTTTGGCTCCGTTTCGTCTTTTCGCGGAGAAATCTCGTCAGCGCTCACAGGTGTGCGTGTTTTGCCGGTAAGCTATATAAGCCCATGTTCCCTTCATTCTGGGCTTCGATATTGATTGTTTGTTGTTTGTACTGTGGTGTATTTTTTTTGGCATTATTTGTGCTGTTTTGTGTGCGGTTTATTTTTGCCCTTTTAAAGTTTTAGCCAGTATGATTAGGTCTAGAGTTAAGGAGACCATTTTGCTCCGTTGTGCTTTATTGGAGTTTTGTGGGACTTGCCTTTGTGCATTGAGCTTTCAGGTTGAATTCCTTTTTTGTGTGCTCGTTTCTGTCACCGCTTTCTGGTCTTTCCTTTGTTTGTTTGCCTAGATCGTTTGCCCCTTTCTGTCTCTTTCCCCACTCTCTGTCTGCTGTCTTCCGTGAAAGCGAGAGGAGTCTTTGTTTGTGTGTATTTGTATGGTAGTTTCTTACTAAGAGACAGGGCGTGTTATCATACTGACTTTAGGGCTTTATTTATTCTTAGAGGCAGGGCATGTATTTTCGATTGAGCTTGCGTTAATCTGTTAGCCGGTAATTCCGGTCCAGCTGTCCTGTGCGTCCTTCTGTACCGGTCTCCGTACATGGAGCTTTTTGGCGATTTTGTTCGGAACTGTAGTTCTGTTCGCCCTTCGGTACATGTCTTCCCATAGGGAGACTGAGCGATTTTGTGGACATGTTTGTGTGTGACTGCGAGTCTCTGAAAGTAGCCTTGGAACGTTAGTTTTCTGTTCCATTTCGCCTCGTTACATTTCCATTTATTGAGAGGCTAGGGCGTGTATTTTTGACTAAGCTTGTGTGGTCATTTTTGCTAGTAAAGCTATGGGACGACGGTGCTCCGTCGGCTCGCCTGCAAAATGTTTCTCTCTCCTGGGAGATCGGGCGTTTACCCCTTTACGTTTTCTGGAGTAATGTGGGACTTGCCTATGTGGATATAGTTATCCGGACTTTCCCCTCCTGGCATATGTGCCTATGTGCATGTAATTATCCGGATTCTTCTCCCCTGGCTCGTCTGTTCCTGCTTCCTAGTTTTTGCATGTGACTGCGAGCCTATGAAAGTAGCCATGGAATGTTATATCCGTTCCTTTCGCCTTCTCGTATACTATTTCGTATTTTGCCGTGTTTATTGGCTGTGTGTTTTGTTTGTGCCATTACGCTACTCGCCTGTTCTTATGCGTCTCGTTACCGAGACAGGGCGTTTGTTACTTCTAGCTCGTTCTTTAGTCACTTAGCTCGTAGAAGTATGGGAGCCTAGTGCTTTGTACCATTCGCCTGGTTTGGTTTTCTTACTGAAAAACCTGGCGTTTGCACTTCTACTCATTGGCGTGTGACAGTGAGCTGGTTAGTAGTTTCGGTACGTTTGGTGTGTTATTTGTGCCATTACGCTACTCGCCTGTTCTTATGCGTCTCGTTACCGAGACAGGGCGTTTGTTATTTCTAGCTCGTTCTTTAGTCACTTAGCTCGTAGAAGTATGGGAGCCTAGTGTTTTGTACCATTCGCCTGGTTTGGTTTTCTTACTGAAAAACCTGGCGTTTGCGCTTCTACTCATTGACAGTGTGACAGTGAGCCGGTTAGTACCTTTGGTGTGTGCGTTTCCCTGTCTTGTCTCCTTCCCTTAACTGCGGGATTTCCCGTCCTAGTGGCCTAGTGCTTAAAGAATCCCCTTGCTGCGTTTGGCTCCTCCTACCTCACACATCACGCCGCATTACATATTCAGTGTTAAACTCTGACATAGAGTACAGACAACGCGTGAGCTTCTAAGGGTCCTTTGCAATAACCCTGCTTAATTGGAGTTTATTTTTGGTTCTTTTTGGGATAAGCAGGTACTGACGGATGAAGCTTCTGGTAGAACTACATATACTATAACTAGCACCTGTTGGGAGCTAAACATACCAAATGTTTTTTGAATTTAATGTTTTTAAATTATGCCTAGTGCAGAAAAAAATATATATTTGTATTTGAAATTACCTTAATATTAACAACAGTACTAGGTGAAAGCTTTACCTTGACAACACCATTTACAAACCTCTGAATAAATATAAGCCAGAAGCTGTAATTCTGAAAACAAACCATACACTTTAAATGATTAAACTTATATTGATTAAAAAAAGCTAATTACTTAGCTGTTCTAAGTGTTCTGTGCTTGCTAATTACTACTTGAAAATATAATGTTGATAAAATTGCTTTAAATTGTCTGCCATGCCTTAAGGTAGAATAACCTGGACGTAGTTCCTGACAGTGTTTAAACTATGTTATCAGTAATAATTCTAAATTTGTATTTTTAAATGAAATGAAAGCATCTATAAGATTCATAGATTCTTCCCAGCCATTTTACTTGTCACCCACATGTTTGGCATAGCTGATAACGGAGAAATGTTGTGTTAATTTAACAGACATTAGCTTTGAAAAAATATTTTCCCTCTAGATGCTGACTAATTTCCTAAGAGAAATTGGGAGGAAATATAGTAATTATGAGTAGGCATGTCCCAAAAACCATCAGGACTCAGTTGCAATATTGGCATGGTTACTGGTATAAGCGCTGTCATCGTCCATTAACTTGTGGCAGAATAAATCCTGCTGTGATGTGTGACAGGATACAAGCTTAACAGCGACACAGATACCGTGTATTGGGCTCCGATTCTTCTCACCGGCACATTTGTATATGCTGTTTGGCTATAATAATAATAATAATAATAATAATAAGGTTATTTGTATAGTATCTTTAATGCATGCAATGCAATGTACAGTGCTTTACATTTGAGGACTAGAATAAAAAACAACCAAATAAAAGCAATCAAAATGGGATACAAGATTTCACAATAAATAAAATGAGGAAAATTAAATCAGGGCAGAGACAAAGAAATATTGAGAATGAAATGAGAAACATTGAAGCCACACAAATGAAAGCATCAGCAAAGCCTCAGGATGCCGAGCAATCGGGAAAGCGTACAAATTCAAAAGGCATATCGGTGTGTTCATCAGATTTCCTGGCCATGCAAGGGTGAGCATTATTAAGGTAGGTTTCTCTGTATTTGTGGATACATTTGATATCATTTCCAAAATGTTTTCACAATGGTAATGTTTACATAGTCGCTAATAAATGTTTCCATAACATTTCTAAATGTCCTCCTTCCAGTAGCACCACCAGCTGAATTGGCCCTCTCCTGGGAGCTGCTGGGGTCCGGGGTCCTGGTGGGGTGGGTGGGTGGCTGCAGACTCATGTATGCATGTATGTTGATTTTCCACCCACTTTGTTTGCCTCCCTAGACAGATGGTACCCTAGGCGACCACCCTTGCTGCCTATGCCTAGAACCGGCCCTGTGTGGAGGTGGGACTCAAATTCAATTCAATTCAATTTTATTTGTATAGCGCTTTTTACAGAGAACTGTCACAAAGACGCTGCACAGGGAAACAGAAGGAAAATTGAGCAAAAAACCAGGCCATAGCCCCCAACCAGCAAAATGAGGTAAAAAACTCCCCGGTAGGGGAGAAAAAAAAACACTGAGCAGTGGCGAGAAAAAAACTCCCCAGTGGGAAGAAATCTCAGAAGGAACCTGGCTAGAGAGGGGGTGCCCATCCTTCGCTGGCCGGCCCGGTTTAGACTAAAGGTGGACTGAATGGTAATAGTCAATTCAATAATCAGTTCAATCATCAGTTCAAAGGGGGCGGGGTGATGCATCTGGGACTCCGGTTGCGTGAAGTCGGGAGGATAAAGCAAAGGAGGGACGGGTCCGAAGCAGTCTGCAAACTCAGGGTGAGGGGCATAACTGGAGCAGTCTGCAAACTCAGGGTGAGAGGGGGACGGGCCGGAGTAATCTGCAGCTCAGGGTGAGAGAGGAAAAGAGAAGGTTAGCCCCCCACCCCCCCCCCCCGGCATCCTTAACTATAGGATTGACTAAAGAGGTACGTTTTTAGCCTACACTTAAAGACAGAAAGTGTGTCTGCAGCCCGTACATACATGGGAAGATTATTCCATAAAAAAGGGGCTCTAAGAGAAGGCTCTGCCACCCATTGTAATTTTAGATATAATAGGAATTTTCAAATAGCCAGCATTTTGAGAGCGAAGTAATCTAGGAGGACAGTAAGGAATGAGTAAGTCACTCAGATATTCAGGGGCCAAGCCATTTAAAGCTTTAAACGCTAGAAGTAAAATCTTGTAGTCAATTCTGAATTTGACAGGCAGCCAATGAAGAGTTTTGAGCACCGGGCTGATATGCTCCCATTTCTTGGTTCTAGTAAGAACCCTAGCAGCTGCATTCTGTACAAGTTGGAGGCGATTCAGGGCTGAGCCAGTGCAACCAGACAGTAATGCATTGCAGTAATCTAGTCGAGAGGTTACAAAGGCATGAACCATTTTTTCAGCATCCTCCAGGGACAACACCTTCCTTAATTTAGATATATTCCTCAGGTGGAAGAAGGCCATTCTTGTGATATTGTTAATATGGGGCTGAAAGGAGAGATCTGAATCAATAATTACACCAAGGTTTTTAACAACCTTGTTAGGGGAGACAGAGAAGCAATCTAAATTTAAGGGAAGCTGTAAGAATTTATCTCGAAGGGATTTGGGACCTAATACTAATATCTCAGTCTTATCTGAGTTCAATAAGAGGAAATTTTGGGTCATCCAGGCCTTTACATCTTTGAGACAGGTCTCTAGTTTAGACAACTGGTCAACTTCACCTGGCTTAACTGATATATAAAGTTGTGTGTCATCTGCGTAGCAGTGGTAGTTAACACCATGTCTGCTTATAATGTTCCCAAGAGGGAGCATGTAAAGAGAAAAGAGCAGAGGACCCAAGACCGATCCTTGTGGTACTCCAAAGTTCACCTTAGAAAATTCAGAGGACTGACTGTTTACCCTAACAAACTGGGATCTATCATAGAGATAAGATTTAAACCACATAAGAGCATGCCCGGTAAGACCAACTAAATTTTCTAACCTGCAGAGGAGAATATTATGGTCTATAGTATCAAAGGCAGCGCTCAGGTCAAGTAAAACAAGAATAGAAATACAGCCACAGTCCAGAGAGAGGAACAAGTCATTCATTACTAGGGCAAGGGCGGTCTCGGTGCTATGGTGCTTCCTAAACCCAGATTGAAACCTCTCATACACATTATAAGTATGTAAAAATGAAGAAAGCTGTTGCGCTACACATTTCTCAAGAATCTTTGATAAAAATGGGAGGTTTGAAATGGGTCTATAATTGGCCAGGACAGTGGGATCCAAATTTGGTTTCTTAAGTAGTGGCTTGATTTCTGCCAATTTAAAGGATGTAGGAACATGGCCCGATAGCAATGATGAGTTAATTAAATGAATAATTGGTTTGATGAGCATAGGCAATATCTCCTTCAATAACTTTGTGGGTATGGGGTCTAGAAGACAGGTGGATGATTTTGAAGAAGAAACTAACTGAATTAGCTCGCTCTCAAGTATTGGAGTAAATGATTCAAGACGTTCAGTGTGTCTAGGAGGCAGTTCTATATCGTCAAAACCATGGTCACTAACTTGTGTGATCTTTTCCCTAATTTCAATAATTTTACCACTAAAGAAATTTGAGAAATCATTACTACTACATGAGACTGGAATTTGAGGGTTAGTTGTTGCATGATTATTAGTTAGTTCAGCAACTGTTCTGAATAGAAATTGGGGATTGGTCTTATTTTCTTGTATAAACTTTGAAAAGTAAGAGGACCTAGCATTGGAGAGAGCATGCTTATAGGCACTAAGACTCTCTTTCCAGGCCAAGTGGAATACCTGCAGTTTAGTAGAACGCCATTTGCGTTCAAGCTGCCGAAACCTTTGTTTAAGAGCCCGCGTGTGGTCGGTGTACCAAGGGGCAAGCCTCTTCTCAATTACTTTTTTGCTTTTTAACGGAGCAACTACTTCAAGGGTTTTGCGTAGAGCAGTAGCTAATTCCTCTGCCAGATCATTGGTTGACAGGGAGCTGGATGAAGTGTCTAAATCAAGGTAATCAGGTAGCACATGCATAAAGTTTCCAGTAGTGGAGGTAGTGATAGTGCGACCTGTATACGTTCTGAGTTCAGATTCTACAGAATGGGCTAATTTTAACTGCAGAGTAATGAGGAAATGGTCAGACAAAATAGGATTATGCGAGTGAATTTTAACATTAACAATGTCAATACCAAGACTTAAGACCAGGTCTAAAGTATGACTATGACAATGCGTGGGGCCAAAAACATTTTGAATGAAACCAATTGATTCCAAAATGACCGTAAATGCTGAGGTAAAAGGATCATCTGTATTTTCAAAATGCAGGTTAAAATCACCCAATATTAACACTTTGTCATGACTTACAGCTAAATGAGAAAGAAAATCTGCAAATTCATGAATAAAGCCAGCATATGGGCCAGGAGGTCTATAGACAGTTACAAGTAAAATAGGCTGAGAGGAGCGGCGGTTTCTACCAACCACTGCTGGCTGAGTGTTCATAACTAACACTTCAAATGAATCAAATGCATACTCTAATTTTGGAATTGACTGAAAGACAGATTTATAAATAACAGCAACCCCACCCCCTCTTCGACAGAGACGGGGGTTTTGGCTATATATGAACCCAGGTGGAGAGGATTCATTTAATGTAAAGTTCTCATCCACTTTCAGCCAGTGGTTGGGATGGTTGTCTGTGTGTGTGTGTGTGTGTGTGTGTGTGCGTGTGTGCGTGTGTGCGTGTGTGCGTGTGTGCGTGTGCGCGTGTGCGCGTGTGCGCGTGTGCGCGTGTGCGCGTGTGTGCGTGTGCGCGCTATGAAGACCCATTGATGTCAAAAATAACGAAACACATGCGCAGCAACGCCTGCTTTGATGCATGTGCAGCACAGCAGCGCCTGACGTGTCATGTAATTTCCCCATTGACTTATAACGGTCACGCGTGCACGCGTACGTTCACGCGTAATGACTGTTGCGCACCACTAATCGTATTTATGAGACGGTCCAACAGTGTCAAAAATAACGAAACACATGCGCAGCAACGCGTGTGTGCCTGCGTGATTAACTTGGTAAATTTTGGTACGCGTGCGTGCGTGTGTCCGTTGTTACGTGCGCATTGTATTTCACGCGTGACAAGATGATGCGTACTGCACTCAAAGCGTGTACACGTTCGTCTGTCACTATTAGAGAAATTTTGTCACGCGTTCACGTGTAATGACTGTTGCGCACCACTAATCGTATTTATGAGACGGTCCAACAGTGTCAAAAATAACGAAACACATGCGCAGCATCCCGCGTACATGGCCGCGTACATGGACGCGTACATGGCCGCGTACATGGACTTATAACGGTCACGCGTTCACGTGTAATGACTGTTGCGCACCACTAATCGTATTTATGAGACGGTCCAACAGTGTCAAAAATAACGAAACACATGCGCAGCATCCCGCGTACATGGCCGCGTACATGGACTTATAACGGTCACGCGTTCACGTGTAATGACTGTTGCGCACCACTAATCGTATTTATGAGACGGTCCAACAGTGTCAAAAATAACGAAACACATGCGCAGCATCCCGCGTACATGGCCGCGTACATGGACGCGTACATGGCCGCGTACATGGACGCGTGCATGAACGCGTACATGAATTTTACCGACCTACCTTTCAAAATCTAATACTCCATGTAAAATATAGGGAAATATTTTCAGTCTCAACAGACTAATGTCCATATAGTCCTATGCTGGAATCACTGTAAACGTTAAATAGACATACATTTATAGTTTACATTAAAAATCTAACAAAAAAGATCATTTGTTTTATAATTGCCTTGAAGATCAAATGTTCCCATAGAACTAGGGCTGCAACTAGCTATTTTGATAATTAGAAGAAGTTTTGTAGTCCAAGGCAGCTCTACAAAATTAAAAAGCCTTTATTGAATGGCTCACATTATTTAGAATATTAAAAAACCAACATGTTTCGGTCTACATAGGGACTTCATCAGCTGGTGCTGAAAGAATGGAACAATATATAACATAGCCAGAAGGGGTCAGTCGAGATACAATCTATTAAATAGATCGTTATATAGATCATTATGTCAAATGAATAAACAATATTACTTACAAAATAATGCATCAAACTAATACATAATGTAGGCTATATATATATATATATATATATATATATATATATATATAAACAACAACTCAAAAAACTAAAAGGAAAAAATAAATACTGTAGCAACATAAGAAAACAAGTCAGATCAAATCAATAAGTCAAACATACTAGATTGATGTTAAACAGAAAATAATATAATATAAACAATATAATATAACCAATATAATATAAAAATATAATGTAAAAATAAAATAAAGAAAATGTCAGGAAATGAGCAATGAACAATGGACAAAGTAATAAAGTAACCTACTTAACCTATAGAAATGACACCAAGTCTATGGAGTCATTTAGACCTGGGGGTGAGGTGGCCTGTAGCCTATCGATCCAGCGGCTCTCTTTTTGGTTTAATTTCTTCTGTCTATCTCCTCCCCTAGAGGTGGGGGGGACCATGTCAATGCCGATAGCTGTAAATATAACTGAGGCACTTTGGTGAGCGTTTTTAAGATGTTTAGCCAGCGATGTATGATCGCTTCAGAGAACGTGGCTATACACATAATACTCTTAAAACAGCTCTATCTAAAGCCGCTACTGTAGAACGCGACTCTCTCTTAACAAGAAAGATGCAGAAAGAGAAATCCGATAGGGTGTTTTTCTCCACCACATACAGCACTAAGGCCCTCGCTGTCGGCAACATAATTAAAAAGAATTGGAGCCTGATCCAATGTGATGATGCCTTGTCCAACATATTCCCTGACCCCCCTCTCTGTACATTTAGAAGAGCCCCCAATCTGAGAAGGGTCCATCTGCAGACTCGCAGACCTGTCCTCATTCGTGATCGGCCTCAATCGTGATCGGCCTCATTCGTGATTACAGGAAGTTCGCAAGTGCGCATGCGCTTACAAGACGAAGGGGAAAAAAACAGAAAGAGCAGCGTGCAGGTAAAGCCACACTGAAATAAGTCGCTCGTAATTAATGGAACCTTCTGAATTTCAAAAGCAATGGTATCTAGCCTACTGAGTGAAAGTTTGAGAGTTATTCAGCTGAAGTTCCCTCGGTTGCCAGTTAGTGATAATATGCTAAAATGTACTCATTTTTATGTGAATGGTGCGTGTTGGCTCGGCTTCAGATTGTCGAAACAGCTATGAGCCATTAGTGTTAGCTATGACGTGTTACGTGCTTTATTGTTGTAATAAAAGAAAACAAAAAAGTCGCTAACACTTTGCAATAATGTTACATGAATTGAATTGTCTCTTAATAAAAATGTAAATTACTGACTCAAGTATCATTCTTTCTTACATATTACTCACGTAGCCTACACTCAAAAACCTTGTATAAGGGAGTATTGTGTTTGACAGCAAGCTAGAAGCATGCTTGATTGGCTAAAAAGCCACAATGGGGCATTTAGTTTAAAGCTGCAATTAATGAAAAAGGCAATACAACATTAACTATATGGATTAAGAGTGGGAAACAAGGGTGCATCAGATATGTTTAATGATATTAAATCCAGGCTAATGATCTGTATGACATATTTACAAGAGGTCCATTGATGACATAACTCAAATTCAACATTTGCTTTATCTTAATGGTTCCTTAATTTCCAGCCCTAGATCAGGATCATTGTAGGTCTCATCCCATAAAGACTGCCCACCAATAATGTAATGTAATAATCACATTCTCTCAATTCGATTGAGTCGATTTTGGCCTTTTTTGTTAAACATCTCCATTCGTCTCAAAATATCGATTCAGTGGAGAAATGCAAATGAGCATAAAATAGTTTTAAAAATTTGATCCAAGGCATTTGAAATAAGCTCATATACTGTACACATACCAATCAAAACAGTGTAATTACCCTGAATGGTGTGCCAGAAAAGCATGCATGGTATCAAGAGGTGATTTAAAACACTATGGGACAGATCCAAACAAACTCTGATAAACTATAACATTTTATGCATAGTTGTATGCTAAGGAAGAAAATTTGCTGATGAGGTCACCAGATAGCAGTCTGACACCGGGTCCTACTTCACAACCGGGACAGGCCGCTGATGGCCTCATGACACAGGTTCTCATTCCACTGGGCATGGCCGCCAGCTTGAGCTGCTGCCCGGGGCCAGGGATGACGGGCAGCTGGCCCATCGTTTGGCCTTGGATGACCACCTTCAGGCCCTGGTTCGAGAGAGCTCCAATCAGGGCAACTATCTACAAACAAAATATCCTCCCTGTAGAATAAACCCCTCTGTCTCTGCATGTGCACAGAGCAAAATTTGGTGGGCGGGGCTTAGAATAGAGATTGGAGGGAGGAGAGCAAAAGGGAAGTCTTTTAGCCTTCTGTATTTTCAAACTTGCCTACTGCAGCTTTAATCCTATTTCCCCAATATTTTGCTTGTAGTGACTAAGGTTATTTAATTTATCCAATTTGTTGCCATTTCACATAAAAAATGTGTAGCTAGATAGGCTATGCTAATGATCCAGTGTACTCATTCTGGTTTCATTATGGATCAAGCTATTTTCTCTTTTAGATAAATTTTGTTCATTGTATATTTAAAAAGTCTAATTTGCTCTATTCATTACTTTTAAAAAATTGTGGAAGAATGAATCCTATCCAGGATTGTTAAGGCCAGGGCTGGTGACTGAACACAAAAGGGACAATAGATAACAAGGGTAGTAGTGGATCAAAAAGTTTTAGTTTATTTATAGCAGTCCTGTAACAGCAAGGACATGAATGATGAATATATGAATGATGGAAATAAGGTGGCTCTGGAGAGAGGTTGTTCGGCACACACTGAATGTGAGGATGGAAAAAAGAGACACGAGAAATCGATACTCTACATCAGGAGTATGTTAAAATCAGCAATAGTTGTTCATCACTGGTAGAACAATAGCAGTCAGGCGGAAAGTTTGACAATAGAGGGTAGAACAGAGCCCTTGGTTTGACTACCAAAGACTGGCCTATCTGGTAACACTTTACAATAAGGTTACATGAATTAGCATTAACTAATGTAGTTGTTCATATGAATTAATGATGTACAAATATTATTGAAGTATTTTCAAACATTAACAAATGGTTTGAAATGACAAACCATTAGTTAAATGTATTTGTCAACTGTTTATTAACAGTAGGCTACAATCCGTAATGTCTGCGCCGCGCTGTGTTTAGCTGAATAGTACAACACGAGCTACTGACAACAACGTTTCGTCCTCGGTGGCTCATCCGAAGTTGATTCAGAAGCTGACATGATGTTTTCTAGCTAAGAAAATTATTAGCTAGCTAGACCACGTATATACACGTCTGACCAAAACAACAGCAGCAGTAGTGAGGCGGAATTCGATTAAGATTGTAGCATTAACTAATGATAAATTAAGTCCATTATCATGGGCTAAACTTAATTACCATTAGTTAGTTACCGGTTGACAAATTACATTACAGTCATTTAGCAGACGCTTTTATCCAAAGCGACATACAATAAGTGCATACAGAAACAAATACATTAGCTAAAGGTTTGTACTTTCAATAAGGGTACGAAATAATGAAAAGTTAATCGAATGCTTTGTTAATGGATTTGTACATCATTAATTAATGTTAGCAACAACATAGCTACATTAGTTAATGTCAATTCATGTAGCCTAACATTATTGCAAAGTGTTACCGACTTTTTTTTCTTTAATTACAACAATAAATCACGTAACACGTAATAGCTAACACTAATAGTTGATCACTAGTGATGTTACGGATGATACCGAAGCTCCGAGCTGTGTGTCGAGTACATAGGGCAGTTTCTACAGAAGCCTCGCACCGAAGCTTGTATCACTTTCAGAGAAGCACGTGATCGATGACAAACGAGGCCTCGGGTGCTGTAGAACCATGTGATCGGTTTGTTTTGCGTTTTGGGCGGAATTAGGGGTTTTGAATTGTAGATATAAAGGAGCGATACCCCCTTATTTCGAGGGTTGTTGCGGAGAGTTTATTATTATTGGTATTATTGCTATTGAAAGTTTTTGGAGGATTTTTTTTATGAATTTTTGGAGGATTTTTTTTTTTTTTTTTTTTGTACAACTTTTGTACAGTTTTGTCGTTTTTGTACAAAAATAGGCTAATGGAACCTGCATGGAAGCGAAAATCTTCTCCTGCTTGGGAATATTTTGACCCGATATCTCCAAATAAGGCAGGCCTAAGTGGCGTAGATATAAAAACACACTGAAACGCTATTCGAACACTGGGCTAGCAATCGACTGTGCATGTAATTCGTTGGTTGTTATTTTAACGCAACTACAGCAGATTATTACGATTTGTTTAATATTATTATGATTTGATTGTTATTTCTTATTCTTTCTTATTATCATTATCATCTGCATTCCTTCTCAAATGGCATATTATTTACTTTTGAAGGTAAAGTGCTTGCTGTGCCTAAAGGAGCTGGCTTACAGCAATAATACCTCGTCCAGGCATTATCGGGCAATGCATGAAAATGCACCTGCCAATGAGCAAGAAACCAGCGGAGGTTATTTATTTATTTATTTTACTTTTTAATAGTAGTTATGGTTGCTTTATCATAATCATACTGACATGTTGATAAAAATACATTTGCATATTGTTATTTTGCCATAGGTTCCAGAAAGCAAGAACTTGATGAGGCCGTTAATAAAAATCAATAAAAACCTCCCTTTTCAGTCACAAAAGCACCTTCCCTTTCACTGCCCATACTGAAGCACATTCACTTTCACTGCCTGGTTACAGAAGCCCTCCCAGTCCCAGACCAGAAACACTTTTACTGCTCAATAGAACCCCACACAAATGTTGTCCCCCTTTATATCAATCTTCGTTTTTTTTCATTTTGAAAGTTAATATAATATTATTACATATATAATTTTATAGGCTAATATATCTTAGTATAAAACAAATCTAGCCTAATGACAGTTACAAATAATGAGTATGTTAGTATGTGTATCGCTTGAGCGGGGTTTTGAACTGATACTTTCTCTTACAGAAATGGCTCTGAAGTCCGACGCGTTACCAGTACGCTAAAAGGTCGCTTGTTGCTAGCTCGCGGCAACTTCGTTATTTTGAACCTGGGGTGGAATTTGTAATGATTTCGTTGCTCTAAATTATTTTTACCAGCAGGTGTCACTAGTGTACACTGTGTTGAATGAGGCTTCGAGTAATGAATCTATTTGCGATACAATTGGCTGCAAAGCCTCAGTGCTTCAGGAAGCCTCATTTCGCCATCACTATTGATCACTAACTGGCAACCGAGCGAACTTCAGCTGAATAACTCTCAAACTTTCACTCAGTAGGCTAGATAGCATTGCTTTTGAAATTCAGAAGGTTCCATTAATTACGAGCGATTGTTTTATTTCAGTGTGGCTTTATGCTCTTTCTGTTTTTTTATCTTCGTCATGTAATCACGAATGAGGCCGATCACGATTGAGGCCGATCACGAATGAGGCCAGGTCTGCGGGTCTGCAGATGGATGCTATTGCCCAATCTCGGAGATAAATTAGTACGAAGCCATCTACCGGCTGATGTTAAATCCACATGGTTCAAGCCTCCTGCAGGAACTTATAGATGCGGTCACTGTAAACAATGTGATGTGGTGGAGAGATCTAAAGGGTTCACCCACCCAGTAACTAAACAAACATATACATCTAACAGCTTCATTAATTGTCAAACTACTCATGTTATTTATATACTGTCCTGCTCTAAATGTAATTCTTTTTATGTGGGTCGTACGAAACGCCGCTTACTTGATCGACTGGCTGATCACAAATATGCAATAAAAACAATATGGATTACGCGATGGCTAAACATCTTAAAAACGCTCACCAAAGTGCCTCAGTTATATTTACAGCTATCGGCATTGACATGGTCCCCCCCCCCCCCCCCCCCCACCTCTAGGGGAGGAGATAGACAGAAGAAATTAAACCAAAAAGAGAGCCGCTGGATCGATAGGCTACAGGCCACCTCACCCCCAGGTCTAAATGACTCCATAGACTTGGTGTCATTTCTATAGGTTAAGTAGGTTACTTTATTACTTTGTCCATTGTTCATTGCTCATTTCCTGATATTTTCTTTATTTTATTTTTACATTATATTTTTATATTATATTGGTTATATTATATTGTTTATATATTATATTATTTTCTGTTTAACATCAATCTAGTATGTTTGACTTATTGATTTGATCTGACTTGTTTTCTTATGTTGCTACAGTATTTATTTTTTCCTTTTAGTTTTTTGAGTTGTTGTTTATATATATATATATATATATATATATATATATATATATATATATATATATAGCCTACATTATGTATTAGTTTGATGCATTATTTTGTAAGTAATATTGTTTATTCATTTGACATAATGATCTATATAACGATCTATTTAATAGATTGTATCTCGACTGACCCCTTCTGGCTATGTTATATATTGTTCCATTCTTTCAGCACCAGCTGATGAAGTCCCTATGTAGGCCGAAACATGTTGGTTTTTTAATATTCTAAATAATGTGAGCCATTCAATAAAGGCTTTTTAATTTTGTAGAGCTGCCTTGGACTACAAAACTTCTTCTAATTATCAAAATAGCTAGTTGCAGCCCTAGTTCTATGGGAACATTTGATCTTCAAGGCAATTATAAAACAAATGATCTTTTTTGTTAGATTTTTAATGTAAACTATAAATGTATGTCTATTTAACGTTTACAGTGATTCCAGCATAGGACTATATGGACATTAGTCTGTTGAGACTGAAAATATTTCCCTATATTTTACATGGAGTATTAGATTTTGAAAGGTAGGTCGGTAAAATTCATGTACGCGTTCATGCACGCGTCCATGTACGCGGCCATGTACGCGTCCATGTACGCGGCCATGTACGCGGGATGCTGCGCATGTGTTTCGTTATTTTTGACACTGTTGGACCGTCTCATAAATACGATTAGTGGTGCGCAACAGTCATTACACGTGAACGCGTGACCGTTATAAGTCCATGTACGCGGCCATGTACGCGGCCATGTACGCGGGATGCTGCGCATGTGTTTCGTTATTTTTGACACTGTTGGACCGTCTCATAAATACGATTAGTGGTGCGCAACAGTCATTACACGTGAACGCGTGACCGTTATAAGTCCATGTACGCGGCCATGTACGCGTCCATGTACGCGGCCATGTACGCGGGATGCTGCGCATGTGTTTCGTTATTTTTGACACTGTTGGACCGTCTCATAAATACGATTAGTGGTGCGCAACAGTCATTACACGTGAACGCGTGACAAAATTTCTCTAACAGTGACAGACGAACGTGTACACGCTTTGAGTGCAGTACGCATCATCTTGTCACGCGTGAAATACAATGCGCACGTAACAACGGACACACGCACGCACGCGTACCAAAATTTACCAAGTTAATCACGCAGGCACACACGCGTTGCTGCGCATGTGTTTCGTTATTTTTGACACTGTTGGACCGTCTCATAAATACGATTAGTGGTGCGCAACAGTCATTACGCGTGAACGTACGCGTGCACGCGTGACCGTTATAAGTCAATGGGGAAATTACATGACACGTCAGGCGCTGCTGTGCTGCACATGCATCAAAGCAGGCGTTGCTGCGCATGTGTTTCGTTATTTTTGACATCAATGGGTCTTCATACGCGCGCGCGTGTGCGCGCGCGTGTGTGTGCGCGCGCGCGCGTGTGTTTATGTTTGTGTGTGTGTGTGTGAGAAAGAGAGTGAGAGAGTGGGAGAGAGAGAGAGCATGTGTGTGCGTGTGTATTTTGTGGCCATGCTCCTAGTTCTTACGTTTGATAATGGTATATAGAGGACCTGGATCACAGCAGGTGAAAGTTAAGGTTCTATTCTAAGGTAATTAGAATTGGCAGTAAGCTTTTCATGGTCTGGAAGACAGGACATCAGAGCTGCAACTGTATTGCAGCTGAAATCACAGATGGGTGGAAGGCAAGAGGAAGGAGATGGAACTGGCAGGGGTGCAAATGAATGCAGTACCTTTGTCTGATGTCTCTGAGACTGCAAGAAATGAGGCATGATTACCTGTAATGTTACAAGGGAGGGCCATTTGCTTCCCTCAGTCACTGATTCTTTTTCAACACTGCAACTGCCCTTGTTTTCATGGTTGTGTTCCCTGCATAGAAACACATTGAAGTCCTGTAATCGCAAGTGAACCATTGTAATCACTTCCTTCTCAACGTTTGTGAGAATTTCAAGAGAAATGCATATGCATATTTCAATATAAAACAAGGAAAAATATTAGTAAATCTGACTTTCCAACCTGAAAGCTTAAGTGTATTTGGTGTCATCAGGCAAAATAATGCGCTTTCTGTTATTAATCAATAATAGAATGGATGTAATATGAACTACGGATGAAGCTTGAGCATTGCTAGCCGAAGTTCATTGTCTGTGATGATGTGATCTGTCTGCTGTGAGAACAGCATCATGGAATTGATGTTTGACAATTCTTTATTGTATAAACAAACAAAATTAGTTAAACAAGTCTGCCAAATGTCTAAAATGTAAATGTAAGTAAGTTGGCATTTTCCAAGTTATTATAATAAGCTGAGACGGTTCTGGTAGCTTATGGTCAGCTGTTGCAGTGTTATAATGAAATGAAACCCCGTATATTTTCTAAAATTACAGCACTTGTAAGCTAATGAAAAAAATAAGTTTTTTGGTTTTCCCCGTTGTTATATTTCTCGGCAAATGGGAAATAGTTTGGTTAGGAGTTCCCGGGAACCTGTTTTCTGGTGTTAAACCCTACTGTGAAAGATTCTTTTTGTGTATATTGTGTATATTGATTTTAATATTCAGCCATATATTCTGTGCTTGTGCATTTTAACCACGCGCACAAGCTCTTCTGTCAGTGGTAAATCTCTCTTTTCAAAGTCTTAGTAAATCTGCCACTGTATTAGCAATCAACCAAGGCGCAAACACAGGTGTCTTTTAAAGGGAATGGGAGATGACACTATGATTGGTTATTTACGCCCAAGGCACACCTATTATTAATTAAGACATTCAGCCCATTTGAACCTTGCGCTTTACTTTGTGCTCAAACTACCCACCGTTTATCCAGAAAATTATCTGAAAAATGGATTTGGGCAGGCCCGAAATGCACATGCACCATGCACATGAGACCATGCGCTAAGATAGTTAAAATATAGCCCAATCAGCAAAAACCCAGACATAAGTATATCACCCGGGGATTTTAATTATACTACATTTAGAGAACTTTTTGCCTACTTAACTTTCTCATCCAGTGTACTCAACAGCATACTCAATAGTATGGAAGGGCAATAGTATTGATTTGGACACAGCCAATAATTGTGTCACACGTTCTTTTTTTTCTCCTTGAAGAATTTAAGCTCAACTAAAGGTTAGATTTAACTCATATTTTTAATGCAAGATCAAGCTGATAGACTACAGTGAAATTTTTCAGTATATTTTAGGTTTTGTGCATTCTCTCCTCCCAACTTTCAAACTATTGGACAATGTTCATTTGACACGGTTAAATTCTCCGAACCCAACAATGCCCTGAGCTCATTTATTACACTGCTGCTGGCTGTAGTGTCCATCTCCATGTCTCCAAACCTCGAATGTATTTTGAATGGCAAAGTTCCCCATCTGGTTTTACATGGCTCGGAGATAATCATATCGGCAGAGATCGACTGTCCTGTGATTTTTCATCACAATGGCTCAATGTTGTCATGCTTTTTGACAGCTGTTTTGCTCACATGTCCCTCTCACACTGTATTTGGGGTATATTTGTATTTTAGTGCAGATCCATTGTATTTCTTGTAATTTTAGTCCTCTAGTCCAGGGGTTCCCAAACCGGTCCTGGGGGACCCCTGTGTATGCTGGTTTTCGTTGCAACCACAGTTGCAATCCCAGAATTCTAACAAGCTGTTAATTTTTCTTAATTAGGTGCTTTTCATGTTTGGAGGAATTATTCGCCCTCTTAAGCCACATTATGTCAGAAATAGATATGCATGCCATGTAGAACAAACTCCCCATGTTCACGTTGTGCTTATTGTGCTATATTGCAACAATTACATAAAAAGAGGTTACAAAATAATGTATTTTCACTCAAATTAAAGAGTAAAGTGAATCAATAGGCTCCTAATTAGGTTGTTGTTGAACACGTGTTTAACTCAATTATTTCTTTAAGCTTATTAACACAATGCAGGTTTGGCTCGTTATCATTTGCTTTGTGTCTGAATTCTTCATTATCTACCAAATGGTTAGTTTTAGTGGCCATGTGTCCACACATTCACCAATTAGGAGCCTATTGATTCAAATCAGTCTTTAAATGGATCTGTTAAATAATTTTCTTATCTTTTTTAATAATATAGCACAATAAGCACAATGTGAACATGGGGTGTTTATTCTACATGGCATCCATAGCTATTTCCGATATAATGTGGCTTAAGAGGGTGAATAATTCCTCCAAACATGACAAGCACCTAATTAAGAAAAATTAACAGCTTCTTAAAATTCTGGGATTGCAACTGTGGTTGCAATGAAAACCAGCATACACAGGGGTCCCCCAGGACCGGTTTGGGAACCCCTGCTCTAGTCTAAAGATAAGTTGGAAGACATGCAAAATAAAATAAACCCATCAGTATGCAATGTCATAGTAGGATATTGCTTCACTCTGGATGAGTACCCCATTGAAATTATTGTTGACCACCCTGATGGTTACAAGCTTGATTATTTCTCCGGCCCTAATTATAAGACGGCTCCATAATCATTATCAAATCAAATTCAGGATAAATAGAATAACATTATGAAATATGGTAGCTTATGCCTTAATTATGCCTGGGATTCCCAGGAAAAATATTAATGCCAATTTCACATTGTAAACTTGTTATTTTTCTGCATGCTTGTGCGTGCCCCAGTGTGTGTAACAGACAGGCCGCCTATTTAGGCACACATTACCATCTTAATATTGCACCCTTAAAATAACAACAAAACAACCGTGACATGACTTAACCCTCATGTGGTTTTAAATTTTTGCTAAGATAAAAATGATGAATCTCCATGGACTTGGCTTATTTTCTGTGAAGACAATGTAAAAGAACACATTTTCATGTGTTTCAAGTACACATGCTACACCGGGAACCTGTATGCTCCCGCTTTCCTGCCCTCTTTACCCTCTGTAGTGTGGAAAACTGCTATCCAGGAACCTGCACAATGGTATTCCAAGACATTGTAAGTATTCAACATTTCCTAGCACTGTGCCCCTCATACCTGCACATTGGGGGAGGGACATAACGGATAAATAGCTTTGCATCACAGTTTGTGGGTCACTTCCACAATCCATCAATATGATAAGAATCTCTGCTCAGAGGAGATAATACTTGGAGAGAGAAAAAAATGGAGCTTTATATATTATACAGGGATAATGTAGAAATCAAGTCATTATAGTGGATTTATGTTTTTACATAAATCAAAACTTTATCACAAAATGGAACGGCACTTTTATTGTTGAATGTGATATAACAGAGGTAAATTCTTACACATACGTATGTTATCTATATTGTTTGAGATAAAGTTACCTATTTTTACATTATTTTTATTTCTGTGTTGTATTAATATCCCAATAATGCCCTGGGTCAATTTTGAGGAAGAGTACCAAAGGGTCCAAAAAGTGAACAGAACATGAGGGTTAAGACCAGGTTTGTGTTGGTTTCAGCTGCATTAATATGCAGCAATATGCCAACAATGTGCTTGACCACACCTCGCCTTAACCTCTTCCTACCGAGGGCAAAATAGGCCAATTTTTGCCTGTTTTCACTAGTGACAAACAAAGGTGGTTATCTCAAAAACTATAAATGGTACAAATATGGTTCATGGCTTTTATTAAAGCAGACACCTGCAGTATTACGACAACGCAGTGAGAACTCATAGAAATCCAGTTTTTGATACGTAACTACAACAATTTATGTACAGAAAATATAAAAAAACTAAAAAACGGGTACCTACATTCAAGTTTAATAATTTTTACCTGGGGAGCTACAAATGCTATGGAGGAAATGACTCCTCTATCTGATTCACCAATATGCTGCCTACCTCTGGTAACAATCTGGTGTCAATATCTCAAACCATTCAAATTTTACAGGGTTTTTTTCAGGTGAACCTTTTTCGTTATCCAAATGGTGCCAAATGTGCCAAAAATGGCAATGTTCCAGAAAGGTCTCAATATGATTTATTTTTTAGGTTTTTACAAAAAAATTAGATAATTTGTCAATATTGGCAATAAAAGTTCATTTTTAGACGTGTTCTTGGTGCTCTTCATATTACACAACTAACTACCCAAGGTTACAAAAAGCTGTCAAAACCCATGTAGCAGCACAGTGAATCTTGTGTATTTCACCAGAGCCCCATTAGCCAGAAATGAGTCCAGGAATGTGCAAACAGGTTTTCAAATGAATAATGGGAATAGTATGAAACTTCCCTACACATTACTGCTTGCCAGTCCTGTCCTTTATTCTGTTGCCACCCTATGACAGGGACGTTGGGGTTGGGTTTTAGGAGGCAAAACTTTATACATGACATACATATATCAACTATATACAAGTGCACTAAGGTGTACTACTAAAAGTGCAGTGGATAAAAAAAAATCAAAAGTCCACCAGTTTCCTAGATAAAAAATAAAAACACCCCTGCTGTAACAAATAAAAATATCCTTGCCCTCTAATTGCTGAAGTTACCGTATTTACACAAAGAAAGTACAAAATGGCAGGGTCCAAAAAGCTAAAAAAAAATGAACTAAAAACAAAAAAAGGCAAAGGATCAAAACATGGGGGTGGAGGGTGAGGAGAGATTATTTAACCATTCATACAGAAGCCATTTAGACTACACATTCCCTCAGGAGAGCAATCTGCATCATTACAAACCCCACTAACCCTGTCCATGGAATTGTCCACCATGTTAATATACCCATTAGTCCCCCTTATACAACAACAATCAACAATAATAATAATAAACAAGTACTCTCATGTTATCATGTTCTCTCCCTCATGCATAAATTGCCATTTTGTTTACCTGCACAGCCTTCTGTACTGCATACAGAACAATTTACTCATGTGGAACAATGACTTTACTAAACACTTCCAGAAGCCATTTCACACTCAAAAAAATCGATTTAGTAGCTCATCTCAGACTCAAATAGATAGCTAGCTGCTTGTTACCTGTAAGTTTTCTTGCTAGCTTGCCACTGTAAAGGTAATACTATCTATATTAATTTAGCTGAGAGGGACCGATTTTATGCATAAGTATATAAGGTTAGTTAGCTTCACAGAAGAAACACAGGGATTCACGCATTGCAGCTAAATTGCACATTTCCTTCGATGCTTACAACAAACTTACCGTTTCCACAAACATCTGTGTTGGCAACGCCACGTAACACGTGCGAATTTGTCAACACAGACAATACACCCTAAGTTTACTTCATAAATTATTTATCATACCGTTGGAATGTGCAATTTGTAATATTAATTGTATGAAAAACAATAAAATACAGTTGACAATGTAATTACGAACCCGCATGGCATTGCGTGAATTCACACTGGTATATCGAAAAATCGGTAATACCACCAGCCCTAACGACGTTACCTGCCATGGCGAAATTCAATGCGTTTATAGCATAACACTGTTAGTATGATAAAACAACTTACATGTCAGCAACATCATCTCGGTCATCAGTGGATTCAGCGTCACTGAGACAGGATGAGTCTCCCTCGGCAAAAACATCTTCTGGCTTATCCAGTTCGTCTAGCACTTGGTGCACGGATAAACGCCTCAAAAATCTCGACATAACTACACAAAAACTGTATCAAAAATACTCTAAAGTAAAAAATGTAACTGCGGGCCTTACCTAATTAATTGTGCTTTGCTAAACGGAATGTAGCGAGCTACGCTACAAGGTAAAAACACTGCGCCATCTTGGTTCGATAATTACGCGTAGTTGCCACTTCCTTATACGCAGGGCAGTATTTCCTTGATTTACGACGGCATTTTGTTGAATGAGGGCTTGTTTGAAAGATAAGAGTCTTGGCTATTGGCTGGAATATTTGACAGACAGTTTTAAAACCCAATGGAAAGCAAATAATACTCGGAGTGGAGGCGGGTGGAAGACAGTTTTTCCCACTTCAGATAGGGCTATTGTGCTATCAGTCAAAGAAATACACCCAATTGATGACGGTTTTGCATAAATCTCTGCAAGCAAGTTCAAAACAACTCTGGCTAACATATACTAAGCCACGGGATTGGTACTGCAGAAACTGGCTGAGTTTCACAACGCCAAAGTGAACACAGCCGAATGAGTCGTAATCAAGTGCAAAAAAGCACAAGTCGGTTTAAAATTGGAAAAAAATAATGTACAGCCGTATGAAAGTTTTAAAGTATTTTTTCTTGAAGCCTAAAGGTATAATGATTTTTCAAACCAAAGTTTTGTGAAATACAATTAAGCAGAACAGTTTACCAGCACATTGTTTATGGTGTGACATCAAGCTGCAATACATGTTTGAGAATTAGGTCAGAGTTTCCAACGTTATTTACAAAGTTTTATCCCGACGTTTTGGGCTTAAAAACCACTTTCCCAGAAGGAATGGATATATCTTAAGGATATTTAATCAAAATATTGAGGTGAGCAGTTTATTATATATTAAATTAATGAAATGTATAATTTAATAATTTCCATAACGCCCGCGTTACCGCTAGGGGGCGTTTGGTATTAAGAGGTTAAGACCAACCTGCTCAGATGGGTGCAAGTTCATTTGCGATTTAAACAACGTAGGTGCTGGACGGGTAGATGACAACTGCGTCGGTCTGAAACTAGCAAAGACACTTGCATTTTGGTTACCACCACTTAGCGTTGAGTGTAAGATAGAGCCGCTAATAGTATGGAGGATATTTATAGCATACTGCATGTCACGTACTACACAGTATGCTCGTACATGATATATGGGACGCAGTAGATAGGGCTCTGATTCGAACACAGCCCTAGACATTTTTATGAACAAAATCAAATAAATGATATTGGCATTTATATTTTAGTATTTAGGAACTCTTAAGTCGTCATCCAGGATTCCTGTTTTACTGGGGTATATACAGTGTGTCATGGTTTCGCAGGTTGCCGCTTGCTTTCTGCCGAAGTGGTTTCGCAGCTTCGGTCCGACTTCCACGCCGGGTTTTTTCCTCTTCCTCGCTCTTATAGCCTACACCTGTTCAGGAAGACCTGCGTCTTCCGGTCTCTGCGCTTCTGTGTTGTCATTATACATTGCCACAAAGCCGGTTTTGGTTGTGAGAGACTGAGGTGACACTTTGCACCATCGCTCTGCTTTGGAATAACGTGGGCCTTGCCTGTTTGTGCTTTCCTTGTAGGGTTTATTTTTCTCTTTTGCACTTTCTGTTCCCCATTCTGGTTCTTTCTTTACCACTTTCTCTACCTCTCTTTTTAGTTCCCTCTCATATTGAGGGTGAGAGGTTTCTCTCATTTTACTTCTACTTCTCGAGTCTTCAAGTTTTTCTGCCCTATTATTCTGGGTCGCTATTATTTATTTTCTGTTTTTCTTACCTCCGTTTAGTTCTCTCTCTATTTGAGAGTGGAGATATTTTCTGCCTGTCTGTGCTCTGCTCAAGTCTCGAGCCTCGCCCATTTTGTTGGGTTGTTTTTCTTTGGCTCTACGCTGGGAGTTTTGTCCCTATTCTTAGTTTTTTCCTTCCCTGTCGCAGACACGGTTCCGCTTTAGTGGTATTCCACTCTGTGGTTTACTTTTAGATTCCTCTCTGTCGTGTCTGGTCTTCCGAACCTGACTCCCCCATTATACAGTGGGGACCAAAAGTTTCTGTTTTGTATTCCAGAACATTGGATTTGAAATTAAAAAGTGACTATGAGGTTAAAGTGCAGACTTTCAGGGTTTTTTTTTTTTTTTGAGGGTTTTTACATACATATTTATTTATTTATTTATTTCGGCATGTGAATGATCACATTACATCACATTTCTGACATATTCATTTAACACATACATTTCCAGCCGAAAAGGGATATGGGAAAAAAGCAGCCTGCTTATCAATGTCCCGCCCCACTTCCCTCACGATTTTAAATGATCATATTATACATTTGATTAAAACTGATATTTTTAGAATCACAACAGCATAGCTAAGTTTTCGTTATAGCAAAATTGATCAAGAAGGAGAGAGAAAGAAAAAAATTTATACAAATAAAATAAAATACTCTAAAGTAAAACAAACCGGATTTTTAAAGTCAGATTATTAAAGTCCAATTAAGTAGGTTTAAATGTGCATGTCATACATTGGTCAAACAATATGTTTCAATGTTCATATTATACATTTGATTAAAACAGATATATTTAGTATCATAACATCGTAGCTGAGTTATCTTTATAGCGAAGTTGATCAAGAAAGAAAGAAGAAAATAAAATAAAATAAAATACTCTAAAGTAAACAAACCGAATTTGTACTGTCAGATTATTAAAATCCAATTAAGTAGGTTTAAATGTGCTTAGCATACATAGCATAGCATACACTTTGTTTCAATGTTCATCTTATACCTTTGTTTAAAATAGATCTTTTTAATATCATAACATCATAGCTGGGTTTTCTTTATAGCAACTGACCAGGCAGGAAAGAAAAAAAATAAAATAAAATAAACTACTCTAATGTAAAACAAACTAGATTGTTAAAATCAGATTATTAAATACCAAAATAGTGGGTTTATGTATGCCTGTCATACTTTGGTCAAAACAATTTGTTACATTTCCACGTCCAACAATCTCAGATTTTGTTCAGCTAATGTCCAAATTAGACGTGTCTGTTTCTACGTTTTTATGATGATCTGTTGTCCCTTGTAAATTCCGTGCAGTTAGCCTGAGTTGGTATGATTGCTAAATAGGGTGAACCATGTAGCAATTGTAGCCTTTTTATACATAGCCCCCCCCCCCACATTTTAGGGGACGAAAAGTAATTGGACAAATAATTAACAAACTTAAATAAAGTCTTCATATTTGGTTGCATATCCTTTGCTTCCTGATGTCGGTGACCCAACAACATCAAATGACTCTTGATATCTTCTGATACTCTTACAAGAGTTACTATAACCTCTCTGCATTTGAATGGATCTCTATGGGAATGGGGGGCAAAACCTATTTTGCTTCCACAGGCCATGGGAACCTTGTTAGAATACATTACATCAGGGAATCCGTCAAGTACTAGGAGATTTCAGACCAAAATCTGTCTGCCTCTGCCAGAAAGCTAATACTGGGTCATAGTTGGATCGTCCGGCAGGGCAATGATCTAAAGCATTCTTCCAAAT
The DNA here is from genome assembly GCA_029718625.1 of Synaphobranchus kaupii. NCBI lineage: Eukaryota > Metazoa > Chordata > Actinopteri > Anguilliformes > Synaphobranchidae > Synaphobranchus > Synaphobranchus kaupii. The sequence continues at coordinate 33,363,925 of CM056393.1, read as the reverse complement.
CCACAAAAATTGTTAACTCTATAAACTTCACCCCTAGTGGTTGAGACGTATCCATCTCAATTACCGTATTCATGTTTGTCTGAAAATATAAACTACAGCTTTAAGAAAACCCTGTAAATTTTGACGCAGTATTGTTTAAAAGGGTAGCCTCTTGCGAAAACTTCAGCTTCTCCAGTTACACTGCAGTGCAATAAAATAGGAGGGCGCTATTAATAGCCCAAAGCATTTACGACCCTCCTCTTGCCACAGCCACAGACTGTAAAATGCATAAAATACACCCTTTATACACGCTAAGAAAATCATGTTCACATATAGAAACAATAAAAAAAAAATTTTAAACGTACAAATGAGCATTCGCCATACTTACTGTACTATATACAGTACCTGATGCACTTTCGGTTTAGACACCTAAACCTATTTTTTTTTCTCAAATCTCTTGTATAAATATGAACCAAGTACTTACCAGTATATTCAGCTACAGCTGAACTCTTCTGATTAACCCTGAAGAGTTTATCTTGTTACATTTCGTAGTCCAGTACAGTCGACATTTCCACAGCGACCACCTATGGCAATATTGAAATTCCAACGTACTGAAATACGTTGCTGTTGTGTAAAAACACACACGCTTTTGTACGTTTAAAAAAAAAACGTATTTAAATACATTAGGCTACTTATGTTATGGTTATGTACTGTATATACTGTATGTGACTATTCTGAAATAAATGTATTCTGTTGCAAATTTCTGAATGATACAGCTTTTTCTTCAACTCGAACTTTAAATCATGGATGTGCAGGGAATATTTTTTGAGATATTGACATTTAAATAAAACTAGCAGAAACTAGATGGAAATTGCCTCTGGAGGGCCAAAGTAAATTGAGTTACTAACTACAAAGTTAAGCTTTTGCAAATACCATCCTAGTCCCTGGCCTAATCCCATTGACAACCTGTGGGGTAACCGAAAGAGGAGAGTCTACATGCGAAGAAGGACGTTGGACAAATTCTGCATGGGACGAATGGGCACAGATCCCATCCTATGTGTTCTCTTAACTCACCAAACATTATAAAAGAAGACTTATAAAAGATGCTGTTATCTTGGCAAAGGCAGGGTGCATAAAGTACTAAATGTAGAAGTGGCAATAATTGACATTTTTCTGAATAAAAATTATTTTGTGTTAAAGATTTTTTTTTCCTGTGACCAATAGTATCACAATAAGAATATATACAATTCTCCTGTTGCTGAGCATGGAGACCATTTGATAAACAATAAAGTGAATGATACCCCGCATTTACTTTATTGTTTACTATATGAATTGAGGATGCCAATAATGCTGGGGGGAACTGAATAATCAATACTAAATACTAAAAGCAATGTCTGAAACGTAATTACAAAATAATATTGTGCCATTACATTATGCATGCCTGGGTATTTTTGAGACAAAGAGCTATAAACATTAAAGAATAGAAACATTGAACTGCCATGCCTGATAATCAGCTCAAATGAGAAGGGAATGTGTGATGCTGTCAAAATTCATGGGCACTGTATATGCATTGGATATGACCTAAGATGGCCTACATCAACACATTATGAACAGATTCTTTTGACCAAGCAATACTGAGACAAGTTATGCAAAATGAATAACTTGTCACAGCAAATCTTCCAGTTCCAGATGGTATATTACACAATTCTACAGGATGTAATATGAAATCTGATTGCATATTACATTCTGCACGGCGATTGATCATTTCAGTTGTAGTTTGACACAAATGAGAATGTTACTTTCTAGTGGGGTCAACACTGCATAACAAACAGTGCAGCCATCCTACCATTATTTGAGCTTCTCCACATTGCCAGAGGACCAGTCTGATCAACAGTAAACTTCAACAAAAGGGCAGAAGAGGCTGCTCTTCCTTTGCCATGATTCCAAACATAAATCATTTCCCAGCTTTAGGGATTTAAACCCTCTTGAGATAAGCTTTTTCATTTTCATTAAATCCTGGACTCCCTCAGTGGCAGAATAGTATCAGCCTTCCACATTGTCATGGAGGAGAGCGTTGCAAACAGAATGTGTAGGGAAAAGTAGGAATGCATCCCTATTTTAAACCAGCTCAGAGTACTGATATGCTCCAATTCTCATATTGGAGAGGCAGGAAAACAACAGTTTTTTTTTCTTTTCTTTCTAATCTCCTGACAATTTCAGTTGCTGCATTACCTTAGGGTGGAATCACTGATCTTGTTTAGGGCTTGAGAAATAAAAGGCGTCTGCAAGACATATTGGCAACTAAAAGGACACACATCGATTTTCCACATGGAAATACAATGAGAGGAAGTAGACAGTGGCCCTTTTAGCAAGTATTAATTAATAGGATGTCTCTGGGGGAGATTAAATGATATGGTTGCTTGGTAATTCATCACCAGTGAGGAGACTAATGAAGGTTGAAGGTGAGCTTTCTAACAAAATGAGCTCTAATGATGCAAATCTTTGTCATGGATATGGTTCATGCAGACCGCAGCTTTTCATATGGATATCTACCCCCGGGACGTCAAGTACCACTGATTTCCTGTGCACAATCCCCAAAGAGCTATTGCAAGGATATTACAAAAAAAAAATCATTACTGGATGAGCTTGGATCGAAGTCACTAAGGGCGAGGGTGACTTTTCGAAGGAAGCGGAAGACAAGGCAGGATTTAACAGTGGGAAGGAGGCCTTCTTTTTGTAGATGAACTTGGGCTCCATGTGTAGAACATCATAGACTTTTCCATTCATACTACCTGCTGTTCAGTTTGGTTCAATGAAGGCCTTTCCTCTATTAAGAGATTCAGTGGCTCCACATTGCAAATGGCACTGATGGCGGGAGCCAAAATTGTTTGATTTGTATATTGCCAGGGTGAATACAGTCTCATTATTCTGCCCCAGCTGCTGAATGCTGAAATCCGTCCAGACACAGAATGGAAATGACATCCATATGCAGGGAGCCGGCAATGAAAAGGCAGTATAGATGAAGGATCATTATTGGGCTTATTTAACTAATAGCCGAGCAGCGGAGAAACCTTGCTTGAATAGGCCTGCCTTGTCACTGAGCGACGAATGAATAGTAACGATGATGACCGCCATCCCAACAGCTCAGTGAATCAAGGCTGTGTCAGCGTGGGGAGTCGGTCTCGGAGGACACCCTCTCTTTATGAATGTGCACGCCCACAAAATAAAGTAAAGCTCAGGAATGATATCCACTTAAAGAAACGCAGCCATGTCATCGGGAAGCATCGTTTGGAGAGCTGTTCAATGCCATCATGCTGTTCCCTGTAATAATCGGTTTTAGATGAGGGAAAAAAAGGCTTATTCTCATTCCAGTCCATTAAGTTTATTGAATAATACCCCCATCAGTAAATTATTTCCCTTAGAGCTAGTGATACAGAGATTACAATCGGGGGCGCTTGATGTCCCTAATTAAGTAGTATTAATTAGAATATCAAAGTTGAGCCTTGCCCTTTGAACATTTGCCAAGGAATGCTGAAAGCGATTATCTGTCACTATCAAGAGTATGTTGCATTAATGGTTTGACCCTGTACATAACAAGATCACTATGTCACCACTATCCCTGAAGGCAATGTCATACTTGACAGCAATTACAGCCCTCAATTAAATTTACACCACCGTGAAATGCTGCTATGGAATACTGTGTGTCTGTAGATGATCATTGCAACTGCTGTAGTGCACGTTTCTGGCTTATAAGCAAAGTTGTTATTACCCCAATGAGGAATCATTTTGTTTAACTAATTTCCTTTAATTTTTGGTAGTGTTAGGTACAGTACATTTCACAACAAATATTGCTATCAATGTTTCTGTGCTGCGGAAGAGGAATTAGTAAGAGAGTCAAAGCACAACATGAACTAGAATTGTGTCCAGTGGAGCTGAATTTTACGATATACATTTTAATGTTTACTGTATGTTTAAAGTTGTGCCTGGGTCCAACACTGTAAGCACTAAAATGAACAAGTTTGATCATCAATAATTGTTGTTCACTGGAAACATATTTTAGCACAGTATTGGGGTCAGTTAATATTTTGGTAATACATAATATACAATTTCACAGTACGTCTGTAATATAACATTTAACCTCAGTGGCACACAACATAATGTTTCTATAGTGTTTTCTACTAAAATAACCAAAAACAACAAGCTTACTCATCATTAGAAGGTGTCCATTTTAATTGTGTAATAGAGTAACTTGGTATGGGTGCACTATGCATCGCTTCAGACCTGTTGCTAAGAGACAAGCTTGAAAGTTCTGGGGAACCAAAGGGAATGTTAAAACAGAGAGGCTATTATCACGGCCTGTGTTTTCTAAGTACTCACACTGCTTCAATTTAGTTGATTGGAGGGAATGTGTGTAATGGAATTTGTGCCCATGACCTAGGAATATCACTAAAGCCCCTGAACTGAAGGCCTACAAATGGAACAACCAAAATTTATTTCAGGCAAGAAACACTGAAAGAAAAGCAATTAAAAATTTCAGGGTAAGAATTGCACAGGTGAGCCGTAATGTCTCGTGGAACGCATTGTTGGGGATCTTATGTTGTTCTTAAATGCAAATATGAGCTAGCCATTCCATTTGTACTATGCTATTTTTCTTCAGTATTTAATACAGAAAGACAGGCACATGGTTTTTGAATTATCTGAAGCAACTTTGTGCAACTATAATTGTCTCAATGGGTTACATTATCAGTCACCAGAGAGGACTGTCCCAGAGAATTAGGCGAAAAAATATGACCTTCAGTAGAAATGATAATGTATGATATCATTTTTTCTTTATTCTTTGACTGAAAACAGGTGCACTAAAAACCTGAAAGCTTTAAATGTGCTGTACTGTGCTGTCTCTATTGTACATTTAATTGTATTTATTTAAGTACATTTGTTGTATGTAGACTTTTTGTTATTTTGACATTACGTCATATATTATGTATTTTACAATGATGAATATGCTGTTATAGATAAAATAATCTAGATCAAATAATGTCCCTTTGGGAAACAATACTGATTGATTATTTTACTATAATTTAATATACTTTGTTTGTGTAAGGCTCCTTTTCTCATAACCTATCAATAATTGATATGGTTGGAATATCCATTGAGCATTATACAGTGTATCATTCTTGCTGAATTGACAGACAATATAAATGGTATGACTGTCCTGCTGTAACAGAACTGGACAGCAATACATCATTTTATCAGAATTGTTACTATAAAAAAAATAATCATAATATTCAGGCATGCTGTCTGCATAGATTAGTGTTTATCAGTCATTGTAAGATTAAGATGGAGCCTCTTCAGCCCTCGTGAAAAAAATGTACTGTTGTAATTGGCAGAGGTGGAAATCCAGGGGACATAAAGTAAAAGTCCTCCCCAGTATTTTGCTCCAAACACCTGGATTTGCTAATTATAATTCTTCAGCGAGGAGGTAGAACTAATTAGTGAAATCAGCTGGCTATGAGTCTATGAGTGAAATAATAAAAATATAAAGAAATATAAATCTAATTTTGAAGGGCTGCCTGGTTTTATATGGAAGAAAGTGGAAGACAAATTGTTACAGTACATGGTTATGCAACATTGACTGACACTAGATTTTAAGTTTTTTTTCTTCCTGACAGCCCAGTCCTAATTACAAAGACATTGCTGGCTGATGCTGGGATATGGGAAATTGGGGTTTGATAACCTGAAGCGTGTTATGTGTTTATAAGTTATTGTTGGCTGAACATTTATTTTTAATTTAATCTCACCCATCCCCAGTTTGTAACAACAATTTAGAATTCTGTTATCTCTCCAGTCCCCCACCTGGAGATCTGCAATCTCACTGCTGGCCAATGAACAGTTTGCTCATTTTGGCCTGAGGAATGTTAGGGGTGTTTTCTCTAAATTTATGTAATCTTACCTAAACATATAAACAGCCCAGGTATGACAGGGCCTATTTTTGCACCTACAACTCTAAGCAACTTTGAGTTGCCAGCTGTCAGTAGGGAATTGGGGACTGTTTTTCAGCACAAATATGTTGCAAATGCACTTATACAAGTTGGATGGAACTCAAAATTCAAAAGCACATTTTTCAATTCACATAAAAATAGCTTAGTTCACAAAGTTATTTATTTAAATTAGTAGGCACCGTATAATAGCCTTAATTAATTTAAGCATATATCTTTGATAAAGCATCAGTAGTATATGCAAGACGGCTTATGTCACTTTTTGATTGAATTTGATTGATGGTTGATAGGTCAAAGGTCAAGCTATCAAACGGCTTATGTCACTTTTTGATTGAATTTGATTGATGGTTGATAGGTCAAAGGTCAAGCGGTCAAATGGGGGTCACATTTGCATATTTTAATTTTTAATTTTATTTTTTAATTTTTTATATTAAATAATTAATTAAATTTTTTTTATTTTTATTTATAAGTTATTATTATTCGGGGCGGATTTATTGTGGTGGTTTTTTGTTTCAAGGTTTTATTTATTGGCATTGTAACGATGTCATTTATTGGTGGTTGTTTGTTGTAAACGTCGGTTTTTATGGTCGTTCTTTGGGTGAGGAATTTTAAATTTATTAGAACAACATCGTGAAAAAGTAACTTTGTATATATATATATATATATATATATATAAATATATATATATAAATAAAAACAAATGTATAGTTTAGTGGCAATAGTTTGTGTTAGCAGAAGCGTTTTAAAAGAATAAAATAATTCGAGATGTTTAATTGCAGACTTTTTAAAAAACGTGACAGACAGCGGTAGGCTAAAATGAACAAACTAACACGTTATTGCGTTTCTGTATTTCCAGTGCGGTATGCAATAGAGAGCCGAAGGGAAAAAACTCTTAACAAATTGTTAAGTCAGGGGGACCTGGGTGTGCGAATGACACCAAACCTGAGAACAAAGACCGTGCGGAGGCCGGATAGATCTTTTCTCCAGACTTGCTAGAGGGCTGCTCCAGTATCTGTCGAACACACATGTTCTAGCTCAACGGCTAGAGAGTGTTGTAGTAAACTACGCGTAGCTAACTCTTTCAGCTGAAAATTGAACAAACCCAGTTAAACTAACAGCAGATGTTGGAATGCTTGAGTAGCCTACTGATGCGTGGTATGCTAGGTGGGGGGAAACCTTTTGGGGGTTGACGAGAAACAGATGTATTCCTGGCGGGGTATTCAAAATAAGCTTGAAATGAATGAATGAAATGTATAGACTGGAAATATTTCAACAGGCCGCAAAATGCCCCGAAACCATTGAAAATAAAACCGAGAAGCGTTTTAAAAGAATAAAAATCTAAAAAGTCTATTAGTATTTAATAAAAAAAACTTGTCAGGATTTTTGCTTTCAGTTGGCTAATACTTAGAGCCAACATGTTTAAAATATAAACAATTTGCTAGATGGTCATCTATTGTTTAGTATCGAACGGTTACTAAAAAGATGGGTCTATTCAATTTAATCAGGGTTGAGGCGTTATATATATTAAATGTTGCGTTTAATCGTATATTCAAAAAGTGTATTTTATTCTTCATGCCACATTTCACGGGGAGGGGCACGTTTTTACGACCTACGTACACTACGTAGATCTATTCGCACCTCGAAGAACTCGTAGGTATAAAGAGAGACCTACAGTTACACAAAAAAACAATCTTGATTCTACACTGCGGAAGAAACGATTTCAGCTAAACCCTTTGCCAGCAAGAGATGACGATGCAGCTGCCAGCCGTGGACTTTGGAACAGAAGGCATGTACGACTATTTTAATTCTTATAAAGTGTGAAACTTTCAAGTTGTTAATTAAACATATTGAATATTCTACTTCTTAATTAAAGTTGTTAATGTAAATGTATTACAGATTTTGATCTAGGTCCATTTTACAACGGGGTACACGCTGGTGAACATTTCGACGCTTTTGAGCAATTAATACCCGAAGACGTTGTCAACGTTAGACATAGTAAGATGTTTTTACATTTTTAAAATGTGTTTTAAGAGGCTTTATATATAATTGTTTTTAGATACTAAGTTGCAGACTACACGTGTGAAACCACGTGTCGCCTAGGCCTGTGTTTTAACAACAGAAAGCTATTGTTAGTTAAATACAAGTGAATGCAACATACTTTGCTCAAAATCTGATTATAACTATTGAACATTACCATGTGCTTTTATTTTTTCGGATATTTGGTAAACGTTTAATTGTTTTAAGATACTTTATATATAAAGGTTTTTTAGATACTAAGTTGCAGACTACACGTGTGAAAACACGTGTCGCCTAGGCCTGTGTTTTAACCAACAAAATTATTTGTTGCTATTTGTTAGTTAAATACAAGTGAATGAAACATACTTTGCTCAAAATCTGATTATAACTATTGAACATTACCATGTGCTTTTATTTTTCGGATATTTGGTAAACGTTTAATTGTTTTTAGATAGACCTACATTGTACACGCGGCCTCCGGAAATTACAAGGGCCCAAGTTTTAGCTACAGAAGATGATCCCCGTCACAGTTTATTACAGAGTATGTAACTTAAATACTTTTGTTCAATATCTGTTTATGTGTTTTATTGTTAAAAAGGCTCAGAAATCCCGATAGAGACTGTTGCAACATCTAGCCGGCCTAAAAAAGCTACAAAGAAACAAAAAAATTGTAAGTGTTTGTTTGGGCATGTTCATGTGTGTTGGAGGGTGGTATTACATAACGTAACATGCATGCACGTTTTGGACGGTGTATAAGGAAGGCCCCTAGCATACAAGGCCTTATTTTGGAGCATGTTTAACAGGCTAAACAAACCACGTGTGGGGTAGGCCGAAGCCACGCTTAACCTAATTGTTAGTTCAACACAATTGAATGAAACTTCCTTTGCACAACATCTGATTATAACTATTGCTATGTGTTTTATTTTTATTGTTTAAAAGGCCCTGAAAATCCCCCTCTAGAGGCGGTGGTAAAGACAAAACCTAACCGACAGCAAGGATTGAAGAGAAAAAGTGGTGAGATTTAAGTTTTCGTCTATTAAAATAAAATGTTTGTTTGTTAATTTGATTATTTTTAATTTGAATTTTTATTTTTAAATTTCGTAATTAGATTTTTTTTATTTTTAAAATTTGAATTTGAATTAATTAGATTATTATTATTTTTTATTTATTTATTTTTAAATATATTTTTTAATTTACCTTACAGACTTTGAAACAACGGGTGTGGAGATCGTCTCCGAAACGCCTAAAATACGTTTGAAACCACGACCACGGCCATCAACAGCAACCGTCGCAGCAGCCAACGTACACGCAGACAGACCAGCAACATCAGCAGCAGCAGCAGCCGCAAACAAGCAAGCCGTGCTGACAACTCCTGCCAAGGCCTCGGTTTGTCAAAACAACAACAACCTAGAATTAAGAATATTGGACAATTTTAGGTACCTTGTTGACAATTTTAGGAACCATTCTGACAATTTTAGGCACCTTGTTGACAATTTTATGATCCTTTCGAGTAAATTGTCATTAAAGTAAATGGCTCCTAAAAGACCTTGTACGTGTCCATGTTCAGGGTCCCAGAGTAAAAGACCTGCCGCTGAAAATGCTGAAAACCAGGATGCTAACCAAAACGTTTTATCGCATGAAAATGTTAATCCACATCTCTTAGCTCTTGTTGATGATGTTAATCAGGCCTCTATTAACACGCATGAACCTAGTAATGAAAATGTAGAGTCTAGTAATGGAACTGTAGAGCATGATGTTTTTGCCGGTTTGTTAAGAGCTTTGGACTCTGTAAACCGCGAACTCGCTAGACCCGTTGAATCAGATATGCCCCCAAACACCGCAGAAAATAACATGCCGGGTCTTACAGAGCTCGAGATACCCCAAAGCTCTAACGATAGTGACTCACAAGGACTTCCAGAAACCAACCAAAATGGTGGTGATGGTGGTGGTGATGTGATTAATGACACAAACCTTCAGGTTATACGTAGGACAAATTTCAACAGTACAGAAATTCAGATCCGTTTTAACTTTACATCTTTGTACAATGTTGATAACTACGCAGAGTTTTATGTACACATCTTAAACACTTTAGAAAATCTTCTGGCTAAAGTTCGGGAGCTGTCGAACCCCAGCGATGTCGTGCAGTTAGAATTAAGGGGTGATTCTCTGTCTCAGGGTGTAACTGTACAGCTAAGCGGTGATGAAATAGATTTGGAGGTTTTTTTGAATATGGTTGAAGAGTTGGTTCAAAGCAATTTTGATATCCTGGTTGATGAAACTCTGATGCTTGTGGCTCACATTATTCAGAACCCTAATGGCGGTGGAGGAGACCGACGAAAATTATCATCATGTCTCAAGAGTGAAATCATTCGCAAAAAACTAAGACATTTAATAGTTGTCTACAATGCCGATAATAATCTCTGTTTCGCAAAATGTTTGGCGCATCTTTTAAATCCAACATTCACTACGTGTGCCGCTGAAAGAGAGGCGGAACATTTACAACGTTCCGTAGGTTTGGGTGTTCAGGACAAGGTTCATTTTTCAGACATTCAAAGGTTTGAGAGGTTCTTAAACATCAAGATAGTTGTATGGACACACAGTTCAAATAACGGCGTCTTAAAAAAGTTTCAAACGAGCAACACACCACACTCTAAAACCTTTTTTTTGTACCTCGAGGGTGGCCACTATTACGGCATCAAATCATTAACAGGTTTCTTAGGCTGTCGATATGTTTGTACATTTTGTTACACTCCATACACATCGAAACATAGCCACTCCTGTTTACATTATTGTAACGTCTGTTTTGGCGCAGAATGTTTTACACATCGTTCAACAACGATAAGGTGTAAGGATTGTAAGCGAATCTGTCGGTCTAGGTTTTGCTATAACGCGCATAAAGTTTTGAAACTGCAGGAGTCTAGCGGTAAAATGCTCAGCTCTTGTGATACTCTAAAGTTCTGTGACAAATGTGCACAAACATATGTAGTAAGTAGCAAAACACACCAATGTAGTCTAAAGCTCTGCAAAAACTGCAAGGCTGTATTGACCCCTGAAGTTGAGCATGTGTGTTACATACAAACTGTGAAAACTGAACACCCCAACCGGCGTTACGTTTTTTATGATTTTGAGTGTCGGCAGGACCATGGCGAACACATTGCAAATTTCATATGTTGCATAGATTTTAAAGGCAAGCGTTGGACTGCAAAGGGTGATGGCTGTGTACAGGCTTTTTTTAAAAGGTATCGAACCCGAAAGTACAAGGGTTATACATTCATAGCCCATAATTCGAAGGGGTACGATGGGTACCTGCTGATGCAGTATTTGGTAAAGCATGGTGTGACACCAAACATCATAGCGCAAGGCAGCAAGCTCCTGTGCATTACAGATGAGGATTTCAAACAGAGGTATGTTGATTCACTCTGTTTCCTAACTATGAAGCTAAGTGCCATGCCTGGCTCTCTAGGTTTTGAAAATGCAAAAAAAGGGTATTTTCCCCATTTCTGGAATAAAATTGAGAACCAGAATTACATCGGTCCGTACCCACCACCCTTGTACTATGGTTTTGACACAATGATGGCCAAGGAGAGGGAGGACTTTATGTCCTGGTATAATAATGTGTCTGGGGGTGTGTTTGACTTTCGAAAAGAAATAGCCGAGTACTGTCAGAATGACGTTGTTATTTTGCGGGAAGCTTGTTTGCGGTTTAGGGCCGAGGTGCTTGGGAGCACAGGTTTAGACCCGTTCCAGAGCATTACAATAGCCTCGGTGTGTATGAAACAATACTGTACAAACTTTTTGCCCAAAAACACCATAGCAGTCACATCGCCTGATAATTACGCGCAGCAGCAGAAATCGTTTTCCACAGCCGCCATTCAATGGTTAGAATATGTGAGTCATCGGGAAAAGATTTTCATTCAACATGCCTTGAACCGGGGGGAGGTTAAGATGGGTAACTATTATCTAGACGGTTATTCAGATGTAGCCGGCGTTCGGACAGCTTTCGAATTTGCGGGGTGTTTTTTTCATGCTTGCCCTCAATGTTTTAATTTAAGTACAATTAACCCTCTCACAAAAACAGATTTTGGTTCAATACATCACAAATTTCAAGAGAAAATTGACACTCTGCGTAGCGTATACAACCTGAATGTTGTAGTTATGTGGGAGCACGAATGGGTAAGACTTAAACGTGAGAGCCCCGAGGTTCAGGAGTTCCTGCGCCATCATGACTACCCGGAACGTCTGGACCCTCGGGCTGCTCTGTTTGGCGGTCGAACTAATGCGTTGCAACTTTACTACAAGGCTCAAGAAGGTGAACAAATACACTATTTTGATTTCACCAGTCTATACCCGTTCGTGAACAAAACTAAAGTTTACCCAACAAATCACCCCACCATCATCTTCCGTGACTTTGAACCGATCGAAAACTATTTCGGCCTGATCAAAGCCAGGGTATATCCACCAAGAAAACTTACAATACCTGTGTTACCGTACAGAGTCTCTGGTAAATTAATGTTTCCACTTTGCCGGTCCTGCGCAGAATCTGAGCATCAAGGTGCGTGTGAACATTCTGATGAGTTGCGTTCTCTCACAGGCGTATGGTGTACCGTTGAAATGCTTAAGGCTATTGAAAAAGGTTACATCGTCGACAAAATCTTTGAAATTTGGCATTTCCAAGATAGGTCCGATTCTCTTTTCAGTGACTATATTAAGACGCATTTAAAGGGCAAACAAGAAGCGTCAGGATACCCCTCTTGGGTTTCTGATGATTCTGACAAGGCGGCCTATGTGCAGAGTTATTGGCAGAAGGAGGGTGTACGTTTAGACCCAAGCAATATTTCTGTAAACAAAGCCAAGAGACAAATTTCCAAACTGTTTTTAAATAGTCTTTGGGGCAAATTTGGTCAGAGAAGCAACATGCCAAACACAACCTTGATCCGTGATCCTGAAGAGTTTCTGCAATTCATGTTTTCAGATGAGTATGATGTCTCACACTTTTCATTTCTTACAGAAGACGTAGCTCTGGTACAGTGGAAACTTGCTAAGGGCTTCCCAAAGGTCCCCAGATACAGCAATGTGTTCATCGCGGCCTTCACCACAGCTTATGCCCGGCTCGAGCTTTATAATGTCATGGATAAAATGCCTGACAGGGTTCTGTACCACGACACAGATTCTGTAATCTTTGTGTGCCGACCGGGTGACTGGATGCCGTCTCTAGGTGATTTTTTGGGAGACTTGACTAGTGAGCTAGACCCCTTTGACCACATTGTTGAATTTGTATCAGGAGGGCCCAAGACGTACGGTTATAAAACACTGTTTGGTAAAACGTGCATGAAAGTGAAAGGTATAACCCTGCATCATACTAACACACAGGTTGTCAATCTTTCAACCCTCACAGAATTGGTACAGCACTATGTACAGAATCCAGAGGTCCCAGCTCGCGAAATTACAACCAACACAAATCAAATTGTGAGGAATAAGAGAGGGTTCTCTCTCAGCAATCGTTTAGTTTCTAAAAGATTCAGAGTAGTTTACAACAAAAGGGTCCTGCTCCCTGATTTCAAAACATTGCCATATGGATTCTAGACAAGTGATTGGGGTTGAAGGTTTTGACAGCCGCCTTCAACATCCCTTTTCATGCATAATCTCAGGTCCATCAAACAGCGGTAAAAGCGTTTTTGTGAAAACACTGCTCGAAAATGCACAACATGTATTGTCAACAGTACCGCAGAACATTGTATGGTTTTATTCGTGTTGGCAACCCATGTACGATGAAGTGCTTTGTAAAATAAAGAATGTACAATTTGTAGAAGGTCTTCCTGAATCCTTGACCGATGAAGTTTTGCTACCTTTGCACAAAACCAACATGGTAATTGTTGATGACCTTATGCAGGCTGCCAGTCAGAGCTCTGAAATTGAGAGAGCTTTCACCAAATATACACACCATAGAAACCTAAGCATCATATATCTTGTTCAGAATCTTTTCTTCCAGGGTCGAAACAGCCGCACAATTAATCTTAATGCAAACTATATTGTTCTGTTCAAAAATCCAAGAGATAAAATGCAAGTTAATGTTTTGGCACGACAAATGTACCCCAGACATTCAAAGTTTTTCCTTGAATGTTTTGATGATGCTACCAGAAAACCTTACGGTTATCTATTGGTTGATTTAAAAGCCCAGACGCCTGAGGAATACCGCATCAGAACTGGTTTGTACGCTCCAGAGTGGCCGGTAGTTTATGTGCTAAAGAAAAAGTAATATGTCTGCACGTATTAAACGGAACTGGTCTTTTCTAAAAGCCCTATTTGAAGGTAATGCCCGGCAAAGACGTAACATATTACAGTCTGCTTCTGGTGAACTTATAAACACAATTTGTGAACTAGCTCTCAATGTTTTACGGGGCAATATACCCCTAACTGATACACAACTGAAAAAAATAAGAAAACAAAAGGTCGGAATTAAACTGTTGGTTAACAAAAGATCATCTATTCGAAAGAGGCGAAAGATTATTTCTCAAAAGGGTGGATTTCTTCTGCCGTTGCTGAGTGTTGCAATACCGTTTCTCACCAGTTTGATAGCGGGTCGCAGCGGGGCTTAAAATCATGGACCACGCCCAAAAAATGTTTCTAGTACCTCAAAGTCAGCTGGACAAATTAAAGAATCTTACTTTTACACCGGAACCAATCCGACAAACTGTTGAAAATGATTTGGATCAAACCATACGTAACATCTTATCAAGGACTGATGTTGGTCCTCATGAGAAGGTAAAACTGTACACGATTGCTCTACAACGTTTCATTGCATTGGTTAAACAAGGGGAAGCTGAAATGCAACATTTGACCCTATCGTTGCCTGTTGAGGTTGGCGATAATGTCAGAACGGACACCGCCCGAGTTGACGATTTTGTACAAAGCGTACCACCTAGAAGCCGAAAAAATGCCACCTACGTATTGGATAAAATTTCTAAATCAGGAAATGTCGCAACGTGGAACGATAAAGGAGAGTTTGTGTTTAATGGTACGGTTGTCAGTGGTTCGCATATGTTGGATCTAATAAAGAACATAACGACCCCTCACAAGATTTCTGACGATAGAAGGCCTCGGGGTTGGGAGGAATTCATAGAGGCTATGGCTATGCTTAATATGCCTATTTCTGTCATACCTAATCAAAATGTGCGCGGCAAGATAAATCAACACAAAAAGAAAATACCAATTACCGCCGCAACCTTTACTCCTATGACACCAGAACCAGGCCCTAAGGCTGTTTTTTCATCTCCCGCATTAGACCATTCAGCGTGGCTAGATTTCTGAAGCTGTTGAGTGTGTGTTTTGTTTTAAATGATCAAAATATCGAAATGTAAAGTTTAAAATGTTTTTATTTTATAATAAAAGACAAAACAATATTCAAACAATACATGTCTGTGTTTTTTCAACAGTGACAGGCCTTAAACATTTCACCACAGCATGCAGTCTGTACACAGTTTAACATGTTTTTAACACACTTGTCCAAGTATATTTTATCTACATATCTTGAAACCATCGCATCATTATTTTTCAAATTATCAGAGTATAGGTTTATAATTTCCTTAAACGGAACCCCTTTGGCCCTGTTGTGTAGATAAAAGACGCAATGTTGTCCACACTTTGTGCTGTGTAGGTCTTGCACTTGTGCCTTGTTGTAAACAATCCTTTTACAGTTCTTTTGTAAAAAAGTAATAATGTTATCTGGGAAATAAATGTAGTCAGGAGGGTTTCCATAGGAGTCGAAAAATTCCCCAGTTTTATCCGCACACAAATATAGCGCTAACCAGTGTTCTCCAGGTTTGTTTCGAGGGTGTGTATTCACAATGTACAATGCTGGTAAATTATTTAGTTTATTATTCGGTAGCTCATCACAGGCCACAACCCCACAAAAGTTCTTTTCTGTGTAAGGGTTGTTGCTCAAAATAGCCGTTAGTTCTCTGGTATTCATGATTAATAATAATCATACAACACGTTCCTCCTCTGGTTCACTTCAATGATGTTGTCGAAGCATGCGTAAACAATTAAATTAACTGTTCTGGGTAGCGGGTTTCTGAATCTCATCTCCAGACGTATATTACCCGTCTTGATCAGGGATAGATGCTGGCTGCAACCTTCATCGGGTGTCAGGTTGAAAGCATAAAGGGTGTAACCGTTCAGGTAATCTTGACGGTTAATGCACAAAGGCGTGTCTTTGAGATGTCGACCTGTGGCCAGCGTTAGGCTGTAAAATTCACGAACCGCAGAACCGTTACCATAATTTGGGAGATATGGTTTACTCGGTATTGGAAGGCCGTTCATACTGAGGGATACATATTCTGCATTGTAATGCTGGAAATTGAAAGGGTTCTTGTTGTAAACACCTGTAAAGGCATCGTTATCTACCAAACCTATAATGATAGATTTCGGTAATTGACCCAAAAACAAATTTTCTTGATTGCAAACTCTAAGACCAGCTGCTAAACTGAAAGTTTTAAGACTAACACGGTCAATCGGATATTTAACATTTGATGTCAGTAGAGCCTGGGCATGTCCGAGCTTAACGGGTGGAGAGACCCCAATTTTTTTTACAAATAGTGTGGCCGAGACCATTTTAAGGCGGTATTGTTGCTGAGGTGCATCCTCGCTCATTAGACAGAACTCATCCTTACAACGGACCATCTTAATTTTTATATCGACTCCGTTTATAAGTAGTCTCTCCTGAAAAAACATGTCTGCATGTATGGGTCCGAGCAACTCAAAAGTGTTACTCGCGGCTGTATATAGAGTTCTATCTTTCAAACCCTTGTTTTCACCCGCAGGGTCTGTTACGTCCATATGTCCGCTGGTGTCCTTATAGAATAATCCGGACGTAAATTGATTAGACATTGTGTCTTCAGAATAATTAAGTAGACATTCCATAATTGCTCTGTAGGGGTACGTGTTGCTAGACTGGCTTACCAGCCGGTCTCCCAATGAAATATCCACCTGTGAAAAAATGGTCGCTATGGGATAATTAATAAGCCCAACCTTGGCATCGGCCGGAATATTGGTGCCATCGGCCCGGGTTATCTGACAACGTAGGTATAAAAGAGTATTGTTTAAGTCAAGGTAATCTTCGCCATTACCGGCTATATAAAACTCTAGAGGTCCAGTATCCGAAATGGCAGACAGGGGTGGTACTTCTACGTAGATGCTCTTATCAATGCTTGTCTGTGTGTAAGGAACTGCAAAAAGGTCCAGTTCCGACTTCATACATTCCTCTGACATGTTGTGTATAAAGGCCATTTTTAAAAAATGTATCTACTTTTTCTCTTAACCTTCTTGGTCGGTTTTTTAGCCTTCCTCTTACGCTTCTTTGCGACTGTGACTCTAATGTATGCCGGCCGTCTCTTTTTAGCCTTGGCACGAGTTGTGACCCGCCCCCCTGGAGGTCTTTTCTGTGAACGACGGGTCATAACCAAAAGCCCCGAACCTTCTTGTTCACCGTTGTTCAAACGACTCGTCACAACTTTATGGACTACATCCTTGGCTATGTTTTTAGCGGCTGATGTTAAATGTGGTCTGGCTATGTTGAAGCCTTTCTTTAGTAGGGGCAAGGCCATTCGGAATAAACCTCTAAAAAGTCCTCCAAGACCGCTACCATACATAACGCTCGCACCCTTATACCCCGGCAGACCATTACCGGCTTGTGCTGTATAATAGTCTATGTACCTATGAGGGTCAACGTATAGGTTTGAACTTGCCATTTTTATTCGTGATATCGATGCTTCACCGGCCTGAAATGCAATTTTATGAGGGCTTTACCGTAAGTGAAGCGTATGTTCTCGTTCTGATCCGATTTCAGTTCAATTGTTATGTTATCAATGTGCTTCTTGCACACGTGAACGTAGTGTGGCTTTTCATACGTGATTGTGATGACATCGTTGCTAGACCCGGTTATATGTACACATCGTAGCAAGGGCACAAAACTATTTCCGACTCTCTGGTAGTCAATAATGTCTGTGTAAACATACATTGTGTAAAACCCTGCACGAATATCTGCCGGATGTGGTGCCACAGAACTTGCTACCGTTAAGGGTACATCCGGGTCCAAACCCAACATCCTTGCAAGTTTACCACTAGCCTTCAACGCCATATTTTCGTTTGCACTACTAATATAAATTCGGTTTTTCATTGTTGAATGGGTCACCTCAATATCCAATTTCTTTATTTTTAACGCCTTATTCATCTCATCAACCAAGGATTTCAGATTCTTGTAATATCCCCAGCTTATTAGAACAACGTAGCTGAGTTCCTTTTTCTTACCATCACTTACGATAAAAACATTTTCATGAGCTGATAGCATATTCCATGTACATGGGTATTGAATTTCTGCTAAACCAACTTCCCACTGTCCACGAAATTCGAGGGGTCTTGCGAACTTTGTCGTGTAACACGATATTTTGTTTCCAGGATAGATATCTAGACTGGCATTACTGGGGAGAGTGACATAAAAGCCTGCTTCCTCCATGGCGCTCTAATGGTTTCTACTCTTTTAGATATCAAACACGCTATCTTTAGGTATCCAGCTGTTGTATTTTTCAGGCCATCCGACCCACTTCACTAAAACGAGCTTCTGTTTCTTATACATCTTTTCGGCAATTATTTTTTCAACCTTAAAGGTTTTGTCTTTTCCAACTATAACCTTCTGTAATTCCTCAGCATAAAATGTTCCGTCAATGCTCGCCCCATCATAATCCTTCAACCTATATACAGGAGGGTTTCTGTGGACCCTTTCAACGACTGTAAAATATTCGTCTGTATATGTTTGCTCATAACCTTTTGCAAACTTTCCACGTACTTTGGAAACTCTGACGGTATCCCCCTCCTCAAACTTAAACTTTAGCTTTTTAGATTTTTTTGTAAAGAGACCATACATGTTTTTAAAAACTTTAAAAGAATTATTTTCGTTTACTTCAATCGGCTTCATTTTAATCGTATTGTGATAGCTGTTGTTGTAAGCCAGGACCAAATCCTGGACAGAATCTACATAACGTCTGGTGTTGTGCGCTGTGAAGTATCTCCACATTCTGGATTTTAACGTTCTATTGAATCGTTCGACCACCGAGGCCTTCACATCATCGTTGTCTGTGGCAAAGTGTAATATTTTGTTGCGTTTCATCAGACTCTGAAACCTTTTATTGAAAAATTCTTTACCTTTATCGGTTTGTATTTTTTTAGGTATACGTCCATTTGCGAGAATTTCTTGAAGGGCTTTTACCACTTCGATACCTGTCTTGTTTTTAAGAACACATACCCAGGCGTATTTTGACAATATATCTATACAAGTTAGCATAAACTTCATATTATCATTATGCTCAGATAAACTTGACATGTCTACTAAATCAAGCTGCCATTGTGAATCAATGTTTCTCACAATAACCCTGTTTCTTTTGAAATTGACTCTGATGGGTTTGTGTAAAGTGTATGCATCTTCACCCGATAACCAGTCCGTAACTTTTTTGTTTGATATGTTACTCCCTGCTTCAAGTAATACATTTCGTAAACGCTCTTTGCCGCCGTAAGAACCTGGATTTTCTGGAGCATAATAAACATCTTGCATGCGTTTCTCACCCGCCATCCTTACAGTTATCACAATAATGACACAATATATAAAAACCAAAGTATTTATTTATGTATTTTTAAAAAAGTTACAGGTTACATGACAGAAATTATACATATTAACGTTTAAACATTTCTTGAAAATGTTTTCAAATGTTATCGTTCATCCGGTTTCGCACGCCTTCAGAATGGTCACACCACAGGTGTTCCTGCATTGCCTCGTCAATCTCCCAAAAGTCTGTGATGACCACCGCAATAGCCTTCTCACTGACTGCGTCTAGTGTTGTACGGGAGATTTCCAACAGTTTATCCCAAATGTTTGGCTCCTCCCGAAGTTCTGAAACAATGGTGTCAACAGACCCCAAGATTCTCACAGGCTCTGGAACCCCTCCGAGCACTTTCAAGGCCTTGATCAGCAGAGGCTGCAGCCACGGCTTTTTCACATTTGTCACAAAGTCTGTAAAATTACTTTTATAATAATACGCATCCGCTTCAAAGAGGCAGCTGTGTCTCAGTTGACTGGGATGATCAACTTCACACCCGGGGCATTCGCTTCTCCGTTTTTTTTCTATTGCTCCATTCAGAAGACAGGCAATTATCGCTTTAAGCATTTTGATCATTGGGGTTGTAAGACAACCATCTATTTCATCGTCTATACACTCCTGGTTTGTTTTTTGGCTGGACTGCTGTGCAAAGTGTGTCAACTCGCTGCCTTCATCGGCCATATTTTTTGGCTCTGGTAAAAATAGAGCTTCAGCTTTGTCGGCATCGATCCAAGGCTCTGTAGCCGGCTTGTCATTGTTCGCGGGATACTCAGACTCCCAAGATTCTGAGCAATCGGCCCGCTTTAGGGATTTATACATTTTGTAAACGCCCTGAGACATGCTTGACAAGAGTTTTGTTAAGGCAGTGAAATACTGAGTTTGTCGAGTGGCTTTTAAACACCTCTGAAACTTATAGCCACGCCTTAAAACGTTAAGCGTTATGTTCTGTGGGTGGGGTCTTCCTTTTTGGGGTTTGATTTGAATTTAACATATTTTAACGATTAATAATAATAATAATGAAACAAAACGTAAAATAGCCTGTAAAAGAAAAGGCTTTTTATTTTAAAGTTCACAAAATCAATCATAAAGACCTTATGTATACATTTATATGGTACACAAACAATCTAAAAATTTCAAAAACATTATATATTTTTTTGCTTACATGTTTTGACGTTATTTTACACAAAACTTGTAGAGTCTTCGTCATCAGAGATAAATAAAAAAGACATTATGTATACATTTATATTGAACACACACAATCTAAAAATTTCAAAAAACATTATTATATATTTTTTTGCTTACATGTTTTGACATCAACTTTTACACAAACATAATTAACTTTCAAACTGTTTTTACACAAAACATGTAGAGTCTTCATCAATTGGCGTTGTTGGTGGGGCTGGCGGTATATTTTCCTTATCTTCATCACCAGATTCTTCATAATCAGATTCTTCATCACCAGATTCTTCAGCCACGTCGTCGAATCGCGACAATAAGTTCGTTTTCACATCAGGAAAAATTCTACAAAGTCTATACGCCTGAAAAACCTCATCGGCTCGCTCAATAGCCTTGTCCAACATTTGCCGGTTGTCCAAATTAAATACAATTAGCTTATCCCCAATGTCACTTGCTTCATATGTCTCGGCAATGAACAGTTTTTTATACTCTTTGAGCGCTGACACACAGATCATGCTTCGATTCTCCTCCCAACAGCTCAGAAACCTACACATATTCTGTACATCGTCCACAACATATTTGTAACATTGCTTGAATTTAAGCCAGTCCTTGCACACAAATAATATAGACTCTGATTTTTCGCTGTACAATTCCCCCTCACAGAGGTTGAAAAGGGTCATTGTCGGTTCCTCTCCGGACGTATCTATCTGGTACCCACATCGTCGCTTTGAAAATTCTGCAGGCCAATCTTCGTAAAACGAACATCCTTGAAGCCTTGATACACTTGTATAAGGCTTTTTTGGTGTTTTTAAAACAATGTTGTTTGTTAAAGCCTCTGGAGATTTCGTTGTTGTTGCTTTTTCTGCGGTCGCCATGCTTCTTTTGCGGGTTGTTTTACAGACGATTGTCAGCTTCTGTTTTGCGGCAGGAAAACGTGTGTTTGAGTTGTCAGGAAAAGCCGGCACTTTTATAGGCCCCTACGACCATAAAACTGTCAAAACCAAAACAGCTACCATGTGTGGCGGACAGTCCTGCTCTGTGTCTCTGAGTATCTGTGTTAAGCAGACTGTTGGGTTTTTGTACAATTTCAGATGAAAGAGTTACGCGTAGTTTACAACAACAGTACTCAAGCCTTCCACCATCTGTTGCTAAACTACGGGGGGCTTATCATGACTCTGTGCAAAACGCTTTCATTTGTGTCTCTGAGTCTTGGAAATACAGAAACGCAATAACGTGTTAGTTTGTTCATTTTAGCCTACCGCGGTCTCTCACGTTTAAAAAAGGCTGCAATTAACCGTCTTGAATTATTTTATTCTTTTATTCTTCTTTTAAAACGCTTCTGCTAACACAAACTATTGCAAAAATCCTGACAAGTTTTTTTTATTAAATACTAATAGACTTTTTAGATTTTTATTCTTTTAAAACGCTTCTCGGTTTTATTTTCAATGGTTTCGGGGCATTTTGCGGCCTGTTGAAATATTTCCAGTCTATACATTTCATTCATTCATTTCAAGCTTATTTTGAATACCCCGCCAGGAATACATCTGTTTCTCGTCAACCCCCAAAAGGTTTCCCCCCACCTAGCATACCACGCATCAGTAGGCTACTCAAGCATTCCAACATCTGCTGTTAGTTTAACTGGGTTTGTTCAATTTTCAGCTGAAAGAGTTAGCTACGCGTAGTTTACTACAACACTCTCTAGCCGTTGAGCTAGAACATGTGTGTTCGACAGATACTGGAGCAGCCCTCTAGCAAGTCTGGAGAAAAGATCTATCCGGCCTCCGCACGGTCTTTGTTCTCAGGTTTGGTGTCATTCGCACACCCAGGTCCCCCTGACTTAACAATTTGTTAAGAGTTTTTTCCCTTCGGCTCTCTATTGCATACCGCACTGGAAATACAGAAACGCAATAACGTGTTAGTTTGTTCATTTTAGCCTACCGCTGTCTGTCACGTTTTTTAAAAAGTCTGCAATTAAACATCTCGAATTATTTTATTCTTTTAAAACGCTTCTGCTAACACAAACTATTGCCACTAAACTATACATTTGTTTTTATTTATATATATATATATATATATATACAAAGTTACTTTTTCACGATGTTGTTCTAATAAATTTAAAATTCCTCACCCAAAGAACGACCATAAAAACCGACGTTTACAACAAACAACCACCAATAAATGACATCGTTACAATGCCAATAAATAAAACCTTGAAACAAAAAACCACCACAATAAATCCGCCCCGAATAATAATAACTTATAAATTAAAAAAAAAAAAAAAAAAAAAAAAAAAAAAAAATTTAATTAATTATTTAATATAAAAAATTAAAAAATAAAATTAAAAATTAAAATATGCAAATGTGACCCCCATTTGACCGCTTGACCTTTGACCTATCAACCATCAATCAAATTCAATCAAAAAGTGACATAAGCCGTTTGATAGCTTGACCTTTGACCTATCAACCATCAATCAAATTCAATCAAAAAGTGACATAAGCCGTCTTGCATATACTACTAGCATCAGTTTGCATCAATTATCTGTAATTTCAAATTAATTAGCATACATACCTACAAGTCCATTAGCACAAAAATATGATGATGCCTTGTGGCAGTTGCACAATCTTTCATTTTATGGAAATGTGACATGTGGCCTTGTGACATGTTACACACAGTCTTCCCCTCATTACATTGTACTCCATATTACTGTGTTAATTGTGTCATGTACATCAGAACCATTGAAATGCCAAGTAATAACAAAGAGTATTTGGTAACTTTTTTAATATTATTTTTTAGAAAACTTATTTCTCCCAAAATCTTTTTTTTTTCCTCCCCAATTTACACTGCCCAATATGTCAGTGCTCATAGCTGTAACCTCCTCTATCAACTCAGGAGAGTGCAGACAAGCACATGCTCTCCTCTGAAGCACACGATGCCAAGCACCGCCTCTTATCACACTGCAGTTCGCAAGTCATACTCACGCAGACATGAATCAAAGGAAGACATTTAGTGCGCAGCTCAACATTTGGACTCCTGGCCTCCTGATCGACTAGCGGTGGTCACTACTGCATGATGAGGTGCTGCATCCCAGCCAACGGAATCCCTCCCTTCCCTGGGTTACACTGGAGCCAATTGTGCATAACCCTGCTGGGCTGCCAGCAACGGTCAACTCCAACTACTGCCACGGCCAGTACACTGGTCTAGTGTATGGATGGGCCTCACAGTCCAACACTGGAATTACCAGGCCTTGGGCCTCATCCATAAACTAGAACGTTTAACCTGGGTAACTGAGTGGAGTAGCCTACGAGTGGTAACTACCGCAATGTCAACTGAAATGGAAATGTTTGCTGCGGTGGGTGGGACCGGGCACAGTTTCATGCCAAAGCAGTCCCGGGTTGGCCGCACGTTCAGCTCCGGATCCGGCCGTGTATTTGGGCTCAAAACAGAAGCCTTCCAACTACAAGAAAATCTAGTAATATATTAAAAACATTGTGTGGCTTAGCTACTGCATGGCAAAGACATTTAAAAACCCGGATTTGCACGTTTCGTTAATTCCGAGAAACCCGTGGCTAACAACAGCTAACAGCACTAGCCCAGAAAATTGCATTGTTATCATTGCTTTGTAATCCAATGTTCAAAGTGAAACCGTTCGATTATGGTCAGCTTGCTAATGTTAGTCTACTTTTCATGGTCATGGATCATAATGTAGTCGACATGGTTCCTTACTGGGGGATTCAATAAGGCAGAGGAGATGTCAGGGAATGATCCCGGAGGCCACTGAGTTGGATCATTTGTCCACTCTCTATCCGCATAAGGATAGCACTCGAGTCCTGTTTGGTTTACTTTGCCAAAATATCTTCAGGAAACAATGTGTCAATGTAATTTTCTGACATTATAATAAAATAGCAATGATCTACGGTGTGTCCCTTCTCAGAACAGTGACAGACGCTGGGTCCACCTATGTGCCTATGTAACTTACACGCCCACTTGATGTCACTGTAGTTTTTCAAAAACAACGAAGGGTAGAGGTGTACGTCATTATGACGTATACCTCTACCAAAATTTTATCTTTATCTGTGGATAAAACAGCCCAGAAATTATTTTGGCCAGCCACAAAGAGAGACTTCATTAGCTGTGCTTTGATCTGTTAAAAAAGGTTAATGTTGTTTTTTTCGGTGGAAAAATTGCCCCTTAAGCAGGGTAAGCAGTTAAAGTGGTAACGCCTACCCTGCTTAAGACTCTGCCTAAAATTATATATCTGTAACACAAACACTTTTTACCACCAGTTAAAGGGATAGTTCTGTTACATATGCCGCCTTCCTTCCTATCCACCTCCCTTTTGTTCTCCTTGTTTTCCCCATTCCTCTTGTTCCATGTCATGTCTTTCTTTTTACCTCGTTTGTCTCTTCGTGTTGTGCAGGCTGGACGTGATTTCCCTGCTCGTTTCCTATTTGCCTCCCCAATCATCCCTCAGCCAATCACTCGCATTCCCCACTTTTTTACATTTTGCACGCACGCTCATTATCTCATTACACTCGCCTACATTCCTCACGCCCGCACTCATTATTGATCTCCCACTTCACCTGCTTCTCCCCTATATATATATATATATATATATATATATATTTCTCGTTGCCAGTTTGTTCCATCTGTTTTGTCATGTTTGACGTTACTCTGCCATTGTTTGTTGTTTCTAACCTGTCTCAGTCTGATTTCAGTTTTGTCCGTCCAGCCTGCTTCCCGGTTCCAGTCATTCCGCATCCTACTCACTGCTGCAGCTCATTCCCAGTCCAGTCTTGCTTAGTTTTGCCAACCCCCTCTCCTGACCCTCACCAGTTCCTTGCTTATTCGTTTGTCCTGTCATCTCCCGCTTCAATAAATACACTCCTGCCGGAGTTTTTGCCTGAGTCTGTCTCCGAGTCCTGCATTTGTGTCCATTCCAGTTTTGGAAACCTTAACAAGTTCACCCATTTTGAAAAAAATTATATTGTTTTACTTACCCCTGAAATAGTGTGTTAAGCTGTCCTGGTCTCACCGTTGTAGCTAAATTATTGTAAATCCTGAATTGGAGCAATGCTAACAATTAGCATCTTGCCATTAGATATAATTCCCCCAGGCTAACTTGCTGAAATTGAACCCCTTAAATCCACTCAAATAATGTTTGACAGCAGCTTAACAAGGGTCCTTGTTGGAAACGAAAATGCTCATATGATTACAGAGTGCACAAGGACAATATTTTTGCTCAAATTCCTGTATATGATGTCGTTTCAGATTTCATTGTTTACATTTAATAAGAACATTATTAGGCAGAATCTTAAGCAGGGTAGGCGTTACCACTTTAAATGCTTACCCTGCTTGAAGCGCAATTTCTCCACCGAAAAACAACATTAACAGGACAGTTTAACATACTATTTTGGGGGTACGGAAAACAATATAACATTTTTCAAACTGGGTGAACTATCCCTTTAATAGCTATACATATGAGCTGATAGCTTGTTTTTCTATTAACAGTTTTGTAACTGTGTAAGGAGAGCTGTCAGAGACCCTTTGAACACAAGAAATCTAATAAAATGGTGGAAAGAATACAAATGCTGTTGAGGCATGAGAATTTTTTATAGGTTATCTGCTGTCTTTAATTTTGTGTCCTCTGGTCACATTCACTTTATGTGATTGAATGAGAAGTAAGTTACGTGAAATGTTGATGAACAATCTCACAAACAGTACAGTGAATAATTAACATTTTTCTATCACTATTGCGGTGGATTAAAGGATACTTTACATATTAATCACCTTGATTCATGCCATTAGCACCAGACAATAATGCAGATTTTTGGCAGGCTTTAACTGTCATTGCATGCTAATGACAACAGAATTGTTAGACCGCAACGTTAGTGAAATTAATTCAAGCTCAAAAACACTACAGAACCTCTCAGCCCCCACTCATGCAACACATGTGAGACATGCATTGAAAATATTTGTGCTGACAGCATGTTTAATGTATCGAGCATTGGAACTCACATGATTGTGTCATCTTGATTGATCAAAAAATAAACTGAACAATTTAATATATCTAATATATAGACGTAAGTTAGATATTTTATAAAATACAAATAAATTAGTCATTTATTTGTAATTGCAGCAGATCATGCTGTGTTTAGATGCAATGGTTTTAACGTAAACTTTCCTCATAAAGGTGCGTATGCCTTTTGTATCCCTAATGATTAAGTCGAAGCTATCCCAATAAATAACATTTCTCAGTAGTTTGCCTTTTTGGACAAAAGCGGGAAATAAGAGTGCAGAATTTTCTCTATGGGACAGGGCTTTAGAAGGGATTTATAGGTTGTAGTAATTGTTCTTGACTCAAACTCATTCCCGGTTTAGTTGTTCTGTGTTCCAAGCACATTCACATACCCTAGACAAATCAGGAGCTGCTCCCCAACATGATAAACCAAGCAAGAACCCACAGGAGAACTCTTCAAGGTTTAGTTTCTCCTTTAGCATCAAATGCATCATATGTGTATGGTACATATAGTGCTATAACAGGAACCCACCCACCTTTGAAGTTGGGAAAGATATAACAAAGCCTTGAATTGATTTATCTGTGAGAGTAGGAGTGTGTTTTTTACTTTATTTTTTTTTTACCCCAGGTAAATGTATCTGTGGACCAGCAAGAATACATTATACTCTTCCAAGAATACATTTGTCTTCCTTGAACCCACAGTAGTGATCAACAGTCCTACATTTCAGGAATGTGTAAGGTAAATGTACAAGAACCTGTGTAATAACTGTCCGTATTACATGTCTTGTCTCCAAATTATATGGACACTTTATTGTAGATAAACATCATTCATAATTTACAAATGTAATAGTATACAATGCCCCCATGTTACCAGATAAGCTTGCATTTGGAGATCTGATTGGAGGCTGGATTTGCATCTAAAAGCACTCACCCAGTCCAGAAGAGCTTTAATAACAGGTGTGAGCCCTGGCTTGCTTCCATCAGACGGTTGGGAAAATGAACTTGGAATTGCTGTCAGACTGATTGCGGAAAGGTGTGGAGGATGGGGTCCTTATGGAAGCCAGCTATCAGAGCGGATTGGAGCGGCCAGTGTGAAGGTGCTGGTTAAGGTTACCTGTGGGCCCCCAAGAGGACAGGACAGGTGAAACACTCTGACTTCCTCTTTGCTCTTTCTCAGGGGACACATCCCTACACATTTTCAGTGGAAAATAATGCCGTAGCTGTCAAACCAATTTTTCCAAA
Source organism: Synaphobranchus kaupii (assembly GCA_029718625.1). NCBI lineage: Eukaryota > Metazoa > Chordata > Actinopteri > Anguilliformes > Synaphobranchidae > Synaphobranchus > Synaphobranchus kaupii. The sequence continues at coordinate 33,335,855 of CM056393.1, read as the reverse complement.
ATGTAGGATTGGCTTTTCTCACATTTTGGATATCCATACTTAAAGTGGGAGTAAACAGTGTTCTACTGAAACACGAGATAAAAGGCAGTGTAGTAACAAATGTTGCAAATGTGGTATTAAAAAAAGTAGCAAGTAGCATAAAAATCTGTTTTATTTAATTTTCCCATTAATGAAAAGACAGTAACATCCCTCATTCTGCTATGCTTTAATTAAAAATTATTTTAGGTCAGGATTAATCTTAGGTTAAGCATTACATTTTGGAATTGAATCCACTACGACAATAAATAACTATTTTCGAAAATTGTAGTGCTAGATGGCTAGCTAGCCATTTTTGCTTACCTACAATTGCCTACCTACCTGATCTCTGGCGACACACAAACTGTGAGTGTAAACATTGATACTTGCTTTACCATCATCACACTCACAATAATAATTGTACTTTATTTAAGAATGTATTTAACAAAGGTAATAATTTGCATTGATCAAGATTTCAGTTTTCACTATTTTGTTTGCTATTGAATTAATTTTCCTCAGTTGTCCCTTGTCAGTTTAAGAAACTACTTGCTAATGTAATCATGTACCAACTAGCTAGCTAGCTAGATTAACAACATAATTTTTTAAAATTAAAATACTCATGGTTTTTTATTATTATTTTGAATGTCCAATTCCACCTTAATTTGGAATGGACAACTGTCTGCAAACACCGGCCATATTAATGTGTAATGTACTTTGTAATGTATTTTGTGGAGAGTTGTATCTTATTGCTCTGCCCATATGAATTATCTACCTCAGAAGTGGATCAAGGTTTCCCTCCTTTCACATGGCATCAGCTAATGAATTTCACATTAACAGTAAATAATTCATAGTTTAGGAGGAATATAGCAATACCTTTAATTTGAGTTTGTTTAAGAGCCCACTTATTACAATAAAGAGACAACACAATTTGGAACAGAAAACATTAAGTTACAAATAATTGACAAATTATTCACTCAAATACAATAGTTATCTAATAGATTTGAATTTATTATGCTCAGCCTGTCTCGGTGTCGGTGAAGACTTGAGCTGGTCCGTAGTGATGTCCTTATTGTCTGGTGTAGAAAGGCTGCGCTGTGTGACTGTGTTTTTAGGCTGAGCAGGAACTCACAGATCTGTCCTTCCTCCTGGCTTCTCCAGTGTTGGTTTGGATTTTTGACCAAAACCAATGTTCTGACCTCAGGCTTACTTGAAATCTTCCATCAAGAGTAATGGAGTGAATAGTTGAGTCCCAGGCTGCATTCGGATCCAATTTTACACATTCCCTTCCTTTGTTCTCTTCCCTCGAGTGAGCTATCTTGTGACAAAATTTGCAACGTGCAGCAAACAAACTTAACTTGGTGTGGCTGCCATATTTCATCCTGGCATTTTGAAGATTCCCCCCTTGAAGCAAGGGGAGGGAACGACAGGAAGAAAGCAAAAATGGTTGAGCCGAATGCAGCCCCAGCCTATTTGACAATGTCTCTTATGATGGTCTTATCACAAGGGAAGATCTGGCTTTGTCGAAGGCCTTGGATACTTTTCTGATGAGGAATAAAAACTGCAAAGCACTCTGTCGAAGGGAAGCGAAAAAGCTTGAAGAGAGAAGCGAAACCTCCAGAGACATGTTGGACTCCTATATCGATTTGGTTAAACAGTGCTGACTTGGCTTATAGGGAACAGAGAGTCCATCCCCCATTCAAATTATATCTCCCGTACATTTGAGGAGAGTATGTCATATGACGCCTTGAGTCGTAAAATGCTCTCGATTTCCTTTTGTTGAAAAGGGGTAGGATTGGGAGCAAATCATTAACTTTGCTCAACAATAAATACACTGTGTGTATCGGTCAAGTTTTTCCCAGTAGTCTGTGAGAGGTGATAGTAGAGGTTTCATGGAGGTCATGAAGTTGAATGTTCATTTTAATGGACAAGATATGAGTGTGCAGGGAAGAGAGTAGGTATGACTGCCTATCTATCCATATCTTCCTGGATCATCTAAAGTGCTTCCACATAATTTAGGCTTGAAAAACAGTGGACAGTACAGCTTTCCATGCAGATGCTTTAAGAGGTAATAAGGTAAATCTGATTTTGACAGGTCATGTAATTATATTTTGATATACATCTTGGGCAAGAGGCTTAAGTGATAAAGAGGTACAAGGGTAGCCCTGTCCTGTGCCTCTGCAAATATCAAAGGCTACAGTGAGATGTGTACCTTTTTGATACTGTTGCTGTAGCATTTGTGGACCTGATCCAAAGCATGTATATAAATTTGGCACCAAAAGCAAAGCTTTCCAAGGTAAGCCATGCATATTCCCACACCGAGTGACCAAACACTTTTTCAGAATCCAATGATAACACCGCACATGCAGGGGGAAGATCTGATACCTTAGTGATGGTGTGAAATAATCTATTTATATTGTCCCCAGTGTGTGATGACCCTTGAAAAAAAAAACCTGTCTGATCCAGATGTAGATGTCTGTTAATGAATTTCTCAAGCCTTAAGGCTAGGACTTTGATATGCAATTTTACATCAGAATAATTAAGTTAAGTAATACTTGATTGACACTGTGGAGAAATTTGTCCTCTGCATTTGACCAATCCTAATTATTTAGGAGCAGTGAGCAGCCACAGTGCAGTGCCTGGGGACCAACTCCAGTTTTGAGGCCAGTGCCTTGGTCAAGGGTGAAGGCAGGAGTATACCTTCCCATACATACATGTCTTATACAATAATGAAATTGGTCTAGAATTTGAGCTTTGTGTAATGCATTTACTTTTTGGGGATTAAAGAGATCAATGCAGTGTTCAGGTCCCTAGGAAAACACCCTTTGTTTACAGCGGTATGTAACCTTTGAAGCACAAGTGGCCCAAGTTGGTCCCAGAATGCAATGAGTAGCTCTGGTGGTATCCTGTCTAAACCAGGAGCTTTATCTTTCTGAATACCAATAAGCACCTCTTAATTCAGAAAAGGATATTAGTCGATCTAGCTCCTATCTAATATATTTTAACAGTATGGGATGATGAAGAGTCTCCAAAAAGCAAATGCAAGCTCCTGTATAATGTTTTAGAGAGGGGCTATACAAATCTGAATAGAATGCCTTGAACACTACATTGATCTCCCCAGGGTCAGATACTAAGCCCTTGACAGGAGATTGAATCACTTGTAAAATCAGCATTCGGCATGTTTCTGCTGCACATTTAAAGGGAAATCCAGCACTGAAACAACTTATTTTAGTTTATAAGTGATGCATTGGGCCATACCAAAATGCTAGCGATTGACTCTAATCCCAATCTCTGTTCAATACAAAGGCACAGGTCTCTCAGTTCTCACATTAATCCTTCCCTCTATGGGTTGAACGATATAAAAAAAAACTATGTGAAGTGTGACTGGTTTCCATGACTCTCTGGGACAGATTTTCGTCATCATTTGGTAACGCCCCTACATCAGAACATATAAAAGATAACGAGGGCAATTGGCCGAGAGAGTAGTAGGCTAGAGGTAAGAGAGTGGGCACTCTTTTTCGGGCAGAGCGAGGGAGGGGTGTGGAAGCCAGCCAAACTCCAGCCCCTCTTTTTTCAGGTTCTGGATGAAAATGAAATTATGAAAGAGGTGTGGTCCAGCGACAACTAGGGACTTGGTTCCCCTTTAATCAGCTTGGCCTGCTGCCATTTAAATAATTGTGATGTACCCTGTGGATGAAGATATCTGCTTTATGTTGTACCATATTACGGAAAACTCCACTGGTCATATACTATTTTGTTTTCGTCTGTTATGGAATGTCTTTTTTTAAGAGGCTTTTCTAATGTCTGACAACTTTACTGTAGGTTATTGACTTGTTTTTTTTAAAGGTCTACATTTACATAAATATGAGACAAATGATGTTTTGTTAAATTAATGAAACCTTTTATGGCTAGACACACCGCATCAGAATCTTTGACAGAATGCAGGTTCAGTTCCAAAACCTCATTTAAATGTAATTTAAATTGAGACAGGAAATCTGGATTTTACAGGACAGTAATGCTGTATCTGCTTTGTTGGGAAGAATGTAAATTAGCACTGTAGGGAATTGCGATGTGTTAGAATTGCGGGTGGTATATTAACATTGTTGGAGCAAAGCACCAGTTCTGAGGAAGTCAGTATACAATCAATTCTGGAGTGGGTTTTAAATTTAGCAGAAAACCTAAAATCTTTAGTTGTGGGATTTTACAGCTTCCAAATGTCTCAGATTTAAATCTGTAAGGAATTGGTTAAGTGAATTGTAAGAACTTATTTGAGCAGCACTGTGGTTATTACCCAACTTATACAATTTAACATCAATTACTGCATTCATATCAGCCACAGTATTTAATGAGTGTGAATAATTAGTGTGAGATTATTTTTGTCAAAACAAAATACAACATATACAATATACAGTGAGCACCATAATTAATTGGACAGTGAAACATTTTTTGTTATTTTGGTTCTATACTTTGTTATTTGTTATTTTAATTTTATTTTTGTTATTTTGTTATTTTGGTTTGGTTAGAAAGGATACAATGACAATGAGGTTTTCATCCATTTCAGATGAACCGTTTAGAAATTATAGAACCTTTTGTATATAGCCCCCCCCCCCCCCCCCCATTTTTGCGGGCATCAAAAAATATTGGACAGTTTAACATAATGTAGAATAAAGTAATAATTTTTAATATTTGGTCGCATATCCTTTGCATGCCATGACTTCCTGATGTCTATGACCCAACAATATCAAAAGACTCTTGATATCTTATTTTCTGGTACTGTGATACTATAACAATGAATTTTTTATAACCCTTTTTACTCATCTTTACCAGGGGTGCCAATAATAGTGGAGGGCACTGTATATATTCAATAATATGTTCAGTCCGTAATTATTTGGACAGTGACATATTTTTTGTTGTTTTGGCTCGTATCACTAGCTCATAACACAAACTAAACCTTGTTAATGGACTATTAGCTTCTATATTTAGTCATCACGTAATTATAATTTCCTCTGATTAAAATTAAGTCATAGAATATTATCCCTCATATTATACAAAGTATTGTTTCTGTTATTCATAATTGTAGCCAGTAAAACATAGGTCATTTTTCCAAACCATTATCATGTCTACGTCATTTCACTAAGTTGGGCTCTACTGACGTATAGAATTCTAATTGAACAACTTAATTTGTTCTGAATAAAACAGACCAAAGCTCACTACAATTTCAACATTCTACATGTTAAAGTATTAAAGTAATTATAAAATGGCAATTCACAATGGTTCCTATCTGCTTACAAATTCCTGTTTGATTGCTACCCCTCACCAAAATCATGAATACTGAAGACATAGCCAAGCAAACGCTGCATTCAACTCCCAACCCCTGAAACAGTTTCTCTCTTATTTCATACTATTCTCTCTGTCTCAGCATTAACGTTGGATCCATCGCAGTCCTTCTAAAGAACCGGACCCCCACCCTTAGTTGTTAATAACATGCTAGCTCTCCTTTCACAGAAGAGATGGCAAGTTAAGTGTAATGGACAATTCATAGTTGCCAAAAAAGTATGGACGTCATTGGCATGGCGTCATAGCAGACCAAAAACGGACCCTGAGTGGACGTCCGCCTAAGCAGTCAGCGCAGCAGTCATTTTTTGTGTCCGTGCAGACCTCTCCGCATTGACCTGTCATTTCACCTACACGCGTACCGTCATATTTTTCCATGAAGGACGCCATTATTGTTTGCAATTTGCACGCAAAAATGATGGGAAATGTCTCCTTGTTTTAAACACTCTGTATACAGTTATGGGCCACACACTATTTATTTTTTTTACTGTTATTTTCCCTATGCTGCCTTGCGAGTGTGGCCCTTTAATTGTCTGCAACTCGTTTCATTCGGCTCACCTGGGTCGTGATTGTAAATTGAAGTCACCTGTGCCTGATTACCAGGGGAGCATATAGTTGTCGCATTTCTCTCGTTGGGAGTTCATCTTTTTCTTTGGTTTGCTTCATGCACGTTGCCATGCTTGCTGTCATGCTGAAGCGCATATTTTAAATTGTTATTGTGGCGTCAGTTTGATTTGTAGCTACTTATTTTGTACTGCGTGAAAAGGCCTACCTCGGCCATTTTTGGAGAAAGCTCTCACCTTATTTTTATAATGTCACCTTTTAATAGAAAGGAACAGATAGAGAAGCAGATTGAGTGAGCTAGATTTGCTTTTAAAGACTAATAGATCAGGTGAGTAAGTAAAAAATATTGGACAGTTTAACATAATGTAGCATAAAGTAATAATTTTTAATATTTGGTCACATATCCTTTGCATGCCATGACTTCCTGATGTCTGTGACCCAACAATATCAAAAGACTCTTGATATCTTATTATCTTATAGCTGACCGCTGCTGCCGAGATTCCTCTAATTTAAAATAAAATCTTTTTTGATTTTCTTGTCACTGATTTTTTTTTTTACCGGCTTATTTGTGCAAGGCACACATTTTCGTTAGATCTTTTGTAACCACTTGGTTATTGTAACGCGGGTGGGTTTCGGGTCGTAACATTATCCATAAAGTTAATTATCAAGATTCGGCTTTTTGTAACATCCTACTATGCCTAATTTAAATGTCAACAGAGTTTCGCAACATTCATGGATTTGTCTAATAATGTGGCACCAATAACAATAATACCCAACAAGACAAGAAAAAATTGTAACTAATTCGCTGCAACTTTGCTAACATTTAAATGATACACCAAGCTATTGTGTAATGCTCCTTGCTGTAAAACAAAACACAAGTGTTAAAAAAGACTCCATCTTAAGTGAAGAAACATATCATGTGCAAAATACCATTGAAAAATATTTGTTTTATATTTTACATACAATGATGCATAATGCACGAGGTGCATTAAAGTACAGTACATTGATATGTCAAGGTGATGTGCGAATCACTTAAAAGCAAGGATATCACACATGAGCGTACATCGTCTCTGACACTGGCTTTTCCCCCATCTGTATTTCATGAACCATCATAATGTTTGAGCTGCCGGTCGTATGGAGCAGGAAGCCTCATTTTGTTACTGAATCATGAAAAGAATATGGTTTCTCTTATCAGCCCAATGTCAATCATATATCAGTCACGATTGTTCTCAATCAATAACCAGAGGTGCACACAAAAGAAAAGTTCCATCAAGCTCCCATTTTCCTTCTAGTTCTGCCTCCATTTTACCCCTTTACCATTTACTGTGTTTTGTGTGTTGTATTGATCTGCTAAGGTTTAGGCCTGGGTCAACAGCATGTATTAATAATGTCCACTCGAAAGGCTGGCTATTGTGGGTTTCTAGGTGAAACAGGAAGTAACTGGATGACTGCATTACAACAGAGCAATCTATATGTGAATAGATTGAGCACAGAATAAATAGCATGTGAACACATGCAATCATCCACTTGTTCTTCTAAATGTCATTTGAGATTTCCACCTTAGAAAATGGTGTTGTGTCACGCTGGTTACCAGGATTTGCAGTGGGAGCCCTTATGGAAATGTAATATACTGCAGTATATTTTAAATATATTGTGACGATAATTGTGAGATTTTTACAGTATACTGCAGTATATTACATTTGCATAAGGGAGGATGGGGCAGCATCTGATTTCCTTGTCTTGCTCTGTGTATATTTTTTTAGACTCCATGCTGGCCTGTCTCTCGGGGTCGTCTTTGAATCCCTAGCAGCAGAATGGACAAACTAAATAGCAATCTCCCCTCGCAAGTCCATTCACTTTGGATCGCCAGGCAGTAAATTCCCCCTGCAAAAGCCTTTCAGGTCCATAACAGCTGACAATAATCTCCTTAGCTGAACCAGAAGTCATCAGTTGTGTGAGGGAAATGTAGAGCATTGGATATTTAAAAGCATGCCATTCACCTTTAGCGTAAATGAACAGTTAAACATTAAAAAAAGAGGGCAGGCTTAACAAAGTGCTACTGCCAGCGAAGGTTAAATCACAGCTTCAATTTCTTCAGGTTAAGAAAGACAGCCAAGTCCGTTTGACTGCTAGCCGTCGGTTTTTGAGCTGCCACGGAAATGTATTTTTAATCGTCTCCGTGAGACTAAGCTAAGAGAAGAGACCTTTCTGTTTTCTTTTGCCAGAGGCACCGCCAGCCTAATCAATGGAGGTGGCAATTATTTATTTTTTGCCTTTGATTTAAACTATGTCTACTGGCATTGGCCATTCATTTCCCTCATTCCCGGTAGTGTCTTCTCTCCACTGTGCTTTACCTGATATACGTATGCCTATGTGATGCTTTATTTATCTTGACTTTGAGGTACACAGCAGATTTACAGCATTTGGCAGTGCTCTGATTATAAGGGCAACACGTTACTCAGTCCAGACACCTGAAGTGCAATTTGATATTTTACTGTACCATTGTCTTTCTACTCATCATAAGCACACACATTGTGCAGGCTTAATACATTTTTAATGCCTTATAATGTGCCTTTTTATGGCTAAAATATAAAGGAGATGGCAGAAATACTATAAAAGGCTAGTGTTGTGATGCGCATTTCATGTCATTTGGCAATCTAAATATGGACGGGGAAAAAAAAAACATGTCGTGGAGTGATGTTGGTGGGCTAGTAGAGAACAGTCTTTGCTCTAGTTGAAATATTAAAAAGCAATGCCCCAGTGCAGTGATACGAATACTGAGTAGCAAGACGCGCGGTATTTTACGCGGGATGTTAAATAGAGGTCCGGGCTCAATGTGGCCATTAAACATTGTATGAAACAGGGTCTCCCCAGTGGCTCAGCTGGTACAGACACTATGAGTGCAGGCTATCCCAACAGCCTATATATCTCACAGCAGTGAGCTGCATCCCACTAGGGTATAGTAGACTTAGGTTGTCCCAGGGTTACCTTGGGTTAATGCCACATAAACTCCCCCTAGATACTTACCAGATACCTCTTTCCAGTTGTTATCAATCTATTCAGTACAATCTCTTATGCCGTATGATGTGTTACTGGTCCAGTTAAACAATAGAAAATGGCCACTTTTTAATTGTGTCCTGACCCTCGTGAACTGCCAAATCCCCCTCCCCCTGTTTAATGAGCTAAATGTTAAGTCAACTGAAAATGTATTCACAGAGCTTTACACTGCACACTAAAGGGAGAAACACAATGAAGTAGCATGAAAAATAAAAACAAACACATAGATTAAACTGCATAAAACTGGACAAGGGTGTCTGGGAGTCAGGAATGGGCTAGGGCAGGTAAGGGTACAACCAAATGTGAGACATTGCACAGAGTATGGGGGGGGGGGGGGGGGGGGTCATTGAGTCTGAATCTGAAACTCAAAGATGGACTGGGCTGGCAGTGTAGTATAATGGGTAGGAAACTGGACTAACCTAAGGGTTGCATGTTCGGACAAGAGCATTTTACTCATTTAAAATGACTTGTAAGTTAGTCTGTAATGGGGGGATTCCATGAAGAGCTTGGCCAGTTAAAAACAAGACTATAATCAGCGCGGATGAGGCTCCCCATTGGGATTGTTGTGATCCTGGGGGATCTAACTATGGTTTGAATGTGTAGATGCCATAACTAGAACCTCAGAGGAAAATACGTTGTCAATTTAGACTTTAAACAATCTCAGCTGATGAATCACTCTGCTGGTTCCTGAATGGTGGTGGTTGAAGTGAAACACCCCCCACCATTGCAAAGTGCTTTGAGATCCTTGAATGATTGTCACTATATTAAAATTACATTGATTCATTTGTTCAATATAGTTCTCTCCCATGACTATTCATTTGTGTGAAACTTTTGTCAACATATTCTATATTTGCTCCCAAATAACCTACTTTGCCTTCCTTATTACAATAATTTGTTTTCATGATTACAGTACTTATGGTTTTCTAAATGTCTTCTATATGCCATTATGGATATGTTCATTCTTCAATGACTGTTGTGTTGCCCATGTTTATTTTGGATTTGGCAAAGTAATTTGCTTTAAATTACAGTAATGTTTGCCTATTTCATGAGCCTGAGGAATGAAGATAGAGAAAGCAATTACAGGATGGAACATTATTTATTGTACACTGGGGTCTGTGTGTGTATTCATATTTATCCGAGATTACATTTATCTTAATTTTACAGTCTTTCAAATGTCAGGAACATGACAGGGATCAGCAGGCCCTTCCTCAATCTTTCTTGGATAGAAAGGCAGCATCCTATACCATCCACTTCACATAAATTGAGATTCTTTGAAGATATACATAATAACATTAAAGGCAAACTGCCACTAGTATTTCCACCCAATCTCGCTGAACCTTGATAGACACATACTTTTCGTATTTGGCTAGCCAATACAATTTCTGTTTTTGTTCTGGTTTGTTAATTTATTTTGTATTAACTGTTGTGCTGTAGCATGCAACATGACTGTTACTTACAGCTCTGACAGTGGTTGTTTGAAACTTTCAGTCCACTTCTAGCTGACACAGAGACCCAGGAAATAGGCTTATAGTCGGAAAGTGTTGACCATTCCCTGTGTTTACTATCCCCCCCCCCCCCCTCCCTAGTAAGGTTTTAAAAATCTAAATCATTGATCGCTCGATCTATGTAATCATGATTTTAAAGATAGATATTTAATATTTTTGTAAAATATTTAAAATCTTTTGAGTATTTTTCCTAGATTATAGACATAAATCAAGTGGCTTCATTTCTTTTTCATTTGACAATATATTGCCGCAGTTTGAGCATCTCATAAAAATTGGAACTGGAGGTTTAGGTTTATGTAAACCACTATGCCAGGTCTTTAATCGTCAGATTAAAATATTCTCTTTCTTACTTGGAATTTTTTTCCAAAAGGATTTTTCCATTTATGTTGCATGCAGCTAGATGTTGGAGATGGCTCTCCTTCTGATGAAGGAAACTGGAAATTGCCTAGCTGTCAGATCAGCTCTGCGATCTGTCTCTAGGTCTGAAGCAAATTAAACTTATTGTTATGGCTGAGTACTGGACTGGACCCAAACGCAAGACTCTGAGACAGACTCGATGAAAACTTCACCAGGGAGTGTATTTATTGAGCAAGGCAAGGAAGGTAGCAAGCAAACGAACAGGAAAAACTAAAGATGACAGGCTGGAAGCGGGGTTGGCAAACTAAAGCGGGGCAGGACAGGAGACTGGGCTGGAGCAGGCAAAACAGGAGGCAGGCTGGTGGGCTGGAACGAGGAACAAAACAAACAGGTTAAGGCAAGCAGAGTAACAACAGAATGGCCGGGGAAATTCTCAAAACGTAGGTGAGAAACTGGCGAAGAGGCTGTGAAACAGGGGAACTTAAATAGAGAGGGGAACAGGTGAGAAGGCTAATCAAATAATGAAAGGGAGTGAGGAATGTGTCATAGAGGGAGAGTGATAGGCAGACTAATAAGGGGCGAAAACAAGGAACTAAACGGGGACCATGCCTAGCCTGCAACGAACACAGAAACGAGACGAACAGGGTAAACTGAAAAACACGACATGAAACAAAAGGAATGGGAAAACAAAGGAAACGAAAGCGAGGTGGACTGGAGGGAAACGGATGTAACACTTATGGTCTCAGAGGTGATGGGGTTTCTAGTGCTGGCACTGCCAGAAAGTGTCACCTCTTGATGGAAATTCTTTTTAATGTTTCAGCTCTCCACCATGACCCATTCACACATTTCAATTGCAAGTGTATACAGCAGAGGAAAAGACTTTCATTAAGGGCCACATTTACTGAGCAAATATTCACAGTGCAAAAACATTTGATATATTAGCTACAGCTCTTTTGCAGTCACACATACCGTCACATTAGCAACCAGTTTACTATGACTGGTCCTAATTATGCAATCAAATAAATTATACACCCTCAAAATTATAATGTATTCCATATATTCACAGTTTTTGTGGTAGGAGTCAGATAAAAAGGGTGTCGAACAATATGGCATGCTCACAGGTTTGAAGTCACATCACAAACACAGTGATTTCATATTATTCTCCTCGCTCTAGTGACTGCTGCCATGCTAGAGAGAGATAACTCCTTGTTAACAACCTTTTATAGAACTTGAGCTAACCTACAGGTAACCACCAAAATAAAGGAAACACAGGAATTAGTTAGGAATATAAAGTATATTGAAAGCGGGTACTTCCAAAAACGTTTAGTTCCTGAGTTAATATACAGTTAACACCCCAGCATGTTCATAGTTGTGTATAAATGATCTGGGATGGAAGGCACTAAGATGATGTTGGCATGGAATTAATAATAATAATAATAATAATAATAATCATTCTATAAAGAGTTGTAGTGGGAGGCAGTGTAACTTAATTTCTAGGCAACTGGGCTTGTAACTCAAAGGTTGTGGGTTTGATTCCCAGCTGGGGTGCTTCTATTGTACCCTTGAGCAAGGCACTAAAACCGAATTGCTTCAGTAAAATATCCAGCTGTATAAATGGATTGCACATAAAAATGTAAGCTGCACATGTCACTCAGGATAAGAGCATCTGCTAAATGCCAAAATATACTGTAACATAATGTTAGTACAGTTGTGCACTGACAGTCAAAATTAATGTATAGACATGAGCACTGCGTTTTGATATGAACCGCAGTGCTGATTTACAGCCTTTCCTGAGATTGTAGGCATAAAAATGTATAGGCATTTATGGACTATTTGGGACTGACAAGCAACTAAGGTACAAAATCAGTGAACCCGCAGTGCTTGGTACCACACATGATCTACTACCTTGGGAATGTCTGCAGACCTTGTACAACAGGATGTAAAGTACATGAGGCCATGATTATGTGACATCGCCATCTCCCTCCAGTCCACCCCCCTTTCATTCTCCTTGTTTTCCCCATTCCTCTTGTTTCATGTCATGTTTTTCCTTTTACCTTGTCTGTGTCTCTGTGTTGTGCAGGCTGGGCGTGGTTTCCCTGCTCGTTTCCTCATTTTCTCCCTTGTTGTCCATCAGCCAATCACTCGCCTTCCCCGCTCGCATTCCGCACTCACACTGGTTACCTGTTTCACTCTCGCATACATTCCTCATGCCGCACTCATTACTGATCTCGCATACATTCCTCACGCCGCACTCATTACTGATCTCGCATTTACCTGCTCCTCACCTTATTTATATCGCCCTCTGTTTGTCTCGTCGCCAGTTTGTTCCGTCAAGTGTGTTCTGTTTGACGTGTATTCGGCCTCTGTCTGTTTGCCTTGCTAATTATTCAGTCTGTTTTCAGTTCGCCCTTCCAGCCTGCTTTCCCATTCCAGCCCTCCTGCCTGTTGCCCAGCTCCTGCTCGTTCCTGCCGTTACTTCATCTGCCCTCTTGTTCTCGCCAACTCCGTATCCTGCCACCCAGCTCCCCTGTTTGCCTGCTTGTCTGTCCACCTAAATAAATTCACTCCTTTGTGGAGTTTTGCCTGAGTCTGTCTCCGAGTCCTGCATTTGGGTCCATTCCAGTTTTGGGAATCGTAACAGATTAAACTTTGAAGGAGATCAACCGAAGAATTGTTTCAGCATTACGGTTTTCCATGATTAATTTCCACTACTAGTTAAAAAGAAAGATTTATAGGGGTACTAGGAGTAAAAGCAGTGGTAGTAGGAGTTGCACTGTATTCACTGTATTTGAACTATATTAGGGGTTACACTGTATTTGAACTATGCATAAAGCTTAATGACGATGTATTGCAGCTTACAACAAATTTAAATTGAAATGTATACTTACATTAATAATGTATGCATACAGTATTTTGTATATAATGTATAAGAAATCAATTAAAAATAACTACTCATGTTATGACATTGGTTATATGATATATTACATTAAAATCACTTAGTAGACCCTCTTATCCACAGTGACATACAGAAGTGGAGAACATCAGTGTTGGGCTCAGGAATACAAAAATGTGATATCACTAAGAAGGCACAATGGCCCATTTATAATCAATAAGTGTAATGTTAACCAAACAAACAACAATGGGCCTGATTTACTAAGACTTTTAGTAAAGAGGTTGTAGTTGATCAGCTGCAGAGGTCTGATAGTAGATGAGGCAGGTTGGTCAGCAAGGAAGGAGGGTAACACTTTACATTAAGTTGCACCTATACCTATGTAGTTAAATTGTAACCAATTTAGTAACGAGGTCATTACTGAGTAACTCCAATGTAGGTAACATGGAACAGCAGTTAGTGGTATTCTTAATTACACATGTGAAACAAGGCCAGCCCTGTTACATCTCTCCTGCTAAAATTAAATCATTCCATATCAAGACACATTGTGGAATTAACCGCCAAGGTTTATTTGTTGTGTATCATGAATATGTGAATATGAATATATTTCAAAATATTTACATGTGTAATTATGAATACAGCTAACTGTTGTTCCATGTTACCTACGTTGGAGTTACTCAGTAATAACCTCTTGTTGCCAAATTAGTTACAATACAACTACACCGGTATAGGTGCAACTTAATGTAAAGTGTTCCTGGAAGGAGTTGCAGTAGTCTAGTCGGGAGATCAACAGCACGTGGACTAAGAGTTGGGTTGACTAGGTGCTGAGGAAAAGATTGATTCTCTGAATGTTGTGGATGAAGCATCTGCACATTCCACAAGCTACAATACACAGTCACTGGTTATAACAAGTTTTATGTCTGGCTAATGACCATGAGATTGGCTTTACAGGGTGTACTTCATGTAAAGTTTTACTAAAGTCAAGTTTTTAAAAATGTTTTTAGTTGTTCTCCTTTTAGAAAATGTAAGCTGTAAGGTATTCCACAGTACAGAACCTTACTAATAAGATCTTATGATGGATCCAATAAAAAAACAGGAAACACTTGTAGTGCAGTCCTGAACACAAAGAAACACTTCACCCGAGGTTAGTTTCCAAATGCTTATTGACATAAATGGAAGTTTTACAAAGCCCTCATTACAGCTGTAAAAATGTAGCACAGTAGTTTTGTGAAGTATTGACAGTGTTTAAAAAAATGACTCAAGGCAATAACCTTTAAATCATCAGTACGGTTAAGCAATTTTTGAAAAATTCATATAAAAAAGAAAAAATATATACTCTAGCATGGGCCATTCTATTGAATAAAGATAAAATAAAAATAAATAAAATAAAATAGCCAAAAACATCCTCTCCCTCAATAGTTGAAGCCATTTCTTGAATGTAAACAGAAAGGGCCTAGAGCCCCCTGGAGAAGCCTGTTCCAACAACTCTTTCATACAGCTCTGACTGTCTGCCAGTCTTTTTGAACCGTGCTTGTCTCTCACATTGCCAGCGGACCCAAATACTGAGAGACACTCTCTGTTTGCAGTCCGAGAATCACCCTCAGGGAAAAGTGCTCTCCCAGCTTGACCTTTTTGAAGTGGTCAGGTCAGAATGATTTTCTGTCGAATCAGTGTGAGGTGGGTTCAGAAACACACTCAGCAGAGACTTAACCCCATTGTCACGTTGCTTAACGCTCTTTTTTTCACTTGCCTTCTGCAGCACACAAGCTATACTCTCGGCAGTGTGTCTCCATCCCTTGTAACCATGGTAATTGCTTGATTAGTTCCCCTATGCCGCAGGGCCCTGAGTCTTTTTATGCTCATTGTGTTAGGAAGTCGTACCACATGACTGTGATAGTTAATACTTCAGTTCCTACTTGGACCGCAAACTGGTTCTCCTGCCAAGTATTAACTGCCTTGTAGATGACCTTTTTGGTAGTCTACACTTGTGGACATGTAGGCATGTAGTGAGTGAACAAGCTCTGGCATGTTACCCTGTAACTTTCCTAGCCCCCTCCTCAGGCAACACTTCATGCTTGCTCTTCATCGCTGTTGTATATAGCTTCAAAATGGTAGTGCCACACACAAGGTAGGTGAGGGGTCCTTTTGGTCCATGGAAAACCTCCTATTTTAGAGCTCAGCTATTGCAGGTTGAACAACAAATCACCACATTTGACTGCAACTTGTGGGAATCATGGAGCAACATGGTCAAAGCACTGGACCTTGACCTAAAGGTCAGGGCAATATACACCTGCATCTTTGGGCACTTTCTCTCTGTTGTTGCAGTTAAGATCCAGTTCTTTTAACAGGGATTATAATATGTGCAAGCATTGTGAATCACTCTGCCTCTGCAAGGCAAGTTAAATAAAGTTACCCTAAGAAGGACTTTCTTGCAATTACCTGTTGCAAATCAAGGTTAGTGTCTGCAAAGAGGCCAATTATAATTTTATGAAGTTTTTTTTAGCAATTCAGTTGATTATTTTAGACATGCGTGATACATTGGGCTTACAATGTGTACAGCCTGGTTTAATTGCAACATTACAAATTCAGTTCAAGTACCTTCCTCAAAAGTACTTTTTGCTGGTCTCACAACATTCTAGTCATGCACCTATTGCCATAAATGTTGTCTCTCTTGCCCTAAGTGCTACATCACATATCTGCTGATGTAGATGGAGGGGGGTGGGGGGTGGTGGTGTTAAAAGACCAGGCAGAGTAACAACTTTCCACCAGCAAAGCATTGGCTCTGCTACATCAGAAGCATCCTCATCTGAACCCTGCAGGTACTGTATTTTTGGAATCCAACTGAGTAATTTCAGGTAGTCTTCACACTCCCGACCCAATCAGCCCTAATACTACATTCTGATTTATGATATTTACTCCATTTCTGGGGGGGGGGGGGCTGGTGGTTATAGTTCTTCCATGGCTCAATTGTGATATTGCCACCCTGCTCCCATTGTGTGGGAATTCAGGGGGGTCTAGCTGTTTAGCTTTCGTCTCTAGCACTGGCCTTGCTTTCTTCCCCCATTGCATATGATATATGATGGCTGAGGAGGCAGTATAAGAGAAAGAATAAAAAAACATTCATCATTGTTTACCACAATTTACAACAAGGCTTGCAAAGTGGGGGCAGTTTTGTTTAATTATTTAAGCTCTCTCCGAGTGAAAAAATAGAAGACGAATAGATAATGTAAAAGTAAAACAAAAGAAAATGCACATTTCCTCTGCTTTGTCGCGGATTTACAGACGATTGTAAAACAGGCGGTCGTCTCCCCGCTTTAATACGTATGAGCTTTACGACATGCCACTGTTGACTTACCGCTTGAGATACAATAGCCACCCTTGCAGAAATATCAGACTTGGAACGAGGGACTGCAGATAAGGAAATGCTTACAGGCCAGAACTGAATTCTGTTTGATCTGTGTCTGGACTGAAGCTCACAGTAGCATTGTGTTACTCCTTTTGCTATGTGTGATAGATGCCTACAAGAGCCAGTTACAAGACAAAATAACTAAACCTTTCATTAGTTACTTTACAGGCAAAGCACATTGTGACTAGACTGAATAGGCTGAATAGTTCAATGTTGTTTTGTCAGGTCCCCTCTAATTTGCTTTTGGCCTCGAGGGCATGTGAGGTTCTCACTGAATACATTCTAAAGATTGCACATTTTGATCAGACCTGGTTGGAATAAAGATCAGGATGACCCGCCACCAGCCACACAGCTGGAGACCCAACCTGTGCATCTTATCCACATGAAACAATAGAGGTGTTGCTAATATTGCGATAGCTTCCATACATTTTTAATTTAATGGGTTTTTTATTCTCTAATTTTTTGATTCCGCTTTAAGGAAAATAAGGCAATGTATTATTGACCCAGCAGTTCTCTGCTGTGATTCACTATAATGCATAGAACATTACTCACCCCACACATGCCAGTGTCTTTCACTTTTGGTTGCAATTGGTTTTGCAGCTGTGCAGGGGTGCCAGGAGATATGCACAGCTGTATTTACGGAGAGGATTACCCAGCATCCACTGTGCTGTTGTGTGCATTTTCTTCTCCGCAAAATAGCACACATCATTTCAGCAATATTTAAAAGACTTATTGGTGCTTGCGTTTGTTGGAAACAACAAGGCTGTACTCTGTCACCTGACTGGCTGACATAATGTGCCTTTTCCCCCACGTCTTCCGACTTGCTTTATTTATTTATTTATTTTATTCATTTATTTTGTAAATTCAGTGCATTCCAGGGAGTATACGATGAAGGGAGCTTAACAGACCCAGGGTTTATTTGTGTTAGCTGGCTTGACAAAACCCAACAACCGCAATCGGGCTTGACTGGTATCATGTAGGTGGTTATCAACTTGCGAACTTGCAAAAGTGAACATGGGCTTTGTTAATCAAGCTCTGTGCACATTCCCATAAAAGGGGCGCTGTCTGCAACAATAAGCCTATAGCGGTACAGCATGGACCCTACTCCTGCTGCATTTCTTTCCTGATGAAAAAAGATTGATACTGACGGATATAATGGATGGATACGAAGAGCATGAAACAATCATAGTGACAAAAAGCAACACGGCTGCCACCAACAAAGCCAGGGAGGAGCGTTCACAAAAAATTGCTAATTGTGTAAATTCAATAGCTAAAACCTTATTTACCTTACCAATCATAACAAATAATGCGTATTTCTAATCTGACAAATGCACATTCTAGAACTCGTAAACTTTAAACTTGATGCAGCATATTTAAAATCTTGCCTGAAGCAATCACACCAAAATTTATTCATAAACTCAAGAATCATGGGACTCTATTAATTATGTGACTATCACTGTCCCATAGTTGAGGGATAAGCGGCTATGGACACGTAGGGCTCAAGAAGCTTGCAAATATAGGCTACTGTATTCCATCCGTAGAGAATCTATATCCTTCGTATAAAGTATCCTCTGGGAAGGCTAGTGAATTTTTTTGTTCTCTATTTCGCCCTGCAAAGAGACCCCCATCGCTATCCACACCAAACTCTACGGGATCCTCCAGGAATGGAGACATCTCGGTGTTCCTCGGTCAAAGGGCAGTGCTTTTAAAGGTTTCAATCTGTTAGCCTGAATATAACCTGCCCCTGACCAGGTTAGCCATGCAGCATAAGTTACCATGGCGATATACCCCGATTAAAAGTGAGTGAGCTTTATAATATAGAAAACCCAGGGTTAAACCTTAAATTAGATTGCTAACCCCATAATCTCCCTTTGTAATATGCACCCCAGGAATAAAAAATATAGGCCTATTCACATGGAGTACTCCTGACATAGTGAGTAGCCGTGCATAGAAGACTACTACAACTGCTTTTGTCATTATTATTGATGGGCATGACAAACAGCCATAAGATTAAGAAATTGATTTATATGAAATACATAATTATTTATGTATTTATTTACTTCTATCTAAGGAATGAATGCATTTTGGAAACTGCATTACATATTTTGTCTTTAAATAAATATACACTGTTCATAAAAACGTGTTTATTTAGAAGGTATCATAAAATATATGCTTACGGCATTGAATTTGGATATGGAAATATTGCTTGCTGGCTCTAGTTCTGTTTATAGTTTTTATCGTTACCTTTTCTCAATCACAATTGTAGCCAGCTGGATAATAAGCAAATACATGTGTGCATGTCCAGTTAAAACCATGTCAGAGTAATTTGCCACTTAGCCAGAAAGCTAAATGCATTTGGTGCTTTAAGCCACAACCCATTATCAGTTATTGATTTCATTACACACAATATAGAATGTTAATTAATATCACAACCTAGAAAAAAGAAGTATTTGTTTGTGCAGTTGCACATGATTCTCCCTTCTAACATTTGAAACTGGTATTAATAGCTACATCAACTGTCAGAAGGTTAACAAAAAGTTGCACTTCAACTAGTGGAATTCCACAAGGAGTGCTGACCCAAAAGGAAATCTAAAACTCAATTTTCTCTGAAAAGAGAATGGTCACACTTCCAATAGTAAAAATAAGACGGTGAACTATTATACCATTTATTAAATGGTCAACACCTCACAGAACGCTAACAATTAACTGTCTTTGAATAGATACCAGGCATATAATGAGGCTTTGAAATGTACATTGTAGCAATTATTTGCAGTAACGCCAGTATTTAACCTCTTGTCACACACTGGCACATTTGTAATAGTTACAATTTATGTTGGCTAAGTTAGGAGTTTCCTTTCTCTGAAAGGAATACATTCCACACTGGAATTAAATATGTGGATGAGAGTAGTTTACACCATTTTCTTTTTGTCACACAGAGGGTAAGTAGAGGCAGAGTTCTGCTGCGTGCGGTCTTATTTCCCATCCCATTGGGGAAAGCATAAGCTTAGCCATGTGAGCTATTTGGTATTCACTGAAAATTTGCCAACATTTTGTCATAGTCAATCAAAATATCTTCCACACTGAGACATTGAGGCTGTGAGTGTGTGTTTGTAGTTTTGTGCTCTGTATGTTTAGTTTTTGGTTTGCCCTTTTGTCCACCACTCACTGCAAATATTTTCTTGCACCTGCTGCACTTGTCTTAACTGTGCAGCTTCTATCTTACCTGCCTGTCCACCTGCTGTCTTGCACACTAATCTTGGTTACTTTTCAACAATTTAACCTCTATTTTTTAGAGAAATGCCTCTTTTGGGGAAACTGAATATTGTCTTATCTCTGACAAGTCATTCTTTTCAGTTATTATAAGCATCCTGGGCTCCGACTTCATTGTTTCTCTGATGAATGGAAACAGATTATGGATTCACTGTGCATTCCTGAGTGAGTGAAATACAAAGCTTTGGCATGCTGCGAAATGATTCAGTTCAAAAAACAAAAAGCCAATTTCCAAGACAATAAGGATTTCCACATTTACTGTGTTCTGTAATAGCTGTGCACCTAATAACGCCAGAGTTAAATTCAACTGTCAAGATGAACACTTGGTAAAGGAAATGTTTCTGCTTTGGATGAGAAACCTTCAATGAGTCCCTTTGTCTTTATGTGCATTTACTGTGCACAGATGATCTGAGATTGCATTAGTATAATATAATTACTAAGCCTGTACTGAAATAGATGGTTACCACATAACTCTACCCGTCAGAAGTGTAAAGTGAAAAAAAATAATAAAATACATTGCATTGGAACACTAATATGGGCAATTACTCTTACTCATAATTATGAATATCCCCTTGTTTTCATATCTAAACTATTTGAATGTCAAATATAATAATATATAATAGAATAACTGCATTTGCCAATATCCAGTATGCTTAACGGCTACCTCGTAGCCATTGTTTTGTTTTCATTGTCAGAACTCAATGTGCACACTGACTAACTGGCATCTGGGTGGTCTGTTGCAACTCCATGAGCGTTAAATGAATCGCTCTCTTAAACAGTTGTGAAACACATTTCCTCAAAATTACCAGAATAACCATATACAGAATAATCCACATTCCTACTACACTAGCAGGGCTTAAGTAAAAAAAAAGAAGAAAAAAAAAGGTAACACTTTACATTAAGTTGCACCTGTGTAGTTATATTGTAACTAAGTTGGTAACAAGAGGTCATTACTGAGTAACTCCAACGTAGGTAACATGGAACAACAGTTAGCAGTATCATAATTACACATGTAAATATTTTTAGATATTGCATTTACACTCATAGGCCACATATTCATGATATACAACACATAAACCTTGTCTGTTCATTTCACAATGTGTCTTGATGATATGGAATGATTACATTTTAGCAGGAGAGATGTAACAGGGCTGACCTTGTTTCACATGTGTAATTAAGAATACCACTAACTGGTGTTCCATGTTACCTACGTTGGAGTTACTCAGTAATAACCTCTTGTTACCAAATTGGTTACAATTTAACTACATACAGTAGGTATAGGTGCAACTTAATGTAAAGTGTTACCAAAAAGAATAGCAGAAAAAGGCCCTGTGCAAATACAGGAAGTGTGAAGAATCAACCAAAGCACCAAGACATGTGTTATAAATCAGCCCTGAACATGAAGCTGACCGCACTACAATCCAGATATTAAACCACAGCATTGCCTCAGGGGCCATACTTTGGTTAGCTGAGGAAACGTTTGCATTATAGCCACTGTAAATAAACTCATAAATACATTTTCATGAGTCTGACATGACTTGCAGATTGTGGTCCTACCTTCTGAACTATTTGAAGCTTGGGGGAGGCAATATGGCATAATAGACTGTGTATTCTTTCCCATTTAAATAGTTCTAGATAAAGTTATGGAGTTCTGCGCCTACAGCTGCTGGGCAGAGCCGGCAAGATGAGATATATTGACCTTTTAAGTGATAGCAGATGTTAAACTGTCAATGGGTTGCTCAAGATATTGTTTAACACTCCCCTCCTTGTAAAGGAGTCTGAGTGTGACGACCACTGTTCACCCATAAAATAAACCTATAGTTATTTTTTATTATGTGGAAACTCACTAATAGCCCTGCTTTAAAGTCCTTTTACAGTTTGAGGGCATCTGGACCATAATAGACACAGTTAAGTGTTCCATAAATCATCTCATCTGCTGCGACTAAAACACATATTGCAGAACTTAGGTGCATTTGACATGTTTTATACAGTTACAGTGCAGCCATTCCAGTGAATAGAGCATCCATACAGAAATATTTTGGTTTCGTAAATACACTGCATTTTTTCCTCTTTATATCCAATATATCATTGAAGAGAGGGTGTTAAAAGTAAAATTAATTGCAGTCCTAGGATACGGTATGCCTTCTTACCCCACAAAGTGCTTCTCTCACCACAGATAAACCCACAATCCATCTGTTTCTTTTGGAGCCCAGCTCTGATGTATTAACAATTTTGTTCTCTAAATTAGGGGACATTTTCAGATATTATTGAGGCTACTCTTAGAAATGTATTAGAAATTATTTCCTTAATTCCACCATTGCATACACTAGAAAGAGAGCGAACGATGATTTCAAGATGATTTCTCATCTTGCTTTTATGTAATACCCTATTAATGTTCTGTCATTCCTAAATGAGTGAGTGTTGATGCTGAAGCCAATTCAGTCTTGCCACTTTGTGCTGTGGGTGATGTTAGCACTCAAATTAAACAAACCAAAGCTCTGAGAACAAGATTTCACTCTTGCAGTTTCACCCATTTGAAGGGAGCTCCTTATCTTTGCAATCCAAAGGAGGAACAGGCTGAAAATGAAATGCCAAGCAATAACATTGTGAAATAATTCTTAAAATTATAATTACGACTATAGTGAGTAGTACTTTGCATTTTAAAACCTTAGTGAGTAATAAATGTGATTTTATGTTTCACTTTATTTGACTGACTTATATGCCTACTTAGTCATCATTAGCTCAGGACAGTAATGATCCTAGGATGGATGAAGATGCTACCAACATTCAGTATCTGCACTGTCAGGTTATGATCTATATTGTTTTAAATCTCATTCAATGTAACTTCATCCATGTATGATTCTGAAAAGGGAAGAAACAAAACAAAAAAAAAACATGTTTTTTCCTGTGTTTTTTTCTCAGATTTAGCATCAGCATTTTCCTGAAGATTTATGCTAAATATGAGTTTTTTCCCCCAAGATTTAACTGACATGCTAAATAAACCTTTTAGTCGATATTTTCAGATTTAATTGATAAATCTCAAATAAGCATGTCCTAAATATTTAACTTAAATGTTAAATCTGAGTTTTCAAATATAAATATTTAAAAAATATATATATATTTAGCTTATATCTTAAATCTTGGTTTCAAAAATAAATATTTATTTTTAAAAATAAGATTTAGCTTAAATCTTAAATCTTACGTTTTCCAAAAGCAAGATTTAAGATTTAATTTATATATACATTTTTTTTTTACCACAAATCTGTGTTTAACAGTTAAATATTTAGCAAAAAATATATATGTATTTATATCTTAAATCTTGGGTTCTAAATTAAATATTTTGCTTATATCTTAAATCTTGCGTTTTTATAAAAACTAAGATTTAACATTTAAATAAATATTTATTGTGTCACAAATCTTGGTTAAAAATTTAAATATTTAGTCAAAAATAAATATTTATTTATATCTTAAATCTTTTGTTCCAAATTAAACATTTAGCTTATATCTTAAATCTTGCGTTTGTAAATTCAACATTTAGCTAAATCTAAATCTTTAGTTTAAATATTTTGAAAGATACACTAATTAGCCCCGCCCCTTGGTGACTGGTATCCAATGGAGGGAGGAGGGGAAATAGCTGGCTTTAGTGATGGGGGTAATTGAGGGTCTTCTAGCGAAGTGTGAAACTTGATGTTACATATATTAATTCCTATATTAATTCCTGTTTGACACACATTATTTACATAGCCTACACACTGATAGCATCTGTTATAATCATGTAAGATACTAACTAGATAGCATAGGCTACGTTTTGGGCTTATTGGCATTTCCTTGACTGATTTCTTATGGTGAAGTTGAATATTGACAGCCAGCCAAGCCAAATAACAAACTGGCAGCTTGATACAATAGATGGTTAGTGAGCTAGCTCGCTAACCTGTCTGTCAGTAATGTCATAAAATAGCAGAATTCTTGAAACAAACTCGAAGCATTAAAACTACCGTTAGCACTTAGGTGGCTAGCTAACGTTAATTGAGATAGGCAGCGAATTTACGTTGACAAACTGGGGGCCAGCAGTCTGACAAGACTGGTTAATATACACTGCCCGGCCAAAAAAAAAGTCGCACACTGTAATATTTTGTTGGACCACCTTTAGCTTTGATTATGGCGCGCATTCGTCGTGGCATTGTTTCGACAACCTTATGCAACGTCACAACATTTATTTCCGTCCAGACTTGCATGAATTTTTTCTATGGGGATGATCAACTTCATTAAGCATGGATGTTAACTTAATAGCTCATACATCTCACAACCAGGGATTGTGGTTAAATAAAAATAATGAATGTCTGTACTACCCTTATTTCATTAAGTTGTTCTGTGGAGTGTCTGTTGTCTCCAATAAATTAGGCATATAATATATTGCATTTCTTCCACCAATATATTATGTACTACATAATTTTCAGCAATATAATATATATATATTTCTTTTTTAAAGGAGTAAAGAAATGGAATCCAAAGCCAAACCCAAAAATGTAAAAAAGGATATATTTGTAGAGGACAAAACTGAGAAAGATTAGTTGCTTTTCAACATGCATAGAATTTTATAAAAATAGAACACTACTGTCTATGAAAATTTTCTTTAATTCTTTGTGATTGGATAGCCGTTCTGTTCATATGGCCAAACATTTCATAAGTGATTGCACCTTAAAAACTGATTATTTCATAGATTACACTAAACATGTATGTAATATACCATTTATCACAGATCTTATTGTTATTAACATTTTCAAAAACCTTTGTGTGCAATGTTATTATACACAATTCTACATATATACATAATAGCATTGCCACTCTTTATCTTTATCCTGGTTTTGAAGTTATCATCACCTTCAAAATACTTTATATCATAGCCAGATGAGTTTGACAGAGTGGAACAGATGGCACCTTGCGGGGTGTCACCTTGACGGTGTTAAACACAGAGGTGAATCAAATCTTACTGAGGCACATAGTATGTAGTTTACAGTGCTTTGACTGCTGTATGCTGTTAACAACTGATCCACCAATGTGTTTATTTGACATTAAGTATGATTAGCACAATATGCATGCATCTCCATATGTGTCTTAAAAATTGTACCTCACTTTTAGCAAGAGATAAATGGTGGGCAAAAACCAAAAAAAATAGGACATTTACACTAGCACTTGCCTATTATCTTGACCTCTGCAATGACAAGGCTTGCAACACAATTTTTTGATAACTTCACCACTGGGCAGGCTGCTGGTTAAATAAAACATTCTCTTTGAATCAACACCTAAATAGATGATTTACAGAGGAATGTAAGCCATGGGAGTTGATTATATTCTAGAAAACTATTTGGTTAGCAAGTGGTTGCTAAAAATCGACCAATTGCTACTTTATAGTAAATAATGCTCTGTAAAAGAAACTGAAAGAGGTAATCACTGCCACATTATGTAAATACACAGTATGTATCTGAACTAATGATAACAGCCATGAAAGTCGATAAGATCATCAGACAATATGTTATATATCTGTAATCAAAATGGGTTTCCATTATATTAACTCTATTTACTTTGGTCCTCCAGAGGCAATTTCCACCTAGTTTCTACTCATTTTATTTAAATGTCAACATCTCAAAAAATATTCCCTGCACACCCATGGCTGTGAGGGTTCGAGTTAGGGAGAACCAAATGCGACAGGACAAGGGATCAAACAAGCCGCCCACGAAAGTGAGGGCCACTAAAAGGGGATGAGGAATCCGCGAACGGATTAGCACGAAACAAAAAGGAAACGGTGGGAATAAAAACCTCCCGGCGTAAAGCCAAATAAGAACTACCCCAAAAGAGGGAGAGACTCGAAGACATGTGTATGACAGCTGATATCTCCCCAGACTCATAAAATAGAGCCAGCGGACGGGAGAGACCGAAACAGAAACAGACACCTCCGGCACATAATACAAACGGCCGAAATAAGGAGGTGAAAAAGAAAACAGAAAGATATAGAACCTCTCGCTCTCACAACGAAGAGAGTATACAAACAGAGAGGTAAGGAATAGAAATAAATAAATAAGGTGACTGACTGAGAAAGAGCAGCACAGAGAAAGACCGAGGAAGGAATAGTGCAATAGAGATGAACAAAATCCTATTAACAGAGCTCTAACGCAAATAAAAGCAAGTCCCACGTGAAATTAAAGCACTTGCTTTAAAATAAAGTGGTCGCTTTCTTCCTATACCGATACCTGGCTTAGTGTACAGGCGAACTGACAACAAAGCACCGGAAGAGGGAAGAGAGAGGCTTAAAGTGATACTGCAGTCAAAAACCGACTTTTCTCGTTGAAAACCGATGTTTTGGGTTAGATTATAATCATACACAACTGTTTATGTCCAAAAGTCTCATGTTTAGTCAAAATAGTTTTATATGAGTTTTTGTGTAGGCTTACGAAGACGCTGGTTTCCGGGGATTTGTGACGTCACGAGATCCTTAACATAAAAATTGGTGGAGTTGAGGTGGTCCTAGGGGTGGTCTCGGCTGGGCATGTGGTATAAAAGCAGAGACCAACGGTTTTATTTTTTCCTCTTTAAGACTGAGACCCTTGTACTGGTAACTAGCGAGTTCAAGTTCAAATGCGAATTGCTTTGTATTACTGCTAACGTTAATATTACGACTTATATCGAGCTACTGAGGCTACGTTCACACTGCAGGCCTTAGTGCTCAATTCGATTTATTTCTCAGATCCGATTTTTTTTTGTTTGGCTGTTCACATTAATTTTTTAATGTGGCCCATATCTGATTCCAGTGTGGACAGATTGCTCTCCTCAAATGACCCGTGCAAATTAACAAAAACAAAAGACATAGCGCCTGTTACACAGCCTGCAGAAATAAACAACAACAAAAAGGAAGTCATCAAAGTCACAGCTTCTGCGTTAATTTTAAAGTTGATGTGCAGTGGAGCTAATGATAAGGGTGAGGAGACGGGGGAAAAAGCCAAGGTTTTTGTTAGCTTTTTGTGCTGCCATGGCTGCTACTTCTGCGCAGAGGGAATGCGAGATCAGTCGATATAACATATATAAAACGGATAGTTCCGGGATGCAGATTGGTCAATACAGCATTCCAGCCGTGTTAAAATACACAATATAAAAGAGCTATCACATGACACATCTGTTCAACTTCATGTGTAACGTAGCCTAACTGCGCACCCTTAGATTAAACTATTGACGCATTATTGGACCCTCAACAATTAACGTTCGGTAAGCAGCTACATGAGAAAACCGTAGACAATAATATGGACAGTTCTAAAATTATTTTAAAGAGATACTGCAGAGCCTTTTCTAAGGCCTTTTTTACCGCTTCAATTTGAACTGGAACTCGTGAGTAGGTGTGGTCATATGACGATGATGCCACGTAGTCATATTATGAATATTCATACGGTCAAGGAGTGAAAGGGTGTGTCTTGGTGAACTGACTCAGCCCCACTGAACTCAATACGCTCATTCACGCTAAAGTAACGTTACTATTAAATACATTCAAAAACACAGCAAAACCCAGTCACACAGTAACATTAGTATATTGAACATGGCTGGTTGTAGCGCCCTCATCCACTTGGTCCGGAGAGAATTGTTATCATTTATTAGCTAACATTATTCATAAATGATAACTAAGATAACTAGCTAGCTAGCTAAGTTACCAGTTCTCTGGACCAAACGGGGCTAAACTCACACACAATAGACTGCCTTGCATTACCTAACTTATCGATACATTCCATCTCTCGGCAGATTATGAAAGCTAACAGAGTCAAGGAACGATACATCTCTGACTCCTTGGCATAATGCAGGCAAGTTAGCTAAAGATACCAAAGTAGGACGTTGTAGATGAATAACTCTCTATGGCTACGTTCACACTGCAGGTAAAAAGTGGCCCAGATCCGATTTTTTCCTCAAATGTGACACAGATCTGATTTTTTATGGAGGTGTGAACGTGAAAATCACATTGAATCTGACATTTCTAATTCTCATTTGGGCCACTTTTGAATGTGGTATTAGATTCCGATACATAACCGATTGTGTCAAAGCGCACGCAGTCTGAACAGTCAGATCGGAATTAATGTGACTTTTTACGTCATTTTCGATGTAGCAGGGCATTATGGTGTATTCAAATGAACTCGCAAGTCCGAATATTTCCTTCCGAGAAGAAAAAACTATTTGAACATGACAATAATGTCATGTTCAAATCGTTTTTTCTTCTCGTTAATCAGAAATATTCCGACTAATTTGAATACACCATTAGAACGTGACGCACGGGCTAGTTAGGTTATCAACACATTCACATTATATTATCATGTGTTGTCATTTTAGATAAGTGTTAAATGTGCAAAGCAGTGGATTTTTTTGGGCACAAACGATAGCCTACACCATAATAAGTCGTAGGCTACGTTTTTATATCATTCGCGGACAGCTGCGTTAACCGTTTTGTGATTTAAAATAATGTTAGAACTGTCCATATTATTGTCTTGGTTTGTTGCACGCTATTTATTATTCACGGTTTTCTCATGTAGCTGCTTACCGAACGTTAATGGTTGTCGGTCCAATAATGTGTCAATAGTTTAATCTAAGGGTGCGCAGTGATGTTGGGCTATAGACTAACGTTACACATGAAGTTGAACAGATGTGTCGTGTGATAGCTTTTTTATACTGTGTATTTTAACACGGCTGGAACGCTGTATTGGCCAATCTGAATCCCGGAACTATCCGTTTTATAAATGTTATATCGACTGGTCTCGCTAGCCAAACGGCCGAGCGCTCCATTTTCTTAACTCGCCCGTCCTCAGAATCACTAATGTCATGCCTTGCTTGAGTTTCACTGAAACCGCCCATGTCACGGTCCCCCCATTCCTGGCTCAGATCTCGCATTCACGAGTCCCTCTGCACAGAAGTAGCAGCCATGGCAGCACAAAAAGCTAGGCTTTTCCCCCCCGTCTCCTCACCCTTATCATTAGCTCCACTGCACATCAACTTTAAAATTAACGCAGAAGCTGTGACTTTGATGACTTCCTTTTTGTTGTTGTTTATTTCTGCAGGCTGTGTAACAGGCGCTATGTCTTTTGTTAATTTGCACGGGTCATTTGAGCAGAGCAATCGGTTCACACTGGACTCAGATATGGGCCACATTAAAAAATTAATGTGAACAGCCAAACAAAAAAAATCTGATCTGGGCAATAAATCTTAATTGAGTAAGGCCTGCAGTGTGAACGTAGCCTTAGTAGCTCGATATAAGTCATAATATTAACGTTAGCAGTAATAGAAAGCAATTGGCATTTGAACTTGAACTAGCTAGTTAGCAGTACAAGGGTCTCCAGTCTCAAAGAGGGGGAAAAAAAAAAAAGTTGGTCTCTGCTTTTATACCACGTGCCCAGCCGAGACCACTCCTAGGATCACCTCAACTCCACCCATTTTTATGTTAAGGATCTTGTGACGTCACAAATCGCCGGAAACCAGCGTATTGGTAAGTCTACACAAAAACTCAGATAAAACTATTTTGACTAAACATGAGATTTTCGGACATAGACAGTTGTGTATGATCATAATCTAACCCAAAACATCGGTTTTCAACGGGAAAAGTCGGTTTTTGATTGCAGTATCACTTTAAATCACAAAACGGTTAACGCAGCTGTCCGCGAATAATATAAAAACGTAGCCTACTTCCGACTTATTATGGTGTAGCCTATCGTTTGTGCCCAAAAAAATCCACTGCTTTGCACATTTACCACTTATCTAAAATGACAACACAAGATAGCCTAATATAATGTGAATCTGTTGATAACCTACCCTGTACAATAGTGAGTTAACTAGCCCGTGTGCTAACGTTCTAATGACCTGCTAGCTACATAGAAAATGACGTAAAAAGTCACATTAATTCCAATCTGACTGATCAGACTCCGGTCGCTTTGACACAATCGGTTATGTATCGGCATCTAATACCACATTCAAAAGTGGCCCAAATGAGAATTGGAAAAGTCAGATTCAATGTGATTTTCGCTGTTCACACAAAAAAAATCAGATCTGTGTCACATTTGAGGAAAAAATCGGATCTGGGCCACTTTTTACCTGCAGTGTGAACTTAGCCATAGAGAGTTATTCATCTACAACGTCTTACTTTGGTATATTTAGCTAACTTGCCTGCATTATGCCAAGGAGTCAGAGATGTATCGTTCCTCGGTGCAACGCCGGCCGGCTCTGTTAGCTTTCATAATCTGCCGAGAGACGGAATGTATCGATAAGTTAGGTAATGCAAAGTAGTCTATTGTGTGTGAGTTTAGCCCCGTTTGGGCCAGAGAACTGGTAACTTAGCTAGCTAGCTAGTTAACGCTATCATTTATGAATAATGTTAGCTAATAAATGATAACAATTCTCTCCGGACCAAGTGGAGCTGGGCGCTACAACCAGCCATGTTCAATATACTACCGTTACTGTGTGACTGGGTTTTGCTGTGTATTTGAATGTATTTAATAGTGATGTTACTTTAGGCAGACAAACAAACTAACTTAGCTAGGTAACGTTAGCTCTACCATTCGGCTACATCCCCGGTCCTCTCCTCGCGAAGACGTTGGTCAAGCAATACAGCCGGGGCGGCGGCTGTTGCTGCCAGTGGCTCGAATGAAAGTGTATCAGGTACTGTATATAGTACAGTAAGCAAGGGAAAATGGCGAATGCTCATTTGTACAACGTTTTAAAAAAATATTATTATTTCTATTAGGGGTGTGCCCGAAGCCGAAATCCGGAAGTGCACGGATAGTGAGATGGAAACGGATACGAAACGGATCCGAAGTTGCCAGTTCATAATTTGGATGCGGGAAATAATTAAATTGCAGCAGGGAAATCTTTGATTCAGTGCCCACAATCTGTATGTCTCTTCTGAACTTTACAGAATTAAGCATTGGATTGTTTATTTGTTTATTAAAACATTAAAATATATCATTAGAGATGGAGTCGTTCGATACGGGCCATGTAACTCAATCGGCAGTCCCTGAAATTACGGATACTCAACCTATATCTTTAACGTGCTTGCTATAATCGAACAGTGTGCCTTGTTTATAGAGGCCTATGTCAATCTTGTGATAGCAAAAGAAAAAGAAACAAAACATTAAATGAAGAATCTCAACATCTTGCATGCAAACGATATCCCTTTAATGCTGCTCGCTTGAATTTAGCTGCCCTTAATATCGACACTTTTTCAGAACGTAAAAACACCTTTTAAAAGGAAGCAAAGGAACAGCCAGAATCAGTAATCAGTATGTCCCGTTTTGAAATGTCACTTACTGGCTATCAAAATCATTATTGTATTTATGCTAGTTGTGTTTGTATTTTTAAACTGTACTGACCGTCCGTTCTCCCTCCGTATTCCTGCGTAATCAATTCCGTCAATCTCGCCATTCCATGAGCCCAAACTTGCAACGCAATTAATAAAACGAAAATGTGACGATTTAGACTGCAGAATAAATGTTTTAACTAGGCTTGTCGCGGTGATCGGTTTAACCAATGGTATACTAAAAGCACATTAAAAGCTGTTGAAATGCAGCCATGTCCCGACTTTTTTTCATTTTCTTGACTTCAAAGCTTTTCAGGTGTTCTAGAACTTTGTTGTTACTGCTAGCTCAGAAATGCATCTTGTTCAACTGTTCATTTTACGTTTTTCATTTCGAGTGTTTTCTCAATAAATCATTAGGCTATAATCCTTAAGTCTTCTCCTTGAATTTTATAAAGCATAATAATAATAATAATAGTAATGATAATAATATTACTATACATAATCATTTATGTATTCAAGTTAATATAGTAAAATAAAAAAATAACAAAAAAGTACAATATGAAATCACAACAGGCAGAAAGGACTGTTATTGTGGAAATAGTTTCCATTGAAATGTATAATGAAATGGTTTGATATTTTTATAAAACTGCCTTTTCATTCTGAGTTGATTATATATTGTGCCTCAGATTTTTTCCAGTTCTTATCCAAAATTATTGTTCAGTGTCCCCCAGTTAGGGGGTGGGGGGTTCAAATAGGTTAACAAACACAACCTTTAACAAAACAAAACGATAGATAAATAAGTATAAAGTACAGAATATAGTTCTTGTAAAAAGTTTTGAAAAGAAAAAAAAAAGACAATTTTTTTTTTTAGACTAGAAAAGATCACATTTCCTATGTGTAACACAACTTCCGGTCGAAGCCACGCCCACTCCCGGTTTCTAATCCAAATACGGATACGGATACAGATATTGTTAATGGTTGAACAGATACAGATAAAGATAGTGGCATCGCTGCACATCCCTAGTTTCTATACGTGATTTTCTTAGTGTGTATAAATGGTGCATTTTACAGTCTGTGGCAAGAGGAGGGTTGTAAGTGCTTTGGGCTTTTAATAGCCCTCTTCTATTTTATTGCCCTGCAGTGTAACTGGATAAGCTGAGGTTTTCGCAAGCGGCTACCCTTTTAAACAATCCTGCATCAAAATTTACGGGGTTTTCTTAAAGCTGTAGTTTATAATTTTAGACAAACATGAATACTGTAATAGAGATGGATACGTCTCATCCACTAGGGGTGAAGTTTAATTTAATGAACTATATTGTGCCAAGGTATATGATTACACAGAATCTACACCATACATCTTACCTGTTATCACCATTCCACAAAAAATATTGTTAACAATGGATTTTTATGCATTTGTCTCACGTTAATTATGAACACATTATATTGGCTTTACAACAATAATAAAATGCATTTCAAAATTAAAAGCTGTTTCTGTTATCTAGCAGTAATGACACATTCATATCAGGGATAAATGTAACAAGTGAAGATATTTGCATAGATATGTATATGGGGGAGTAGAAGAATGCACACAAGAAACTGAAAACTTACCATAATTCATCTCATATCAAAGGTATTCAGTATAAATTTTTTTTAAATTCAGTCGCTTATTATTTTGATGCATAGACAGGCTTAAAACATAATATTTTTATCTTTCTGTAAGTCAGAGTGTTTTGGTATCAATGTTGAAGTGAAATTCAATTACTAAACAGACTTTTTATGATTACTGTGTAATAAACAAATAGATTAAAAGGTCACATTAGCATCAGTAATAGGCTGTAATAGATTGAGGACAGGGATCACGTGCAGATTGTTTGTAATTCAATGTTACTCCGAAAAGGAAACATGTCTAGCAGATGCCGTAACTCATTTGTCGTACAAGAGACAGCTTTCCTTCACGACTTCATTTTTCATATGTGGTAGCCTCTGTTCATTAATACTATTTTCTGGAAGGCCTTGTTTCAAATCCATCATTTCTGCAAATGTCCCACATGGTCTTCTGTCATGAAAATCCTCTGATGACATTTTACAGTTTGCCGCCTTTGAAAAACGTTGGCCAAAATGGTGCTGAGGATGGACTAAGCAGGTAGTCTCTTGTTGGTGGGGTTGTTGAGGAAGATAGCCAGCAGTCAGGCAGATGGAGGTTTAATTTGCGGTTGCCATTTTACTTTTGAGTACACTGCTTAACTGCTTCAGTAAATTTGCTTCAAATCTTCTTCATTTGATTTCTTTGAGTCTTTAATATGTAAAAGGGTAAGTTGTGTAAGTCACCCTAGGACAGGTGCCTGGTATGCAAACACTTGACACGTTGTGCATGTCAGTGGGTGTGATGTGATGGCCTTGTCTTTCCATTAGTGGCTGAGGGCAAGCTGCCTTATTCACCCTCTTTGTGTCACACAATCTGTCACATAATTGAGAATGGTAATAATCTGATCCAACAATATAAAATGTCCCACTTGAGGAAGTGTGGTGCCTGGAAATTAATAGCTATTGATTAACAGCACTTTGCCATTCCACTCCATCTTTTTCTCCGATTAGCCTTGGCATTGATTCCTGGCAACAAATTTGCGCTTTGCAATTCACATCGACCCAGGACTACTGCATGACCCGGGCTCGACTGCTCATACTTTACATTATAACGTTGCCATCCATCGTGGTGTCATTGAAGACATTCCAGGAACACAACTGAACACATGATAGGATATTTGTTCTGTAATATCACTGTATGCCAAGCACTGTGAGGTCTCTTTTGGAGTGTTGGGAGTATAGGGGTTAAAAAAGCATATGTAGGCTGTGTGTGCTTGGCATTTGGATTGTACTAGCTTTATAACTTAAGAAAACTGAAAATGGAATTGTATGTCTCAGTAACACACATTTGTTCTGCCCACTATTTCTGTACATTATTCTGTGTACACCTCTGAATTCAAATTGACGTTTTGTCTTTATTTATTATTAGTGCCAGGTTATCCTTGCTAGCCACACGCAAACAAGACAAGATAAGCCATAGTGTTGCCTGAAACGTTAAAGGCAATGTCACATGATCCAGATATTGATCATTCATGAGGCTAGGGTGCCAATCAAACATTTTGTTTAAAGTGAGAAGCTGAGATTATGTTTAGTGCAAGCTCTAACAACAACTAGGCGATAATGCCATTCCTGTTTAATTACTTCTTAAATGCAAAACAATGAGCAGAACTAAAAAGCAGTGTATTCTTTCATGTAACAGATATCTATATTAAGACCAGCTGATATTATTAAGCTTGGGCCATAACAAGAGTAATGTTAACCTGCCCCTTTTCATTTTTGAAGTTATGTCAGGCTTGCCGTTAAAAACACATTGGCATCAGTTACTCAGATACAACAGTAAAGATGGGAGGCTGATTGATTGTTGGACAGTGCCACCCCCAGCCCTTTGTAAGGATTCTCCCTGACATATTGTCTTTAATACAAATGGTCTATGTCGCCAGGAGAAGATTAGACCCAGCCTAGTTACAGATAGAGATGAGTAAATCGATTCTGAGGGATTAGGTAGGAGGTAATTGGACTTTTGGATGTAATCACCTCCTTAGTATTACCACAGTTGCATGCTGATGATGAAACCTGAATGTTGCCTTGGACATTTGATTGAATGGTAACTAAGACATAAGTAAGTAGAAAATAAGTGTCATATTTAAATTTTATTAACACTTATTGCAACCTGCATAGAATTACATATTGCCCAACGACCATCTACAGTGGCCAAAATAATTATAACACTACATATGAAAGTTTGAACTGGCATTTAGAACGGGATATGAGCACATATTGAATTGAGGAAAAAAAAAGATAAAATATGTTAAATAAGTGAAGAGCAGGTACTTATTTATTTATTTATTTTTCATACACACAAACAGCTACCCATTTACGTTCATAGTTTTTATACCAGCAGGAACCACCATTTTAAAATAAATGTAATACCCATCACTACTGTCACTTGGCTGCAATGGGCAGCAGGCATGAGCAGAAATATGCAAGATGAAATATTTACACTTTTTGCTTATGATTTTCAAGCTCCCCGTCTGTTTGGCTCTGTGCCTCCCTGCCACTAGCTCTCCAAAAACAATAATGACTTGTTTTGCTCAATGCTATGAAACCAGTTTTCTGTGTTAAGTCCTCCGAAGACATAATTACTGTGCAAGACATTAATTGGCACACAGCTTATGACAAGATTTTATGTTTGCCACTACCACCAGTTATTCAGAATTACAACAAATTAACATGTTTTTTGTTGCCTGCAGCCTTGTGTCATGCAGTTTAAAATTGAACAACTATGTTACATGTTAAAACCAAAATTTTGGCCATCAATATCGCTGCCTTTTTAACACTTGCCAGATCAAATCATCTCCGCAGTATCTCACCATGCAACAAATATGGAAGAGGTGTAAGCTGTTTTCATATAGTGAAGTATATTTTAAAAATTTATATTAAGGTTAAGGCTTTTGTTCCGCAAACCTAGCTCAAATTCTACAACTCGATAAAGTAGACATAGTGATATGTCGGGCATGACATGGACTAATACTTTCGATGGGTCACATTTCTGATTATGATACAGTTTTTTGTAATGGGGCGTGACGTGTGAGGTGGGAGGAGCCAAACGCAGCAAGGGGAATCCTAAAGCCCTAAGGCGGGATACCCCCAGATAAGGGAGGGGACAAGACAACGAACAACGAACAACGAACACAGACGCTACTAACAGGCTGACTGACACACGCCAAATAGAGCGCAAGGACAGGATTCTGAACAGTAAGAAATAATAGGCGCCCTGTCTCGGAAACGACACATAAGAACGGGCGAGTAGCGTAAGGCAAACATAAAACACGGTCAGAAAACACTGCAAAATAATACGCTAGAATCTGAGGAGGCGAAAGGAACAGATCCAACGTTCCAGGGCAAGTATCATAGGCTAGCAGTCAAATGAGAAAATAAAGGGGGTAAACACCCGATCCTCCAGGAGGAAGAAACATTTTACAGGCGAGCCGACGGAGCACCGTCGTCCCAGAACTTTACCATCCATAATGACTAACGCAAGCCTACCTGAGAACACACGCCCTAGCCTCTCAGCAAAGAAATATGCAACGAGGCGAAATGGAACAGAGAGCTAACGTTCCGAGGCTATATTAAGAAACACGCAGTCAAACAACATGTCCACAACATCGCCCAAGCTCCATAGGAGAGAAACACCTGGAGAACGAAACAGAACAACAGTTCCCAACAAAATCGTCTCGCAGGTAGAAAGGGTGAACAGGACAGCTGCAACAAAAGACCTACGCAAACTTAATAGCAAGCACTGCCTCAATATAATATAAATAACCTTGACTCACAACAAAGGGGAACGTAGTCCACGAGGAGACAAAATCAGGGAAACAAACGTACCGAAGCTACTAACTGGCTCCCGGATGGGTAACTAAAAAGCCAGCAGGAAATAAGCCTTACCTCAGCAAAGAGGCGGTAAAATAGGCGAGTAGCCCAAAAGGTACGAATAACAACACCAATAAATAAAGCCCTAAAATCAGTACGATAAAAATGCCCTGTCTCTTAGTAAAAATCTACTATGTAGATAGATACAAACCAACAAAAACTCCTCTCGCCATCATGGAAGGAAGCAGACAAAGAGAGGAGAAAGAGACATAGAAAGGCAAAAACTAGGCAAACGGACTTAAAAGGAGAAACCAGGAAGCGAGGACTGAAAAGAGCCAAGGGGGAAGAGTCCGAATAACTCCATCCACATAGGCAGGTACGCCAGGAGGGACGAGTCCAAATAACTACTTCCACATAGGCGAGTCCCGCATAACTCCAACGAACCACAACGGAGCGAACCGGTCTCCTAATAAACCTAGACCAAAAATAATACTGACTTAAAATACAAAGGGGCTGAATAATACCACACACAATACAGCACAATAATCCACAGTACAAACAATCAATATAGAAGCCCCGATAGAATGAAACGGAAGGCTTAAATAGCTGTGACCACGCCCAGGTGTAAATGCTAACAGAAGGTACGCAAACCCAGCAGGGCGGAGCAAGTATCTACCAAAAGGGGAGCGCCCCCGCGTGGCCACCGAGGAAAACGACCGCACAGGTAAACAGGGCCAAAACCATGACAGTTTTTAAATAAACCTTCTATGATACCGGAAATGAATTGGCCATTGACTTAACATGGGGTGTAAAAATGGTAGCAACATATATGCTAATTCAACATTCTACTACCATTAAAGAAGGGGAAGGTATGCATGAGATTTCTCCCAACTAATTTTACTTGGTCTCATAAGTGGCTTTTGGTTTTCCCCATTCACACATAGGTCTTCTATTTGGAAGATTTCTGCATTGCATCATTTCATCAAATAACCATTCTGGGTAAAATTTGGGTAGAAACACACCAAATAATCACACAAATGACACAAGCACACACACACACACACCCTCGCCTCCCGCTTCGTGAAACCTACAATCTAGAACCTACAAATGTTTAACCATCGTGAATTTGGCATCACATTTGGGGGCGCTAAAACCATTGAGGTGGTGTTGGTGGTGCTTTTTTTAAGTAAATCTTTTTTTAGTAAATTCTTTTTACTGTATGAACCACCACCACCACCTCAATGGTTTTAGCCCCTGTATTGCTCCTAGCTAGCTCAGCCTGCCCTCTCGTTTTGTTTTTGCGAAAACAAAACGTGAAAAGAAAGGTGAAATGGTTTTTATGTGAAGTTTCATGTTTTTAGAAAACTGCCTTTTCATTATATATTGTACCTCAGATTTTTATTGTTCAGTGTCCCCCAGTTAGGGGGTGGGGGGTGAGATAAATAAGTATAAAGTCCAGAATATAGTTCTTAAAAAAGGTTTTGAAAAGTTAAAAAGACAGGGAGGGGGGTGAATACTCATAAATTGCAATAGAAATTAATTTTAGACTAGAAAATATGACATTTCCTATATGTAACACCACTTCCGGTTTTTATCCGAATACAGATACAGATAATG
This sequence comes from Synaphobranchus kaupii, assembly GCA_029718625.1. Classification (NCBI taxonomy): domain Eukaryota; kingdom Metazoa; phylum Chordata; class Actinopteri; order Anguilliformes; family Synaphobranchidae; genus Synaphobranchus; species Synaphobranchus kaupii. Next base: position 33,297,078 of record CM056393.1, on the reverse strand, counting down.
TTGATGGTCCAACAGATACAGTTACAGATAGTGGGATTGCTGCACACACCTACCGCCTACCCATCTCTGTCCATGCCCCGCTCCAGCCGTTCACCCTCCTATTCCACAGCCCCACGGATCGATCTCCCGGTTCCGACCCCTGCCTGTTCTGGGACTTTACCCTGCCTTCTCCGCATTGCTCTGGTTGCTTGGACTCTGACCCCTGCCTGGACTTGACTACAATTCTGCCGATCCTGCCTTGCACTGTTTGCTGGCCTTTTTCCCTTTTCTGTCGACTCTGAATAAAGCCTGATTACTATTCCATCTTGGTGTCTGCGTGTGGTTCCGATCGGTTCCCATAACAGTACACATTGGATAATCTTCTCTCGTGATGCTCTGCCAGGCCTGTACTGCAGCTATCTCCAGTGCCCTCCATAATGTTTGTTACAAAAACTATTTTTTTTTCTTGAATTAGCTCTACTCCACAATTTTAGATTTGTAATCAAACTATTCACATGCGGTTAAAGTGCAGATATTCAGCATTTATTAAAGGATATTTATATACACTTTGGTTTCACCATGTAGAAATGTACAGCACTTTTTATACAGGCTCCAAAGGCAATGAAAAGCCTAGAATCAAGACTTGTAATGAAAGCTCTCTTACACCTGCACTAAGGAAGCAATTGAACACACTGACTGGCTCAGGGTGTGGGTTCACAAATGCAAAATCAGTCAGTTTCAGATGGGTTGTATGAAGCATCCCAAGATGGTGGTCCAGGGGTGGGGTGGCAGGCTGGAGTGGTGCACATATGGGGGGCAGACTGCAGGTTTTGGGGTGACTCGGGAAAGGGGGCAGTTGTCACTTGGTAAGTGTGGGAAACAAAGAAAAAAGCATTCGAGATCAGCTATGGGTCCAAAACCAAAAAAGAAAAAGTACACTTGGCAACATATAACCCCCACCAGGAGTTCACTTTGGCAGTATAACTACTAGGACAGAGACAGAGAACATGCACAGGCATGAGAAAGGCAAGAAACCTACCCACCCACTAAGAGCCTGCCTTCCCTGAACTGAAGATGCGATGGTTTTATTTATTTGAAGGTAGTTTCCTTGAGTACATACAGCTTTGAATTTAACATGAATTACTGTATATCGCTGTGACATATCAACTTGATTTGCTGGTTACATCTTAATTTAAGGGGTTCTTACCCCTTCAGAGTAGACTTTTTCAGCCTTACAGAATAGTTCCATAATCAAATAAAAAAATATATTTTTAAAAATTATTTCAAAAGAGATGTGTTTGATGTCTTAAGCCTAGTCTAGACCAGACGCGTTTTAGCTGGTTTTGTAGACGTCCGTCTCTCGGAACAGAAACGATCTCATTTTAATCTATGCAGCTGTCTCCACCGGCTCCGTGCAGGCTCGCGTATCAGCTCCGTCTCACGAATGTAAAGCGACCTGAAGCGTTTATTTACGCTTCAAGTCTATTTTTTCGACAATACGCATGTAAACCGCGAGGTTGATGCCAAATAAAAAGGCACTTAATACATGTCAAACTTCGGGTTGTTGTCATTTTATCATTGTAATCATTATACTTTTATCATATTAGCTTATTATCTGACCTTGTTCTTTGTTTTCATTATTTCCGATGGCATGTTTTCTCCCGGTTTATTTATTGATTCTGTATTGTGTAATCAGTTTTGAAAAGTGGTATACAAATAAAGTTTATTATTATTGTATATGAACGCAAGGAAATGCGCGGGCAATACCAAAGCTGTATAGACAGTCGCTTCAGGCACGCGTTAACGCTGTCGTCACGCTCACGTGACGCTCACGTGACGGCTGCGGTCTAGACTAGGCGTAAGCCCAAGGTCATTAACCCCATGACATGTTAGAATACCAAATCTTGACTGAGCTGTTTTCCCCATTAGGTCTTAAGCTAAGTGGTGATGCCAATTCATCCAAGGAACAGTCTTTAGCATTTGGAAGCCATAGCTATGTTTACTTCCCTTTTCTCTGAGCACCTCAGAGTGTGTTTATAACATTACACCAAATGCTGTCTACAACAGGATAAAAATAACATGTTAGTATTGTGAGGAAAACATGAGTTTTACTTACCAATATTTATGTACTGTATGACTCTTTGCTTTGACTTGATGTAGTTATGTCTTTGTATGATATCCTACACCAATGTTCAGTATTGATCCATTCAACTCCAGATACTTTCTTAATATGTAATGATTACCACTGTGGGCTTACATCTACTTTACTGGATATTACTTTCTCTGACCTTAGCCTATACTTTTCTTTTTGTGTTTTGTCATGGTCTCGATGCATGGATTATATCTAGGGTTTGCTTTGCTTGAATATGGGACACATTGCAACTCATCTGTGGTCAAATAGATGAGAGAACATAAGGAAAATAGAACAAAGGGCATCATGTGCAGGAAAATGATGGGCCGGGTAACACGGGACTGTTCATACTGGCCTGACATACCTACCAACAAAAACCCACAGCATGAAAATCCATGTGAAAATCCATGCATCATAAAGCCATAGGGCATACTGTGCGAAGCTTGTTCTCTGTAAGAAAAATGGGTCAATCCGATATTTTGTAGACCTAAGAGTGTTGGTTTGCTGAGTCCTGCCGACAGGACTGAAGACCCTTCTAGTTCTACTCCATCTCAGTTCCTGTCCTCTCACTCTTTAAGATTAGTTTGGCAACCGTTCTGGGTGAGACTGAACACAAGCCAAGAATATTTTTCCACCCGCGCTTGAATGTCAAGAGGTGTTTTGCAAGCTGCTGCTGAATCCAACATTTAATTTCCTTCAGAAACAAGCTGGCTGGCAAGCATCAATTAGTCACTGTATATTTCACATGTCGACTTGCAAGCTAAAAATCTAATAGTAAAATAGTCCAAAATCCTTTTAAGTAATTTAACCCTGTTTTTTTTTCTTACATTAAAAGCTGGAAACTGAGCAAAACTAATTAAATGGTGAGAGCTGCAGAGTGTTATAAAATTTGCCACATTCAAGCACTGAGACTCTCAGCCTTGGCTGTGAATGGATCAGTTTGTTGTTACTTTTGGTTGGCCTGTGGAAAGTTAGATTATTTTACACATATCATGTACAGTGCACATACAGTTCATGGCAATGCATTTTTTTTCAAGCATAATGTTCAAGGACGAGTCTTCCTGCTTTATTATGGTAAGACTTTATGAACATAACTCTTGATCTTTGTTAGCCATATACAACAAAAACTGTCATTCTTCAAAAAAAACTAAAAAAACATTTTGCAACCATATTCAGAAATATGTATCGGAGTAGGGGTGCTGATCTAGCATCTGTCCATATAAAATTATCCATTACAGGTAATATGCAAGACTGATCTGAGATCAGCACTGTTACTCTGAGTTTCTTTATAAATGCAGTCCCTGGATTAGTTTTCATTCTCTGTGGAAGAGTGGGAAATATTCAACCTGCTCATACTCGTCTCTTACATGAGTGTGGATGTAGTGCAGTCTCCCCTTACTGTTCTCTGCTATTCCGGTCTACCCATGTCACCAGGAGCAGCCTCTTCATCCCCAGGAGAGGCATTAAGCTCTGGGGAGCATTATTTCACTACACATGGCGGCAAATTGCACAAGCAATCTTTGTATTTTCTGCATGTATGGGTACCATCGGCACAGAGAGTCCAAAGTCTGGGGATATCCATCATCACAGCACAGGCAGGCAAAATAATAACATTGCTTTTGGCTGTGTGAAAAATCCAGCCATTAATTTAATGTAATGTGGCCGCCATCAGTAACAGACAGGATTCCCGGAGCGGGGAAATAGCCGTCCAAACTGTTCCACAAAGTGTGCCCGTCAGAATGAATGCAGCCCTTTGACAGTGTGAGCCAGTGTGCTTCACAGTGGTCTCCATGTGGTACAAGCTTAGAACGAGTAGGGGCCTTTTTCTCTCTCAGTAATATATCAGTAATATTTTGTGGATTGTCTCATTTAAATAATTGAAATAATAATACATTTATATATATATATATATATATATATATATATATATATATATACAAACCCCAATTCACAAAAAGTTGGGACAGTATGTAAAATGTACATAAAAGCAGAAAGCAGTGATTTGTAAATTCTCTTTTACATATATTTAATTGAAAACAGTACAAAGAAAAGATATTTCATGTTTTACCTTATCGACTTTATAGATTTTTTGTAAATATACGCTAATTCCGAATTTGATGCCTGCAACATGTTCCTAAAAAGTTGGGACAGGGGCAAAAAAAGACTGGGAAGTTCAAAAAACACCTGATTGGAACATTCCACAGGTAAACAGGTGATGCTATCACGACTGCGTATAAAAGGATATCAGGACTCTTGATATCTTATTTTCAGGTACTATTACAAGCGATACTATAACCTCTCTGCATTTGAATGGATCTTTATGGGAATTGGGGGGTGGGACTAGATTACACAGGAACAGTATGGAACCCATGGTTGGCTAAATGGCTGTAAGTCATCAAGGGATTGAGGTATCAAATGAGCCTCAAACCATCACTCTGCTGCCAGATATGCAGTAGATATGGATGGATCACTTTAAGGGTTGTTTCTCCTGACTCATTTTCCTATTGAACTCTGTGGAAAAATAAGTCAGGAGAAACAACCCTTCAATGGTTGCAATGCAGAATCCTAAAGGTGGCGAGGAAAATGGGAAATGTTGCATGGGGAAAATTGGAAATAGATAAATGATAAAATGTATGCTAGGACTGAGAAAATAGGAAAAGAGAAGAGTTGAAAAATAAAAAGGAGGCTAAGGAAATGATTAAAAGCTTTTTATTTTTCACAGTCCAGATAACCTATTAGCGACTTTTGTCGCCTTTAGGATTCCAGTAGTCGGAAATAGACAGTGGGTGGACTCAGGAGGCCTTCCGACCACGACAAAATGGGCGTGTTCTGCTCTCGTTTTTCACTAAACCACGTGATGCGGGATACCCCGACATGGTCAAAAAGAGTACAATGCACACAGCTCTTAAAATGACTGAAAAGAGGGAATTTGATTAGCTATGGTGCAGCTGAAGCACACCCACTGATAAATATCCCAGCATAACCCAGCCCATTTTCAACCTGTGCAGTGCTCTGTGAGCTGTACACTCCTCGCCTCTGGTACGAAAATAGGAAAATAGAGCCCTACATATCTTTTCTTTGTACGGTTTTCAATTAAATATATGTAAAAGAGAATTTACAAATCACTTATTTCTGCTTTTATTTGCATTTTACATACTGTCCCAACTTTTTTGGAATTGCGGTTTGCATATGGGTCATTCCATATAAAATCAATCAATGCTTCCCACCTGGCCCCCTCAGAATAACCTATGCAAAATGTAAACATTATACTCTGAATATCTTGCGAGTTATGGCCCCTGAAGTACCTAGAGGTAGCTCAAATTCTGGCTCTTTTTATTTCGCATTACATTTTCAGTCTTCATAACTAAAGGTTATTTTTAGGTATATTTTAAGGTAAAATTTTCAGGGCTCAAAGATACATTGAAGTTGTGTTCAAAACTGCAATCAGGTCTATTACATGCATAACACTTCCACAACACCAAAATCTCAATTTCATGGCGGATAAGCCCCCGCCAAAGACTTCCGCAGAAATAAGGCTGAGGGATCGTCTGGGGTCGTCCCTTAGAGGGGGGGTCCTGTCATGGGTTTTGGCAGTCCTTTTTCCTCTGCGGTCGTTCGCTTTCGCTCTGCCTTTTACTCAGTCGTCTCACCTGTGCTGAGTTACCTGCCGGCTATTTAACCTCTTAATGCCAAACGCCCCCTAGCGGTCACGCCGGCGTGACGGAAATTATTACATTATACATTTCATTAATTTAATAATATATAATAAACTGCTCACCTCAATATTTTGATTAAATATCCTTAAGATATATCCATTCCTTCTGGGAAAGTGGTTTTTAAGCCCAAAACGTCGGGATAAAACTTCGTAAATAACGTTGGAAACTCGGACCTAATTCTCAAACATGTATTGCAGCTTGATGTCACACCATAAACAATGTGCTGGTAAACTGTTCTGCTTAATTGTATTTCACAAAACTTTGGTTTGAAAAATCAATATACCTTTAGGCTTCAAGAAAAAATACTTTAAAACTTTCATACGGCTGTACATTATTTTTTTCCAATTTTAAACCGACTTGTGCTTTTTTGCACTTGATTACGACTCGTTCGGCTGTGTTCACTTTGGCGTTGTGAAACTCAGCCAGTTTCTGGAGTACCAATCCCATGGCTTAGTATATGTTAGCCAGAGTAGTTTTGAACGTGCTTGCAGAGATTTATGCAAAACCGTCGTCAATTGGGTGTATTTCTTTGACTGATAGCACAATAGGCCTATCTGAAGTGGGAAAAACCGTCTTCCACCCGCCTCCACTCTGAGTATTATTTGCTTTCCATTGGGTTTTAAAACTGTCTGTCAAATATTCCAGCGAAAAGCCAAGACTCTTATCTTTCAAAGGAGCCCTCAAGCAACACAAAGCAGTCATAAAAAAAGGAAATCGAGCCGTGCGTATGAGGAAGTGGCGACCCACGCGTAATTATCGAACCAAAATGGCGCAGTGTTTTTACCTTGTAGCGTAGCTCGCTACATTCCGTTTAGCAAAGCACAATTAATTAGGTAAGGCCCGCAGTTACATTTTTTACTTTAGAGTATTTTTGATACAGTTTTTGTGTAGTTATGTCGAGATTTTTGAGGCGTTTATCCGTGCACCAAGTGCTAGACGAACTGGATAAGCCAGAAGATGTTTTTGCCGAGGGAGACTCATCCTGTCTCAGTGACGCTGAATCCACTGATGACCGAGATGATGTTGCTGACATGTAAGTTGTTTTATCATACTAACAGTGTTATGCTATAAACTAGGGTTGCAAATTCTAAGGAATTTCCTTGATCGATAGTCGTCAACGTTAACGAACAATAAATCGATCAATCGATAACAACACAGCTCAAAATAGCTTATGACATAAAATACAAAATGTATGTTTTTTTCCTCAATCAAAGCTTTATTGAAACATTTGAGAAATACGCCTGTTTCATAGCATAACACAAATATAATTATGAACGCTGTTTTGTTTAAGTATGATATGTTAATAAGGCTCGGGAAATTGCGCTCACTCTTCCGAGGCGAATCAGTGACTAACACGTACGTCTATGACATATACAAAAATAAGATGAGCCTTAATTAAAAACTTAAATTTGCAAAATGATTATGAAATAGATAAATAACGTTTTTGAAAACAGCGCTATAATAGGTTCCCTCTTGAAATGAGAAAGCTACGACAAACTACGACAGCTCAGGCCTCAGTTTAAAACTTAAACTGCATAAGTGCAGTAAATACCTAGGCCTGCTGATTTCTATTTAAGAATATAAGCATGTTTACGTTATCAGGGGTGAGTCGTGTGCGCAGTCGGTTTACAGCGAGACCAGCAGCTGAAAATACGCGTTCCGATGGGACCGATGTCCCAGGCACGCATAAGTAGCGTGCTTCATGGTCGAGTGAGTCTTCTTCTTTGTAAAGTTAATAACATGTTTCCTAATTGCAGTGCACGCGCCCCCTTGTGTTTAACTTAATGATTGCATTTCACCAACAGCTCCCATTGACACAATTAAGATGAGACCGCAAATAATTCAATTTGATCGTTAAATTTGAAATGGTCGATCGATCAAATTATTAACGGCAATTAATCGATCAACGATTAATCGTTAACACCCCTACTATAAACGCATTGAATTTCGCCATGGCAGGTAACGTCGTTAGGGCTGGTGGTATTACCGATTTTTCGATATACCAGTGTGAATTCACGCAATGCCATGCGGGTTCGTAATTACATTGTCAACTGTATTTTATTGTTTTTCATACAATTAATATTACAAATTGCACATTCCAACGGTATGATAAATAATTTATGAAGTAAACTTAGGGTGTATTGTCTGTGTTGACAAACTCGCACGTGTTACGTGGCGTTGCCAACAACACAGATGTTTGGTGTAAGCATCGAAGGAAATTTAGCTGCAATGCGTGAATCCCTGTGTTTCTTCTGTGAAGCTAACTAACCTTATATACTTATGCATAAAATCGGTCCCTCTCAGCTAAATTAATATAGATAGTATTGCCTTTACAGTGGCAAGCTAGCAAGCATCCCTGTGTTTTCCTGTCTGTTTATTATAGTTTATACGAGTATTAGGAATGGAAGTGTGGTGTTGCTGATTTGCCCACAGCTTACTGTGAACTACTGTCGACGTTCATTGCTAGGGATAGCTGCTACATTATGCGAAGGATGTGCTTTGCCTTGTCTGTTCTGTAGTGATCTTGATGTCTCTGTGCGCACTTACTGTACGTCGCTTTGGATAAAAGCGTCTGCTAAATAAATGTAATGTAATGTAATGCAAGCAAAATTACAGGTAACAAGCAGCTAGCTATCTATTTGTGTTTGAGATGAGCTACTAAAACTATTTTTTTGAGTGTGAAATGGCTTCTGGAAGTGTTTAGTAAAGTCATTGTTCCACCTGAGTAAATTGTTCTGTATGCAGTACAGAAGGCTGTGCAGGTAAACAAAATGGTAATTTATGCATGGTATGAGGGAGAGAACATGATAACATGAGGGAGTACTTGTTGATTATTATTATTGTTGATTGTTGTTGTATAAGGGGGACTAATGGGTATATCAACATGGTGGACAATTTCATGGACAGGGTTAGTGGGATTTGTAATGATGCAGATTGCTCTCCTGAGGGAATGTGTAGTCTAAATGGCTTCTGTATGAATGGCTAAATAATCTCTCCTCAACCTCCACCCCCATGTTTTGATCCTTTACCTTTTTTTGTTTTTAGTTCTTTTTTTTTTAGCTTTTTGGACCCTGCCATTTTGTACTTTCTTTGTGTAAATACGGTAACTTCAGCAATTAGAGGCAAGGATCTTTTTATTTGTTACAGCAGGGGTGTTTTTATTTTTTATCTAGGAAACTGGTGGACTTTTGATTTTTTATCCACTGCACTTTTAGTAGTACACCTTAGTGCACTTGTATATAGTTGATATATGTTTGTCATGTATAAAGTTTTGCCTCCTAAAACCCAACCCCAACGTCCCTGTCATAGGAGGTGGCAACAGAATAAAGGACAGGACTGGCAAGCATTAATGTGTAGGGAAGTTTCATACTATTCCCATTATTCATTTGAAAACCTGTTTGCACATTCCTGGACTCATTTCTGGCTAATGGGGCTCTGGTGAAATACACAAGATTCACTGTGCTGCTGCATGGGTTTTGACAGCTTTTTGTAACCTTGGGTAGTTAGTTGTGTAATATGCAGAACACCAAGAACACGTCTAAAAATGAACTTTTATTGCCAATATTGACAAATTATCTAATTTTATTGTAAAAACCTAAAAAATAAATCATATTGAGACCTTTCTGGAACATTGCCATTTTTGGCACATTTGGCACCATTTGGATAACGAAAAAGGTTCACCTGAAAAAAACCCTGTAAAATTTGAATGGTTTGAGATATTGACACCAGATTGTTACCAGAGGTAGGCAGCATATTGATGAATCAGATAGAGGAGTCATTTCCTTGATTGCATTTGTAGCTCCCTAGGTAAAAATTCTTAAACTTGAATGTAGGTACCCGTTTTTTAGTTTTTTTATATTTTCTGTACATAAATTGTTGTAGTTAAGTATCAAAAACTGGATTTCTATGAGTTCTCACTACTTAGTCGTAATACTGCAGGTGTCTGCTTTAATAAAAGCCATGAACCATATTTGTACCATTTATAGTTTTTGAGATAACCACCTTTGTTTGTCACTAGTGAAAACAGGCAAAATTTGGCCTATTTTGCCCTCGGTAGGAAGAGGTTAAGCTCTGTGCTTCCTGCTTCCGGCACTTCTGTATTGTATTACATTTCATACAAAGCCGGTAAGGTATAGGTAGCAGCTGCTTTCGGAGACCACTTTGCCCCATCACTTTGCTTTGGAGTAACGTGGGACTTGCCGAAAGTGCATTAGAGTTATTTAAGAGATCCCTTCTCTTCTGCATTTTCTGTCTTTCGTTGTGGTTTTCTTTTCTAAGTTCCGCAAAGGCTGTTTTGCCTTTACCTTTTGTTTTTCTTTCTACCTCTCTCCGCCTGCTTTCTGTTTAGAGAGTGAGAGGTCTTTTCTGTCCTTTATCTTTGTATTTACTCGAGCCTACAAGTCTTTTTTTAGTTTTCTGTTATTTTTATTTTTTGTTAACCTCCCCTTAGTTTCCTCTCTTATTGTGAGAGCTTGCGGTGAACCCTTCCTCTTCTATCTCTCGTGCTACGAGTTATTCACCCAACTTATTGCAGGTCGCTTTTCTTTCTCCTCTTTCCCAGCCTCCCTTCTATTTGCTCTCTCATATTGAGAGTGGGAGCCAGTTTAAGTTTCTCCTTTTATTCCCTGTCCTTTTTATGGAGACTCTTCCGTTCTAGTGGTCACTGCGTCACGGAGACTTTCAGATTCCTTCTGTCGCGTCTGGTCCTCCGAACCCGACTCGCCCCTTACAATGCCACGTGAAAAAAGACGTTAATTTTGAAATAACTAAATCACAATTAGGAGGATGGCTACACAGGTGAGTCATATTATAGCAGTATGTGTCAGCTTTAAAAGAGGTCTGACAATCTGTACTTTGATGTGACTTTCCAAAGCAACACGAGCCACTAACAAAGAGTTCCAAAGAGGCCAAATAGTCAGTACCTGAAATGCACGCACATCGGCCTCGAAACCTGGAAATGTTTTTAATGGGCAAAGGGAACAGTCAAAAAGTATGTTAGCATGTGCCAAACACAAACGAGTTGAAGCTCACTGATGGGGATAGACAGACTCCCAAAATCTATGAGCTCAAGTTTACTGTGGAATTGAATCAACACCTCTCTGACCCAGTCTCAACAAACTGTATGCCATGAGCCAAAAACCTGGATTCCTGAGCAATGGAAAAATGGTCTGATGGTCTGAATTGTGTTCTGAATTCTTCGTACAGCTGGACCGGGTTACATTTGGAGAAAGGCAAAGTATTATTACAACCTCATGCCACCATACCTAGCATTGCTTGCACATCTTCTTTCCAGTGTACCCTTGGATTTTTACTTAATTCCTGTCTTTGTAATAGTGGCATCCTGTGTGTGTGCTAATGAGCATTAATTTAATGGGAATGGCTGAAAAAGATAACCTTGCGGTAATTACATTTTGTTTCTAATTTGCATATTTCTGGGTGAAGGTAAAAAGCATTAATACTACATAACACAAGTTTCACTATGAAATCTCACCTGCTGCGCTCATTTAAGGAGCATCCAAATTAAGTCTGATGCTTTATTTGCTGGTTTATACATTTAGAGTCTGCTGGCTTGAATTACTGGGTTTAGACTTAGACTGAACAATTTGACATAACACTGTATTACTGTATCTAATTCAAGCTGCTTGTATACAGAAAAGAGACTTGTTATAACAAGACAAATATATTTCTTCTATGGTAAATCAACAAGTAGGAACTTCTGAACTTAATGGCATTTATATTCTGTTTGGATGCTAATGTACATGTAAATTACCCTTCTAATATCGCTGACAGGAATATGCAGTTTCTCTTGTATCTTCTCTCCTGATTACCTCACACATGTGTAGGTGGACAGTGAATTACTTAGTCCACTGCATGTTTGGTGATGCCATGATTGTCTTCTTCTGAGCATATGTATCAAATTTGTCTGAACAAAATGTTAAGACAGGCATAATATATTGTTCAATAGAGCACTACCATTGAGGGAAACATATATTGCTCAATGATCAATATTTAGTTTTTCTTGATTTCAAGCAAAATCTCAGAGATATTTCGTTCTTTTTCTGATTTGTGTCTATGAATGGGCAGAAATTAAACTTAAATTATATAGCAAAAATGTACGTGAATGTCCCTAACAATGTAAGAGAAAGTTCTACATTCCATCATGTCAGCCAACTTGCTATAAATTGTATCTTGTTATTGTGTATTGCTTTAAAATCTATACATGCACTTATCAGCAAGCAGCTTGTCTCCATAGGAGCCCCACTAGCCAACAAGGTAAAAACAAACTAAATGCACATATTCATAGCTGACTGTTTTTTAGTTTTGCAATTAAAAGTGAGCAAATCAGTGTGGAGCAGCTAGGTAGCTGTATGGAGTGGATGTTTTGAGTTAACCATGTTGGTAGCTACCAGCTTGGCTTGAGTAGTTTAGTTTGTTTTAGCTAACTAATGATGTGGAAGGATCAATTCATTTGCAAGGTATGTGGAGGTTGTGTTTGATGATAAGTATCCTAGCTAACCCATATATAATTATTTATCACAGTTATGAACAACTTGAGTTTAGCATTTAAAATTGCCCTTCCTCCATAACATTTAATTACCTAGATCACTAAGCCAGACATTTGATTGTACGTGGCTAGCTAGGAAGCTAGCTCTTTCTATCTATTGGTACTCATTATTCCCTGTCCTGTGGGGCATTCAAGAGGTGGAGCTGCTGCTGATTACTGTGATAATCATATTTGGTATTGGCCTGGCATCAGCCAATTTTATATTGGGCTAAATTTGGGCAAACATTTTATCTTGGTCTTGCATCAGAGTCCACAAAGTAAGACTGAAATGAAAACGAATAGTTCTGACAGTTCATATGTCTCCGTAAATTCTCTTGTGTATTAAACTGGTTTGCAGTCAATGTAAGGTGGTGTTCACAAAGCCTCACCTGTAGTACATTTAGGTTACAGGCAACCATTCAGTCTGCATATTAGCATGACGGTGATCACTGTTCATTTAGCAGAAGAGTAATTGGGTTACTGTGGGTGGACTATCACAACTAGTCCTGCAAAGAGGCATACACATTGCAAAATCTTTTGATATTATTTTCCCAAGTACACAATCCCATTGAGATCACAATTGTGCATCTGGAAACTGTAAAACAATTCTATGTGACTCCACTAAGACTCCTGTGGCTGTTGTTACATAAATAAGTTATACTATCTAGCATGCTTGCTCAGATTTTATGAACAAATGATTATTCCCACCTGTCTTTATGATTCATTCTGGTGAAGCACAGACTGACATTAGCACCAGGGGATACATTTCAGGGTTTAAAAAATGGTACCCCCCTCATTGGCTCATTGTGTAAAGGGATTTTAGTTTTGAGTTGTTGAGTTTTCTTTTTTCCCAGTGAAATGCGCTTTCTTCTGAGTTTCCACGTTGTTCACAAATCACAAGTTAACCATGGCAAAGAGAATATCTTATGCAGCATCCATATTGGATGAGCTTGCATTGCAAATGAGCTCGGAAACTCTCTTTTAAGTCTCACTTGAATTAAATGTGATGATTTGGCCATGATGTAGAAACCCATTTAATGGCGCTCTCATACACGGCAAGTCCTGTGAGGAAAGAGGCTGGTGCGTCACCCCGTGATGCTGTCCGGAGCCATGTTTTCTGCCCTTTGCTCTGGAATGTCATGCATTATTACTGTTTATTCGCTTCTTGCGAGAACATGTGGCATCTGGGTCGACGCCCCCTTGGATTTCCTCGGTCACAGGAGGGCAGGAGGCTCTGCCTCTGGTCCCTGGTGTCTCATGTCAACCGCTCTGACATCATATCATGGGATAGTCTCCCAGTGCTGGCAAATAAAGCTGCTCTTTGACTGTAGATGGGAGCACAATTTGTCACTTTGCATATCCATCAGCATGTACAGAATACAGAAAGCACCATAATTCATTGGACAGTGACACATTTTTTGTTATTTTGGTTCTGTACTCTAGCACTTTGAGTTTGAAAGGATACAATGACAATGAGGTTGAAGTGCAGACTGTCAGCTTTAATATGAGCTTTAATTTGATCTCTATGGGATGCACCTGACTGTATTTGTGAGAAAATCCTTTGCTCTGGGCTTTCTATTCTACATGCTCAGTAACAAACTATGGGGTGTGAGGTTGTTTCGTAGTTCTCTACACATTATTTGCTGCTTGTATCTTGATTCATACTACTGTCTTCTCTTGATTGCTCAATAAAATTAACTTTTAGTTGTTGCTGTTTGCAGTACAAATCCCTTTATGGTGTGGTTGTGTGTACAGCTAGACCCAGGGGCACTGGACCCCCTCACTTTTCTTTTTATCTTCAGCAATTCTCTCAGATTAATTCAATGTTATGAATAAAATGTTATATTATGTTTCATCTGACAGCCCAGCCCACCCCCAACATTCAATAACTCGTAGGGAGTCCAGACCAACAATTTGCTAATTCTCACACATTATGATTTTCAACACTTTAGAAATCTGTATTGTGGCAATACATTACAGTATCTTTTTAACACATTTCATTCTGCATTTGGACCTCCCACATCTGAAATTATGCCTTTTTTATATCCAGAATATCTTGACTACATCGGATGCATTGTTTTTTGCCTGTAAATGTTGTTTTTTTCATTTGAACACCAAATAAAGCTTCCTATTGGTCATATTTTTTTGTTGCTTTCTCAAAATTCCCAAGGTAATGCAGGGTGACATTGAAGGCAGGGATGGCTTTGTTGCCTGTTTGCTTTGTGGACTTCTACCAGTGCCATTTTCCTTCCAATACTGAAATAATTTGGACTACGAATACAATGAGAAATTCCATGAAAACTATTTAAAAGGCACTGTTCTTAGTGCATGGACAGGGCCCACAATCTGGTTTTGAGTCTGGACCATGCCAGTTCTGATTGTGGCGAGCAGCCCTGCACAATTAGCTCTTACATCGCCTAGGGATGATAGGTATTCAGCCAAAGTAATATAGTCTCATCCAGCAAGTCCACCTGTTAAGCCGTACATGAAGTGTCCTTCTCCAACCAATGTCTGTATGAGACTGACTTACAAACTGCAAGTGATAAGAAGCAGTGACCTGACATAATGTGCTTCTGTCATGCTTGTCTGTGCTCTCCTGAATCAATCGCAACAGTTGCAGCATTATGCGTTGATAAATGTGATTGGGCATTCCAAATTGGGGAAAAAAGAGGATTTTTTAAAAATTTTCTTAAAATATAAGATGTTATTTTCTTCATTCATGGAATGAAGACAGCTCTGAATAGAATATAAAATTGTTGTGTACTAGGGGTGTAACGATTCATGCGATTCATCGATGAATCGATGGTCAGTCCTACCGATGCAACTAAATCGATCTGCTAAAATAAATAAATAGAATGAATCGCTTTGGCTTCACCAATAATCGATATAAATGCTTTAAATCTAATGAATCGCGATTCTTAATTATGATTATTGTTTTAAGACTTAGTTTACACATTTTTTTGTGAAATGCGGTAATCCGTAACTCTGTCATCAGCTACAGTGTTTCCCCTAGATTTTTTTTCAGGCCGGGCGGTGAAAGTGCGCCATTTTGCGTAGAGGCGGAAACTATAATTACACCCTCATAATATCAGCGCTGCCATTGAAAACAACCGAAGCTGTTTTGGCAAGGGTTTTTCCAGATGCTATTTTGATCATTCCCGCATTCTGCGGTAAGGGAAATATTGCAGCTACATAAAAAAAAAATTTAAAAAAAAGATTATATATATATTTAAAAAAAGGAATAATATAAATTATTATTTTTTTTCATTAAAATTATTTATTTTCCCTCTTGTCCCGCCCGGCCAAGATAATGGTAGGGGAAACACTGAGCTAGTCAGCCTGCAAGGAAGTACCGCTCTCACTCGCTCACTGACTCTTAACTCACTCACTCACTCACCCACCCACTCTCTCCCCTGCCAGCATGTAGCCTATTGAAAAATGTTCAAAATAACTGAGCCATGTTTAATTACATTTTTGTATTCAGCATAAAATATTATGCAGGACTACTTTTTTTATAGGATAAATATGTTTAATAAGTAATTCTGTTGTCTGTTTATTTTTTCACCTTTCAGAAGAATACAGATAGTCTCACTCGCATTATTGCATGTTTATTTCATGGATATAGAATTTTGGTTAAAAGTTACTGAATCGAATCGTGGTTTACAGAATCAAATCGAATCGAATCGTTCCAAAAAAAAAAAAAGTGTCCTTGAATCGAATCGCCAACTACTGAATCGTAATCGAATCGAATCGCTGTGAAGCCAAAGATTCACACCCCTATTGTGTACGTTATGTTTTATATAATTGGGTGTATTCTATGAATACATCAATGCTTATACATTTTAAAACTTAAATAAGATTTACACACCCCTTTGATGTAATCCCTGCAGAAATCACACATACCATTAAACACAATTACAGAATTATATATAATTACACACACACACACGCACGCACGCACGCACGCACGCACACACACACACACACACACAAACTGTTCTGATGTACTGCATAGTCAAGCCTCAATGCACCTGACCTGCCTGCCAGCTGCAAGCCTTATTTGAATGTTTGTGATAATGAAGTATCCAGTAACAAAATGTCCGTAATCAGCACAGATTTGAGGAAACAAGCACTGGAACGTTAAATCCCAGGTGCACCTTTTCAATCCTTGTAATCGTATTTGGAAAAGCATCAAGTGGCGTACCTCACATATAACCTGGGCTATGTAAATAGGGAACCACATTCCTGCTTTCCTGATCTTTTTCCAATGTATGTGTAAGCAAATACAGTACACTATCACATCCACATCTGCATAGAGCAACAAATCAAGCAATTTACAGTTGCAAGAAAAAGTATGTGAACCCTTTGGAATTACCTGGATTTCTGCATAAATTGGTCATAAAATGTGTTCTGATCTTCATCTAAGTCACAACAATAGACAAACACAGTCTGCTTAAACTAATACCACACAAACAATTATATGTTTTCATGTTTTTATTGAACACACCATGTAAACATTCACAGTGCAGGGTGGAAAAAGTATGTGAACCCCTAGGCTAATGACTTATCCAAGAGCTAATTGGAGTCAGGAGTCAGCCAACCTGGAGTCCAATCAATGAGACGAGATTGGAGGTGTTGGTTAAAGCTGCCCTGCCCTATAAAAAACACACACCAGTTTTGAGTTTGCTATTCTCAAGAAGCATTGCCTGATGTGAACCATGCCTCGCACAAAAGAGCTCTCAGAAGACCTACGATTAAGAATTGTTGACTTGCATAAAGCTGGAAAGGGCTACAAAAGTATCTCTAAAAGCCTTGATGTTCATCAGTCCACGGTAAGACAAATTGTCTATAAATGGAGAAAGTTCAGCACTGTTGCTACTCTCCCTAGGAGTGGCCGTCCTGTAAAGATGACTGCAAGAGCACAGCGCAGAATGCTCAATGAGGTGAAGAATCCTAGAGTGTCAGCTAAAGACTTACACAAATCTCTGGCACATGCTAACATCTCTGTTGACGAATCTACGATACGTAAAACACTAAACAAGAATGGAGTTCATGGGAGGACACCACGGAGGAAGCCACTGCTGTCCAAAAAAAACATTGCTGCACGTTTGAAGTTTGCAAAAGAGCACCTGGATGTTCCACAGCACTACTGGCAAAATATTCTGTGGACAGATGAAACCAAAGTTGAGTTGTTTGGAAGGAACACACAACACTATGTGTGGAGAAAAAAAGGCACAGCACACCAACATCAAAACCTCATCCCAACTGTGAAGTATGGTGGAGGGGGCATCATGGTTTGGGGCTGCTTTGCTGCCTCAGGGCCTGGACAGATTGCTATCATCGACGGACATATGAATTCCCAAGTTTATCAAGACATTTTGCAGGAGAACTTAAGGCCATCTGTCCACCAATTGAAGCTCAACAGAAGATGGGTGATGCAACAGGACAACTACCCAAAGCACAGAAGTAAATCAACAACAGAATGGCTTCAACAGAAGAAAATACGCCTTCTGGAGTGGCCCAGTCAGAGTCCTGACCTCAACCCGATTGAGATGCTGTGGCATGACCTCAAGAGAGCGATTCACACCAGACATCCCAAGAATATTGCTGAACTGAAACAGTTTTGTAAAGAGGAATGGTCCAAAATTCCTCCTGACCGTTGTGCAGGTCTGATCTGCAACTACAGGAAACGTTTGGTTGAGGTTATTGCTGCCAAAGGAGGGTCAACCAGTTATTAAATCCAAGGGTTCACATACTTTTTCCACCCTGCACTGTGAATGTTTACATGGTGTGTTCAATAAAAACATAAACATATAATTGTTTGTGTGGTATTAGTTTAAGCAGACTGTGTTTGTCTATTGTTGTGACTTAGATGAAGATCAGAACACATTTTATGACCAATTTATGCAGAAATCCAGGTAATTCCAAAGGGTTCACATACTTTTTCTTGCAACTGTATTCACCCATTTAGTTCTTGAATGTATGCACTTCTGCCTCAGATCACTGCGATTATATGCAAAGTATGACAATGATAATCGTTTCCTTCATAAAAGAACAGGGTGCCAGATCCCCAAAGTCTGAACCGTTCACAAATTCAAATTCTGCATGTTGAAGACCGTGTTCATTCATGCTGTGCAAAGCTTAGTCATACCAGATGTTGGATGCATTTCTTTTTATTTTTCTCTAAAAGGCAATATATTTTAATCAATAATTCCATTGTGCGTTTCTGCAATGGCATTTCATTTGGGGGCTGTAGGCACCCTCTTGAGGAAAAATCCATTTAGCAGAACAGAAATCCCAGCTGTTTTGAGCTAGATTGAAATTTAATTAGAACATGAACCCACCTGCTAATGACTCATTGCAGATAAAACTAAAAATAAAGCAGAACAGTAGTATATCACACTATAGTAGATGATGTGTATAACGTTGTCAGATGCAAATAAGGTACTTTCAACTTTAAAGACATGTATTTTTAAAGATAAGAAACTTAATTGTACATTTCAGTCATTCCTTGAGTTACTTGTGAATAATGGATAAACAACATTCCAGTGATCTTTATGATTTTTTCCCCAAATACAAATTGTTTCATTTTTTTATTGTGATCTAATAAACAGGTTAACTGGCCTTGCTGTGTACAGATAATTAGTTCATTCAGCCCTCTGGGTGATGGATGGAAGCAAAAACCTGCATACAAGCCAGCCCTCCCACAATTGAATTGCCCACAACTGTTTTAGAATCAATTGAAGTTTCAGTAGATAGCTTGAAAAATTTTTTTTGTTAAGCATTCTGCTTCAACCTTATCTCTGTCAGACTTGACCCTGATGCAAGTGAGAATAGCAACATCAGGATGACAAATTAAGACTGTGGGGCCTGCTACATACAACATTGAGAATTTGACACTTTTCAGGCTTCCCCACAGAAATAGGCCTACATAAAATGACTTACAAGTATTAACTTCTGTGCCATTTAAGCTAATGTAAACACACAATTCAGATACTTTGCAGAATCACGTAATAAAGCTGTGAACTTGTGAAGTTATTTTGTGTTTTTTACTTAAAAAACATGCTTTGCATGTTTCATCTCTTTTTTCAATCTTATCAATACAAAAGGGCCGTCACGGTGCATTGTTGAGCTCATTGAAAGCGAGCTATTTTCCCATAGGAATACAGTGAGCAGCCGAGACGAACCAACCTAGTGACGTCACATCACGATCGCAGTTGTTTGAAAATGGCTGCGTCCTAGTGGACTTGTTTTTCCAGCAAATACGGGTCGATTTGAGATTTGAGAGCACAGCCATATCTCATTTAAGGTAAATAGCTAACGAACCAGAGCCACTTTACAGAGTGCTTCTTGTCCCCTTTAATACTAACATGGTGGTAAAAAGGAAATAATTGCCAGCTAGAATCTCACAGTAGAGCTGCATAGTAGACGTGTTTAGTCCAGTGTTTCTCAACCCTGGTCCTGGAGGGCCACAGGGTATGCTGGTTTTCGTTGTTACTCTGCACTTAATTGATCAATTAAAGCAGCTGATAACACAGTTAATTCACCACACCTGGTTCCTTGGGTCTGAATTGGTTGCCGATAGTAAGGGAAAAACAAAAAACAGCATACCCTGCGGCCCTCCAGGACCAGGGTTGAGAAACACTGGTTTAGGCTAACAAGAACTTGTTTGTCTGAATGTTCCATAAACCATTTTTCAGTGGTTCTTGATATTTAATTACATCACAGATTTTGGATGATGAACTGTGCTTTTGTGTTCATTATATGATATACATTGTGATGCAGGGCTGGGGTGGCCACTGGTCACGTGGTGAACAGACAAAGTCAACTCAAAAAGACGTTTGGCTTACTGCCTTTTATTATTGCTCCGAACTAAAAATAACAGAAATACTTTTGAAAAGAAGAACAGGCCAAGTCTGGCAACCAAAACTCTATACAAAAGGGCCAGGGAAAATGTCAGGACCAGAAAAGCAGCCAGTCAACCAAAAAAACAACACCCATCCAAATAAACAGTCCTTAAAACAGTCCTCCTTTTCGGCGTGAGAACCAGGCCTTTTATTGAGCCCAATGATTAGGTAATCGGCAACAGCTGAAATGATTACAATGAATGGCAGCTGCTGCTATACCTGTGAGTACGTCCGTCGCTGCCCCCTGGTAGACAGAACCCCAATTCCATTCCTGGCACCAGATACCCTCACCCTAGCTGTGTGTAAACCCTGGCAGTGTCCGCATCAGCACCCTTCCATACTATTGAGTAGGGTTGTGGAGGACAAGACAGGACAAGAAAGTAGTTAAGTAGGAAAAATCTCCTTTAAATGTAGTATACTTAAAACCCCCGTATGATATGCATACTTCCGGGGCTTCTCTGATTATTTGGGAGCATACTTTTCAAGAAGTACACGAACATTTTGGTCACATAAATATGAATTTTTTAAAATGAGGCACAGCTTCACCGATTTTTCCTTCAATAACAACAAAAACAACACGTGACATGGCGAGGTTGGGACATGTTACGACACTTCCACAGTACGGTTGGAAAATAGTATTGAGGATAATGTATATTTTTTGCATACTGCACATCACATACTAAACAGTACAAAGTAAACATTACACAGCTGCTAGTACACAGGAGACTGGATGCAGTAGATAGGGCTCTGATTTGGACATAGCCCTGACCAGATTTGCCCTGGTGTTTTGCACCAATTAATAATTTTATAATATATGATTGCACCATTTCTAAACATGCATGCATTCAGTTATGGTATCAACAAATATTGTAATTACAAGTCATTGAAAAAGCAATCACTGCACCGCACTGAACAAATAACCCAGAGTAAGAACAGAAAGTGAATTCCAACCACAGAAACACACACACATACACGCACACAAAGGACATAAAGGATAAAGGACCACACAGTTTTTTCTCTGAGCTGCTTTGATGCTGTCTGTAGTCCCATAGAATGGATTATGCGCATCTACTCTCACTAAAAAGGATATGGAAAATGGGACCTACTACTTTGCAGAGCTTACAGCCAGTTAGTAGATCACAGAGTTAATCAACCAGAGAGAGTTAAAACACTGCAAGCTGGATGAAGGTAATAATCAATTGGACTGGTATCCTTGCGGACTACCAAGTCAACACCAAGCAGTCAGAACTATGCAGAGATGTTATTTCAAAGTATTGGCTTATCTATAGTTTGTAGACTTTAGAATGCTGTAGCAAATTTCTCTCAATTAATTTGTTTGGGTTATATTGCCAACTGCTAATGCATTTGTGGCACATAATAAGGGCCCTTTTTTTTTACAGCTGGGGAAGCATTAATAATACTAGAATAGCCATAGTATGTATTTTGTTACAAACTGGAATCAAATTTTTATTTTGTTATTTAAAATACAAAGCTTTTAACTTCCAATGTCCAATAACATGCCAAAACACAACAATGTGCTATTTGTACAATGGTAGGTATTGCATTGAGTAATTACACTGTTAGACATACAAATGCATAAAGGCGTCACTTAGCCAATATAGGTAGCGCAAAACCGTGGCCATTCTAGTGTTAAAATCCCATTAGTTATTCTTGCTAATGGCATGTTGCTTTTTTGTTTATTGGTGCTTTCCAGTGCCTCCTCACATTTGTCTTTTTCCCTTGGTTTAATGGTGTCGTGGTCATTGGATTTCCAGTGGTTCCTCTGAGTCTTGGTATCTGGAGATGTTTCTGCCCTCCAACTTGACAGAAAGATACTCATGAGTTCAGTGCTGACCATGACCTTTTGGGGGCCCTATGATGGCCAGATCATCATGGCTGTTAAATGGATCAAGTTTGTCTCTCAGTCTCAGTACTCATTGACAATGAACGTTGTCGTTGTTCATGATGTCGCTGTCAAAATATGCTTACATTTACATTAGTCAGCTAGTATAGTCAGGAAGATAACTGTCCAAGCTTTAACAAGGCGATGAAGCAAATCAAAATGCCTTATAAACGCAGAAGTGGATCGCAGTTGTGAAAATGGACAAGCAGAAATGCTTGTCGAATTTGGATGCCTTTTTTAAAGTAGTTGCTAAAAAATCAGTAGGCTAAGCAGGATAGACTAAATGGACGAGCTAGCCCAGGAGCTGAACTTGGAGATGTTTTGCACAACGCATGGCTCAGGTGGGTGAGAGTGTGTTTGGTAGATCTTTTTGATTTTGAAAACTGCTTATTACGGGTAAGAAATTAGTTGTAGGAAGAAAGGGAAGAAGTAATACCGGTCTGTAGTTATTGACATTGCATAGACCAAGGGAAGGCTTCTTAAGAAGAAGAGTACCTCTAGCTGTTTTGAAGCCATTTGGAACACAGCCAAATATCAGGGAGGATTTGATAATGGTAGTGAGGAAAGGGAGCAGGTTGGCAGCAATAGTCTGAAGGACAGAGGAGGGGATTGGGTAGAGAGGGCAGGTGGTAGGTCGACTCGTGGAGACAAGTTTTAGGACTTAATCTGGGGAAGTAGGAGAGAGAGATATTGAGCCAGAGACAGAAGGGTTCGAACAGGGTGGGTTTTGGGGAGGGCTAGAGGGAGGCCATGGAAAGGAGCCTCTGATGTCTTTGACCTTCTTCTGAAAGTAAGAAACAAAATTGGCAGAAAGAGAGGGGGAAGGAGCAGGTGGTGGGGGACTGAGGACAGAGGAGAAGATGGAAAAGACTTTCCAGGGGATAGAAGCACAGGGGTGAATTTGTGAGAGGTTAAAGTTTGATTTTAGCAGCAGAGATGGATGCAGAGAAGAGACTGAAAGTGGGAGAGGTCATCTTCTCTCGGCGGCCCAAAGCCTTCACCACTCATTTTGCAAGGTTTTGGACAGCTATGGAGCAGGTGGGAACAGGCGGGCAGGTCTAGAGGACAGGGGATATAAAAGATCAAAAGGAGGATGAGACGGCAGAGAGAAATGTGGAAGTGGCAGAGTTAGTGGAAAGAAAGAGAAGAGTCAGGAGGAGGGAGTGAGGAGAGTACAGAGGAAGACCGGGAGAAGGGGAGAGAGACGATGGTCGAGTGATGATAGAGTGGGATGAGACCGGGTTAGAGTGGTTAGCATAGAAGGGGATGGAGAAGGAAACAAAGTAATGGTTGGAAATGTGGAAAGGGGTGGCAGAGAGGTTCCAATGGACACAGGTTTGATTACATTAGTCTATCTACTCATTAGTGTATATTACAAAGCAGGATGACTAAATTATAGCCAGATTCTGTGAAAAAAGATTAGGCCATATGTGCAGGTTTGGGGGAGATATGTCACCCCAAATATTTTCATATTAATGAATTGCTAGACTAAGTGGTCTAGCAGTGTCTCCCCGTAAATTGAAATGAAACAAATTACTATGGATTAGGATATATCTTGGTATTGATTTGAATCTGTACTTAATGTTGAGGTAGGGAGCATATGCTCTACATAACAACTAGCTTGTGTTGTGCAACCCATTTTTATTTACGAATAAACCTCAACTTATAAACACCTACAACTAGACAAAGTGTGCAACAGCTGGTGCTCCCAATATCGATCTAATGACCTTGTTTGATGGACAGAGCCAATAAATCTAACATCCAAACCAAATCAATTACATTTATTGCTTGGCACCTGATTTGTAATTTCTTTTGGATGCAATCAAGAAGCGTGTATTTATCTTTTGTGTGTCATGAGCGCAGTGATTGGGTGATGGGCTGCCTGATGCCGTAATTCACTGCCTGCTGCGATAATTCACTGATTAAAAAAATCCAACTAAAATCACTTATTTTGCGATGTAGATTATTGCGATCGCATAACGGGGAGAAAACATTGTTAAAAAGCCAAGCTTTGTGGGGCCCTTTTGAGGGAGGTGGGGTCCTATGTACAGTGCATGTCCTTACAGCAGCCTTGGAGTCCATGTCCATGTCTCGCACTCAGCTGTTGGCATATGACATAATCTTGTTTTATAGGCATTGCACGAGAAAACACACTTATTGGCGTGGCGTGTGGCGCGGTCCGCTGACTCATTATGCGAGTTCCCCTGTGCAGGTAGGGGTGTGATCCCTGCCATGGCACCTTCCCAGCTGTGATACCTTCACTGTTACCATTGCCGCTTGCTTTCCCCTGTCTGAATAAAAGAAAGCAGACTGTTTTTGTTTTTTTTTAAACATTCCCTTTCATGCACTCTTCAGATGATTTCTGCTAAGTACTCATTTTCATCCCTGCCCTGCCTGGCAACTCTGTATTTTGAGACCCCATAATCCAGTGGTTTTTGGGGTAATAGCCAGCCGATCTGCTAACCCAAATTATCAGTTGTCTCATTGTTATTTTGGTAGCACTTTGAGTTTGAAAGGATACACTGACAATGAGGTTGAAGTGCGTATAACCTCTCTGCATTTGAATGGATCTCTATGAGAATTGGGGGGTGAGACTAGATTCCGCTGTAAATTACACTGGTTACAGTATGGAACACATGACTGGCAAAATGGCTGTAAGTCATCAAGGGTCTATGGTATCAAACGAGCCCCAAACCATCACTCTACGGCCAGATATGGAGTAGATGTGGGGTCAAACAAGCCTTAAACCATCACTCTGCTGCCAGATATGCAGTAGATATGGATGGATCACTTGAAGGGTTGTTTCTCCTCACAAATTTTCCGATTGAACTCTGGAACTATGAACTGAACTGAACTATGGGAAAATAAGTCAGGAGTAGAAACCCTTCAAGTTATCCATCCATATCTACTGTATTTCTGGCAGCAGAGTGATGGTTTAAGGCTTGTTTGATACGTCAGACCCTTGATGACTTAGAGCCACTTAGCCAACCATGTGTTCCACACCGTTCCAGTGTAATTTAAAGCTAAATCTAGTCCCACCCCCCAATTCCCATAGAGATCCATTCAAATGCAGAGGTTATTTAAGAGTACCTGGGAATAAGATATCAGGAGTCTTTTGATATCCTTTTATACAGTCATGATGGCATCACCTTTTTACCTGTGGAATACCTGTTTACCACAGAAGTTGTTTGAGAGAATGGCAAGAATGTGCAAAGCCGTTATCAAGGCAAAGGGTGGCTACTTTGAAGAATCTAAACTATAAGACTTTTTACATAATTTAATTTGTGTTATCTCATAGTTTTGATGTCTTTACTATTCCAAAATGTGGAAAACAGTAAAAATAACGGAAAAAAACCTTCTATGAGTAGGTGTGTCCAAACTTTTTGATTACTGTAGATAAAGCTGCACTTTATTATTCTTTTTTTAGCTGTTAAAGTTCAGGAGTTTGTTTAGCTCTGGATAGAGACAGCACCCTAAATCTGAAACATTCTGCTTCTAAGAAATGATTGCACTGTGAGCAGCTATTCATAGGTTGTGCTTTAGAGCAGGGATGCATGAAGCTCAATGTATCTACAGTGTACGTTATGATGCCAATGACATCTGAGAGATTTTTGGTGTGTTTCTTTCTCATGCTGTCATCTCAACCCATGTTTACAACCTGGGACTCTTCATACCTCCAGATCCTTATTAAGCAATTTAGTCTGCCTCACCCCACATGGTCTACTACTAAGTGATATCAAGAATTATTTCGCCTTTGTATTTTCCGGTTTTGTTATATTGCCCATCATATTGGGCTCTTTGTAGAATATCTTATCATTAGTTTTCCAATTGGTATGTAGCAATCTCCTCAGGTTAGTGGCACCTGATGGAGATAGCAGAGCCTCTTGCTCTGCCTACAGCATTTACCAGCCTTGTGCTCCTATTGGCCAGTATACCTTCATTAACACTTTATCATTCACAAAAACACTTCTTATGCAATGTGTCTGAATGTACAGCATATGAGTCCCATATGAGTCAGTTGTATGATAGTGTGAACAATCAAAAAATAGGAGGAAAATCAACTTTTCTTTCAAAATTAGGCTTGCACTTTCCTGAATAACAAGACGATACACTTTGGTCTTAAGTACTACAGCCATGGCAATGTAGGAGTTAGCATTGTGACAAAAAAATGGATACATGAACTGTCATGTACATTATTTTCACAGGTTAATAACAAGTGAAAATGTACTTTTCTAAGGTTTGCTTCTCAGGCAACATATCCTCAGCAAATAGCAATTTTGACTTTAAACAGGTGGATTTGTTGTAACCTCTGTCAGAGTGTCTTTCAAAAAAGAAAAGCAGACAGCAATTTGGCTATTTGAACGTATTGCAAATTCTCCAGTAACCTGCTCTATCACTGTGAGCTGTATGCTGTTCACTGTAAGTGTAGCATATACAGTATTACAACATCTTCCCCTGACCTTAAGACCATAACAAGCTTCCACTGCCCTCTTGCATTGTACTCACTTGAATCAAAATGCTTTCTCAACATCCGTCTCATTCATATTGCAGTATATGCATAAACCTGTGTGCACACTGTTCTGATTCTACAGCATTGACTCGTCATGCTCTCATTCTCCTGTGACTTTGTCAAGCAGGCAAACATGGGTACATATTATTGCAATAGACCAGCCTTCAGTGTAGTCGTTAATGAGCTGGGGTTGTCACTCAGAGGCTGCATGTTTAAATCCCAGGTAGAACACTGATGTTATATTCCTTTGCAAGATGCTTAATTTTTTTTCCCAGTAAGCCATTCTTATATATTAATAGTTAGTATGTAAAACAATTACAAAAAAGATGTGTAAGTGGCTATGGATAAAGGCATCCACGAAGCTAATAAATTATGTAACATTGTACATTAGTGGATGCGGCACAGCCACTAAGAAGCCCTTTCAACCATTTAACCCTTTGCAAGTATTCTGCTTAGCCTTACTTTAACAGCCATGTCCTTATCCAGATTTCCCGAGCTGTCCACTCCACAGGAGTATATCTTTCGTAGCAGAAAAGTACACATGCTGCAGTTACTGCCTTCAAATTTCCATCCAACATTTGCCTCGGTACAGAAGCTCCACAAAGCTTTTAATTTCACTGCATTCTCTTTGAATTGTCAGTGTCTTTGATCAAAAGGATATCTCTCACTGTCATCAAATGTATTTAGAATGACTTGAGAAAGGATTTAAAATATGTATATAGTTATGTCTGCATTTGACCTACTCTGATTAAACCCAAAACCTGTTTGTGAATGTAAATAATTGCAATATTACAGGTGCTATGTAACCTTTTGTACACTGTCCCTTTAAGGCTTTGGCACTATTGCTTACCATTACCAAGGAAACGGGAACTTTCTCACGTTTCCTTCATGACTGTTAAACTATCCAAATATATGCTGCAAGAGCTATCATGACAGAATATTGTTAGTTGTATCCTGAGCACTTTGGATTAATTACAGGTACTCTTACAAGCGATACTATAACCTCTCTGCATTTGAATGGATCTCTATGGGAATTGGGGGGTGCGACTAGATTAAGTCTGAGTCTATTGAACTCATATATGTTATGAAAACATAAATCAGGAGAAACAACCCTTCAAGTGATCCATCCATATCTACTGCATATCTGGCAGCAGAGTGATGGTTTGAGGCTCATTTGATACCGCAGACCCTTGATGACTTACAGTCATTTATCTCAGCTTAGAATGGCTATTTTCACATTTTTCCTAAAAAGTTCCACAAATAGAAATTCAAACCAATCTCACGCATATACCCACTCACACACCTCGGGCTCTATTTTAATAAACCAAACGCAATGGTGAACGCAAGAGTAATCGCTTGGCGGTATCGCTCTGAGGGCGTGTCGGCGAGAAATTTGGTAATTTCATGACGGCAATCTTGGCGCACCTTATGGCGGTATTGCTAAAAGGCTGGGTTTAAATGTCCAAGGTGTGTCTCTATGGTATCCAATCAAATTGTTGTTCTCATGCTTTAAAAAAAGCCAGTTGGAACGCAATCGCTCCATGCAATTTCATAATGAGCAACCCAAACGCACTGGACCGTCAACGACAAGAGCGATTTTCCGCACAGGAGATTTTACTTGCAACAGAAGTACAGGCTAGGAATGTAATAATTTATGGATCACAATCCACACCACCTCGTCTCCCAGAAGTTCGGAAGGCACGGGAGGAGGTGGCGAATGCATTAATTAGCCTACATTAGGTGATGTAGGCATAATTATGATTCAAATGGTAGGCTTATGATTCAACTGTGTCAATGTGTAATTTATATATTATAGGCTATTGGCCTACATGATCGCAAGTTTCTTGTAAGCTGTCCTGTTTTATTCTAGTAGTTTAAATTAAAATTAATTAATTAATAATAATTATAGGCTATTTGTTCATTAAATGGAAGTGTAATGTTGGCATCACCTATAGACACTACATAGAACTACATGACTAATAAGTTGGCAAATTGACAGAGTCTATTGCGTTGCCGCTAAGAGGTGGTTCTAGCTGATCATAACGCAATGGGTTTTCGTTGGTTCAAATTGTCACTGAGCCGAAAGTATTTTAGAACACGCGCCACCCATCCCACTGCACCGCAAGCGAAAGGATGTTATGTTGAGAATTTGTTGATCCTAGCGGTATTGCTGAGAAACGCCATAGCGCCAGTTTTAAGACGTTGATGCTGTCAACAAGCTTGCGTTTGACTATACCGTCCCCTTGCGCTGGTTTGAAAATAGAGCCCCTCATGTTTTTCTTTTTAAGTTACCCCAGCAACCAGTGACCCATTTTCAGAATTTCCGTGCCACAGTACCACAGGTGACCAGCCTTTTTCCTCCCATTTTTGCCTCTTCCTTTTTTAATTTAGCACTTGACAATGCATTGAAAAGATAAGCTCTGTCTATTTTTTATTCAGAGAATACCTTTGTAGTGCAGTACTGTAGAATGCATTTGCAAAAACATTTCATTAAAAAAAAAAAACAGAGTTGAAATGCAGGAAAGTATGGGTTCTTTTTTCACCATAATTACAAAGTCAAGCAAAAAATGAAAAATAAATGCGCCTTATGGCCTGAAAGATAGAGCGTGGCAAAAAGTCCTAGCACCCACAAACAGCTGGAATAAATGTCTGACCATCCAAATGAGGATGTTTACTTGAGGATGTTTACATCTAACTTACATGGCAACATATGGCAACCCGTACGCAGAGAAAGTCCATGTTGACATGAAACGATTAACCTATTATTTACTGTATACTCCCTTGGGCAGATTCATATCTAAGAGACTGCTGTAAAGAATCAATGCCCCCAACCCCCCCTGTGTTCAGAGAGGTGTGGTCTCCCGTACAGGGGATTACACACTGATGTAGAAATAAATGATTAAATCGGCTGTATGCATGCAAGAATGTTGGGTGCAATAACAGTTAGAATTTATTTATGTATTTATTATAAATGAGAAAAATCACAATTTGACTTTATATCTGTCATCTTTTCAATTGAGAAACAAATAATCGTCACATTTGTTTCGAATGACTTCGTTTTGATCTTCAGAGGGGGTCAACACTAAACAGTCGTTTCAATGAATATTAGCAGGGCATTAAATTAATCAGCCATCTGGGACTCTTAATTTGTTATTCGATTAATTGGGGACGCGTCCGTTTGTTTTCCCTTGAAGTGGCTACGGAGAGCAGCCTGCGGAAGTGAAAGGGTTAATGAGAGGTTAATGAGAAATGGAGCAGACCGCGTCCAGGCCTATAATTTAATGTCTGAGTTTAATGTTTTCTTCTGAGAGCGGTTTCTAATTAGTGGCATTTTTTCTCTTGTGCATAAAAATATCCACCAAAGAGGTGGATACAAAAAGCTTAAATGCCAAGCTCAGTAGAATAACTTAATCACAAGACTGCCTTTCTGACTGTAATTGCATAGAGTGTTCAGAATGACAGTAACAGGGTAACAAAGCAGAACAAGCCTCAGTTGAAATAAAGAGGAACCAAAAGCACTCTTATTTACTCACCCTTCGTCCAGGGTGGCTTATATTTTCTATAATATCCATTTATACAGCCTGGACATCATAATATGAAAGCAACTGGGTTGAAGTCCAGCACGCTGATCATTACGTCCAACAGTCCCAGGGTTATTTTATGGCAGGATTAAAAGTGACATCTACAACAATACTCTTTGATCAAACTTTGTGACAACATGGAGAACCCCATCCTACCAAACTTGCCCCTGTGAGAAAATGGCTTGATGGCTACTGGCAGAGTGATAGAAACTGTGAGACATGGAGAGCAGATTTATTTTCAAAGTTCTTAATGACTACAAGCCTGTCTCTCTCACTGTTACTGTCCTTGCTTAGAATGACACAATGGGGGGCGAACATCCTCTTTGATTTACTTGTGACTCTGCTATGTGCAGTTCTGTGTTTCACAACCCTAATGCCCACAAAGCTTTCCAAGGGTGCCTGTAGATGACGATGTTTTCTATTGAAGAATTTTGAAAGGATCTTTTTTAGCCATGTGTAATGTCTTCCTGCTCCATGCGAGGAGGTGCAAACAGCCCATTGCAGATTAAGTCCTTGTGATTAAAGTGAAATAAGAAATCAACCGCAGTCAGTTGACGAGTCAGGAGTGCACATGTGATTGTGGCACGTGCGGATCTCAGGCAAGAGCATATTAATCTACCCTGGAGAGCCCATGATAACATGTGCACAAGGTAGTCGCATGTGCCTATAAACATGTACAGATCCTTTCCAAAAAATTTGAATATCATGGAAAAGTTTTTTTTTTTCCATAATTCCATTCAAAAAGTGAAACTTTCATAGATTATAGATTCATTACACACAAAGTGAAATATTTCTAGCCTTTATTTGTTTCATTTTTCATAATTTTGGCTTACAGCTCCAGAAAACCCCCAAAACAGTATTTCAAGAAATTAGAATAGTGTGTCGAAAATCAGCATTTACTTCAGTTATTTCAGAGAATGAATGGAGTGGCTTGACTCGAGGAATCCGACAGTTGTAGCCCATGTCCCGGATACATCTGTACGTGGTGGTTTTTGAAGCACTGATTCCAGCCTCAGTCCACTCCCTCTGCATCTCCGCCAAATTTTGGAATCGTCTTTGCTTGACAATCCGCCGAAGCCTACGGTCATCTCTTTTGCTTGTGCACCTTCTCCTGCCACATTTTTCCCTTCCACTTAACTTTCTATTGATATGCTTGGACACTGCACTCTGTGAACAGCCAGCCTCCTTAGCGATGACCTTTTGTGGCTTACCCATCTTCTGGAGGGTGTCAATGATGGTCTTCTGGCCAATTGTCAAGTCTGCAGTCTTCCGCATACTGAACCAAACTGAGATAAACTTTGCAGGTGTTTTGAGTAAATTAGATGATAGTGTGACACTCAGTCTAAAACATTCATTCTCTGAAATAACTTAAGTAAATGCTGATTTTCGACACACTATTCTAATTTATTGAAATACTGTTTTGGGGGTTTTCTGGAGCTGTAAGCCAAAATTATGAAAAATGAAACAAATAAAGGCTAGAAATATTTCACTTTGTGTGTAATTAATCTATAATCTATGAAAGTTTCACTTTTTGAATGGAACTATGGAAAAAAACAACTTTTCCATGATATTCTAATTTTTTGGAAAGGATCTGTATACTATAAACATGTATTTTCAAATTTTATCTCCTTCATTTATTTTCTCCAAATTTGAACTCCACAATAATATTTCAAGGCCTGTTCCATTGCCTTAATGACCTTCTTTGATTCTATAGGAAATAGTGTGGCTGTCCTCCTAATCATTGTAGTTATGACATCAGAGGACTAAACATCTGGTGTGTCTGTTTCCCTTGCACAAAGAAAGGAACCCCTGCTGACTGGATCCCTCTCTGCCATAGTCCCAGCCTCCGAAGCTGCCAGCAACAGTCAGCACTATCACTATTGCATACAACCCAGGAGGTCAATAAACTCCATTTTAAATGCTGATTCTCTTCTGCCCAGTAACAAGTACCCACTGGGGCAGTGTTGGTAAACATAGCATCGGTCCTGAGTGATAGCCAAATGCTAACATGTCCAGATGAACAAGCAATCCATCTCATCAGAGGATCAGGGCCGGGTGTGCACTCCATATGCAACCTTTCACTCGCTGTCAATGATCATAGTTTAATTACAACAACCAGCAACCATTAGTTTAAAGACAACAACCAGTTTTTATCTCACAATTTCATCTCACTATCTCAACTGAGTCATTTTCCTCAAACATGGATTAGTCAGATAGTCAGCTATATGAATGCAAATGTACCACTTTACTCAAACACCCATATAATTCCTGTCAGTTATGAACTTGAATTGACTTTGTACAGTATGTTGTCTTAATATTTATTTTTCATATTACACAACAGAATGGTGTTACTTTCTCCCCTCTTAATACAAGATTATTAACATAAACTCACTGATAAGAATAACAGTTTCAAAGCCAGTTCAAATTCTTGAAATGCCTGAGAAGACCTGTGCTTACTTTGTGTGTGTTGACAGAAGCTTGTGCAAAGCCATAAAGATCTACTTGGATGTAGTTGTTATTAAAAACCTGCTTGGGCACTAGAATCTCTTGACTTTAATATATTTTGAGCAGCTGGAAACAATCATAGCTCACATAGCTTGTGGCAGACACTGAGAACCTAGTTATCCCTTATTCTACAGATAGTCTTTGTCCATGTGTAAGACATTTAGGACCACAAAAATGACTACTGATTGTAGCCTTACCAGTTACATGATAAAAAAAAAACATGCAAAAAATACTAATAAATAAACACATTCATATTTAGTTATAATAAAATATCTTTAAATATTATTGTACAATATAAAACAGCGTAGAAAAAGTGCAAGACCTTCAGCTCTTTGAATGTGATTTTGCACAGTGCTGATTCATGGGCTTTTAATACAATGTTAAGTCACATTTCTTTATTATATGTTTTTATCATTAAACTTGTTTACTACTGTGCCTACATACAAATTTCTAAGCATTATTTTTTTATTTTCAATTTTTCAGGAAGTAAAAAAATTTGATTGTTTGCCCTTTTCAATTGTCTCTTTGAGCCGAGTGAGAAGTTTGATCCCTTCATGCTTTATGATGTGTTTTTCATTGAAGGGTTAATAGTGGAGTGACCTTGCCATGCCTGTTTGACGCAGATAGTTCCTTATAAATGGTTCACTCATTTTTCTGGCCGCAAACATTAGATTAAATCCACATGGTTTTAATTGTATTTGAAAAGAAAGAGAGGAAAGAGTTGTACCAGCTCATCTCTCTGCAAGAGTCATTTTGTTTAACCTAAAACCACTTTGTAATTTCTTCTCAGATGCCCTTTCCGATACAGATTCTGGTCACCTTCAAAGTCAATGCAGTATTGAAGTTTCTGTTCTTCCTCGATCCTTAATTTTACACAATAGCAGGCTGCATTTGTCCCATGGAAATAGGCCTTATCACTTTGTACCAATTAATTTGGTTAGTTTTCATTTTGGAATAACTGCGGTCGTGACGTCACTAGGTTGGTTTGTCTCGGCTGCTCAATGTATTTCTATGGGAAAATAGCTGACTTTCAATTAACTCAACGATGTAAATAAGAGAAGAGATGATTGTTGCGACTCTCTTGAAATATAATTTTTTTTGACTGCAGAGTGTTGTAAAATCAAGACAGGTAGTGCTCCTCGCATTTGAAGCCTACAAAGCGCGTCCTGTGTGATCACGGCCTTAAGCAATAGATCACGAGAGGGAGTGCTTTATTGGAAATATATACCATGGTATGGGTGAATTCTCGATTCTGATTGGTCAATGAGTGATGGTTATTATGTACAACCTTCAGTCATCCGGGTCACAGGTTTGATCACCGTTCTAAATGAATGTGCTGCCTGCCTGGCCAGCTAGTAGGCTACACAACCTGGGAATGGCAAACTATGCTCCATGACCGGTCAATTCAGAATCCAAGACATGCAAGAAAATCTGGAATAAATGAAGTGAATTAATAAAGTAAAATGAGCAGAATGTAGCCTACCTACTTTCTTTCCCTCAGTGAGTAACGTTAGTGGATGGCAGACGGCTATACTTCGCCTCGTAGGCTGCAAATAGTAGGCTAACTTAGGCTAGGCTACGATAAACTTTTGTCATTGTTTTTAAGATAATGCAAATGCAGTACGTGGCTAGGTAACTATATAGCTAGGCATAGTTACATTATCAGGGAGTTAGCAAAGCGCATGGTGTTTATGTGCAATGTGTAATCTTTTTTTACTGCAAGCCATAGGCCTAGATCCGTCTCTGTTGGTGTATTCAAGTGGTCAACTCGGGAGGATTGTGCATGACGTTTGCTGTGATGATGGTCTCGTTTGTTACGATAAAGGTGTTCAAATGCTCAGCGGCTAAAAACATGGATGCTTGCTGATGCTTGTTTGGCTGGCCTCTGAGCAGCATTTGCAGTTCCAAAGGTTTTACATGGCGCATGCAAAAATGATTGAAGATGACAACAAACGCAGAAGGTGAAAGACTACATATATGCCACGCAACAGGTTTCTCAAGATCCAGATCTCTTAATATTTACAGATGCTCAGCTGTTTACCTTTGACCTCTGATGCATTTTTCGTCATCTCGGGGACCTCAGGAGGAGCAGGTAACGTGATTGGCTAACACGCGTTCCACCAGTGCTGGTATTTATGGTGTATTCAAGTGGCCAACTCGGGAGGACTGTGCGTGACGTTTGCTGTGATAGTCCCGTTCATTGCGATAGAGGTGTTCAAATGCTCAGCGGTGTCATGGTTTCTGGCAGCCTCCGGTTATTTCTACGGTCATTCTTTCTTTTAGCGACGTCAGGGTACTGTATCGGATTTTCCATCTTCCGTTCCGGTGCTTTGCTATCGCTCGGCGGTGATTCCTCGCACCTGTTTTGAGTTTCCTGTTAGCTATATAAGCTCAGGGTTTCAGCTGTCCTGTGCTTCGATATTGTCTTTGCTATGTTGACAATGAAGTCGTAAGGTATAGGAATTTAGGAATTTCTGGTTCGTACAAATAAAAAACGCAGCAAGTCTGGTTATAGAATTAGGATTAGATTGGTTTTCTCTTTTATTTCAAATCTTTCTCTTTATCCTTTATTCTTTTAACCTGTTACCTTTTGTGTTCAGCTCTTTCGCCACAAGTGCTTTGAATAACAGGTTTTCTTTTCTGTTCCTTTCCTTCACTCGTTCTATCGAGTTTTGCTTTGTTTCTCTACCTCCTGTTATGCCTAATGATTTAGTGCGTGAGGTTCTTTTGTTATTCATTCTCGCTGTTTATCGAGACTCACCTCCTTTTGAGGTTGTTTTGATTTGGCTTGTGCTAGTGAAGTTTTGCTCCCATTCTTTTGTTTTCCTCTCCCCTGGTGCGGCTACTTCCGCGTTTGTGGCGTATCTTTCTAAGATAAGCTTTTAGAATCCTTGTCGGTCGCATCTGGTTCTCCGAACCTTAACACAACCCTCACAAGTGGCAAAAAACATGGACGCCCACATAAAGCTGATGCTTGTTTGGCTGGCCTCTGAGCAGCATTTGCAATTCCAAAGGTTTTACATGGCGTATTCGAAAACTATTGAAGATGACAAGACATGCAGAAATTGATACATTAAGCTGTTGAAATTAACAAAAATTTATTCTGGGGGGGCATGCTCTGTACACTGTAGTTGCTTTCATATTTGTTGATTTTTATGGATTTAATCAGCTGAGATTTAAATATCCTTCCACTGTCCTTTGGGCATGTTGTTTTCCCGTTGTCAAGCAAAGCTACTCGTTGGTACCAATTGGCACCAATTTTGGTTATTTTTGTCATTACATTATTTAAGAAAATTGTATGAAACCATATAACTCTAACTCTAACAAACTCTTACATCTAACAAACCATAAGTTTGTTAGATGTAGCTTATCAAAGAATTTTCACTGGATAAAAAGTTTTCTATAGCTCAGGGGTTCCCAAACCAGTCCTGGGGGACCCCTGCGTATGCTGGTTTTCGTTGCAACCACAGTTGCAATCCCAGAATTTTACCAAGCTGTTAATTTTTCTTAATTAGGTGCTTTTCATGTTTGGAGGAATTACTCGCCCTCTTAAGACTCATTATGTCAGAAATAGCTATGCATGCCATGTAGAACAAACTCCCCATGTTCACGTTGTGCTTATTGTGCTATATTGCAACAATTACATAAAAAGAGGTTACAAAATAATGTATTTTCACTCAAATTAAAGTGAATCAACTCAATGTGTTTAACTCAATTTTTTCTTTAAGCTTATTAACACAATGCAGGTTTGGCACGTTATCATTTGCTTTGTGTTTGAATTCTTCATTATCTACCAAATGGTTAGTTTTAGTGGCCATGTGTCCACACTTTCCAATTAGGAGCCTATTGATTCAAATCAGTTTTTAAATGAATCTTTTAAATAATTTTCTTATCTTTTTAAAATAATATAGCACAATAAGCACAATGTGAACATGGGGTGTTTACTCCCTCCACCCCCTGGGGGCGGAAGGGTATGTTTTCGGTGGTGTGGGTGAGTTTGTTTGTTTGTTTGTGGGCAGGATTACGTAAAAACTACCAGACCAATTTGTGTGTAGTATAGTATGTATGTGTAGTATGGGCCAAGGACGAACCCATTACATTTTGGAGCGGATTTGATCAGTGGTTTTCGAAATAATAAATATATACGCGTTTACAATGTTTTGCAATGGGGGCGCCGCCATGTTTAGTGATTTTGACCACTAGATTATTGCTGCGTTCTAGTGCCTTTCTGTTGTGTGTGCAGGTAGTTCCCTGCAGCACCAACATAAAGAAAAAAAATGGAGCCACATTGGCTACGTTAACCATGAGAGTTCTGATTCACTTTCACAATATATTTTCAAGTTATTTAATACTGGTTAGGCTAACGTTACCAAGCGTAACAAGCCTACAAGGTGTGTGGCTAGCTAGCCTAGAAGCTAACGCCGTTGTAATAACGTTACTATTTTGGTCACCTTCCTAAGCCAGTTTTCACTATAGAATATAAGAAACTCTACAAACATGATTCAATTTGTATTAAATCATGTTTGTAGAGTTTCTTATATTCTATAGTGAACATGTTTTTTGTGTTTTTAATCATTTGTAAATCATGTTTATTGTTTATTAAAATTGTCAAAATGTATCTTCTATTAAGATTTTAGTATACTCTAGGCCTACTAAATGATCTCTGATAGCTACAAAGAAGGACAAATGGATCAAACACCATGCAAGATTACTGCTGTCAGTCCTGTCATATTTAACTAGTTTTCATTTCATTTTGACATGGAAAATATTTACCCATACATACTCTGTCAGCCCATGGTATGAGCTTCCCCTGCAGAGTCAGTAGTAAAAGCAATTCAATAATCCCAACAAATCTTCAAAACTAATTCCAACTGCTTATCAATGTATACCTGATTTTACGGTACATGCATCAACATGCAGCATGGGCGGCTTTCTAGTTCTACATGGCATCCATAGCTATTTCTGATATAATGTGGCTTAAGAGGGTGAATAATTCCTCCAAACATGACAAGCACCTAATTAAGAAAAATTAACAGCTTGTTAAAATTCTGGGATTGCAACTGTGGTTGCAACGAAAACCAGCATACACAGGGGTCCCCCAGGACCGGTTTGGGAACCCCTGCTATAGCCTATAGGTTACAGATTGACATGCTTTGTGAAGTAGCTTGCATTCACAAGCAGTCAGCGTGTTGCTGACATTAATTTACATGCAAGTTCTTACTATGATAAACATATTTCCAAACTGAATAAATGCTGGACTTCTATCCACAAAAATGTTTTGCTAGATTAAAGTAGTTGTAACTAAGATATTTGCCAAATACTGGTTTGAAAAAACTGGTCACAGGATCACTTCAGATACAGTCAACAGCAGCAGAGGACTTAAGAGAGGGCGAAGAGGCGAGGGAAGTCCATGATTGAAACACACCAGACTTTACTGAGATTCAGGCACAAAGACTAGGGCTGTGTTCAAGATTTTAAAAATCCTGCAAACTGTACAAACTTTTTCTATCTGAGATTAATGTTATTTACCGATTTTTATAAATCAGATGTATGCTGTTGCTACGGAAATGTTAACTTATAAGTTACCTTAGAGATGGATCTATGGCTCGCAATAAAAATAGATTACATATTGCACATAAACACCATGCGCTTTGCTAACTCCGTGATAATGTAACTATGCCTAGCAATAGTCACCTTGCCACATATTGCATTTGCATTATCTAAAAAACAATGACAAAAGTTTATCGTAGCCTAGCCTAGGCGAAGTAGCCGTCTGCCATCCAGTAGGCTAACGTTAGTCACTGAGGGAAAGAAAGTAGGTAGGCAACATTCTGCTCATTTTACTTTATTAATTCACTTTATTTATTCCACTTATTTTTTAGAATGTCTTGGACTCTGAATTGACCAGGCATGGAGCATAGTTTGCCATTCCCAGGTTCTGCATTAGCTGGCCAGGCAGGCAGCACATTAATTTAGAACGGTAATCAAACCTGTGACCCGTATGACTGAAGGTTATACATAATAACCATCACTCATTGACCAATCAGAATTGAGTATTCACCCATACCATGGTATACATTTCCAATAACACACTCCCTCTCGTGATCTATTGCTTAAGGCCGCGATCACACAGGATGCGCTTTGTAGGCTTCAAACGCGAGGAGCACTACCTGTCTTGATTTTACAACACTCTGCAGTCAAAAAAAATTATATAAAAATAAAAAAAAGTCGCAACAATCATCTCTTCCCTTTCATCCTGCCGCCAACGGTAACAATGACATTAGTGCCTGTGCAGTTTCTGTCCAATTAGCGAGCTGTTAAGCCGATCTGTTTTTCAGTGCGCAAGCGGTCTTCTTTTTTTGGAAGCAGCCTCCACAGAGGAAACGTGAACAACAGAACGCATCCAGCGCGCTCGTCTGTCTGTCTGCCTGCCTGCAGTGATAAGAGGGAGTATCTCTCCTGCTGGGAGGCAGGTGCGGAGCTATTGCAGACTGTCTGCTACACGTCCCTCACCTCTCCGGCGATACTCTGTTTTATCTGCGGTAGATGCATGAGCACTGCCTGGCTTCCCGCAGAGTCAGGCAAGAGCCACAAGCTCCCTGCTGGTGAACTCCTGGGTTCAGCCACATGCTGTCCACCAAATGAAAGTTTGTGTGTGTGTGTGTGTGTGTGTGCAAACACATTTTTTATGGCATAAATGTGTGGGAGAGAGAGAGTTTACAAGCATGTTTAAGTGTGCATGTACACATGCATGTTTTAAATATAGAAAACTTTTTATCCAGCGAAACTTCTTCGATAACTTACATCTATCAAACTCCGTAGTATTTTTCAGATGGTCCCATGCATAGGCCATCATGATGCGAATCTGAAATGTAGCCTACGTTATTTCCTCATCTTAGGCTATTTAAAATAGGCTAGCTAACGTTACACACTGCGTGACCAAACCATTTTTAAAAAGCAAGACAACAGAGAGAGGGAGGCAAGTTAACGTTGAATCTTGAGTTATATGGTTTCATACAATTTTCTTAAATAATATAATGACAAAAATAACCAAAATTGGTGCCAATTGTCTGTTATAAAAACGAGAAGGAACTATTTTTTTTCCTGATAGAATCAATTGTTTTCAGAACTAATGACCAAGGGTGTTGCATAGCAACGCACTTAAATAGAACTAGTAACCAGAAGTAAAATTAGCGACGAGGGGTTTTCAGTTCAAAAAGAACTAGCAACCAGAAGTTTTGCTTGACAACGGGAAAACAACATGCCCAAAGGACAGTGGAAGGATATTTAAATCTCAGCTGATTAAATCCATAAAAAACAATAAATATTAAAGCAACTACAGTTTTCTGAAACTGTGGTGGGTGGACCCTGAACTGTCTAGGGGGGTCCGGGGGCATGCTGTTAATTTCAACAGCTAAATGTATCAATTTGGTGCTCTTCGAGATTTACATTTTAAGACTAGATCCACAGTTTTTTTTCTTGGAACATGGGGAATGGAAAATAATTTTGGTTAGCTGACTTTTTTTGGATAGACAGCTAGCTAACATGCACAAACATAGTCTGATGAAAAATGTTCATAAAGTTATGGTCAGCTTACAAGACTATACAGAAACTACCACAATGCATGTTAACCTGTTCTGCCCCGAACCTGCACCCCTGTGGGACTGAACTTGAAAACTAGCCTACAATAAAAATAAATTAATGAATAAAAAAAACTTCTATAAATACTTGTTTATTGACAAGAAATAATCGGAATCTGATTGGCTGGCTATTAAATATCTGCTACCTTGATTCTTCGTCTTCTCTAGGCTATGTCTTTTCTTAGTAAACAAAGTATTTTTAAAAGCTAGATCCTGTTATATAACATGGAAGCCAAACGAGTTGGGCAACGCCAGAGATGGTTAAAAACTGAGAGACTGCACTAAAGGGAAATGGGGGAAACCCTGTCCTGAACACAACAGGTTGCGTTACATTGTGCTGATATCTCCCTTGAATAACGCCTGTATTATCTTCCATGAGATACTACAATACATAAACTATTATATATTTTATTTTGTTTTGCTTCTCAAGTCAGCAAGTGAGATAACATTAGCTTAGTTACTGCCCGTGTAACCCCACTCCTTAAAAAACCTAGCTTAGATCCCGCTGATGTCAGGAACTACCGTCCTGTATCTCTCTTGCCCTTCCTGTCCAAAACACTTGAACGTGCTGTCCTTAACCAACTGTCTGTTTTTCTCCACCAGAACAACCTGCTTGACCCGCATCAGTCTGGCTTCAGAACCGGCCATTCCACCGAAACTGCTCTCCTGGCTGTGACTGAGGCACTCGCCACTGCTAGAGCCTCCTCCCTCTCCTCTGTTCTGATTCTCCTTGACCTGTCTGCGGCATTCGACACGGTCAACCACAAACTCCTGATCTCCACACTCGCTGAGATGGGCATTTCTGGAACTGCCCTCTCTTGGTTTGTATCGTACCTCACTGATAGATCCTACCAAGTCTCCTGGAAGGGTTCCGTCTCTGCTCCCCGTCCCCTGTCTACAGGAGTCCCGCAGGGATCTGTACTGGGTCCTCTGCTGTTCTCTATGTATACTAAGTCTCTTGGCTCAGTAATCCATTCACATGGCTTCTCATACCATAGCTATGCTGACGATGCTCAACTCTTCCTCTCTTTCCCTCCCTCTACCCCACAGGTTAAGGAGAGGATATCTGCTTGTCTGACTGACATCTCTGAGTGGATGGCTACCCATCACCTGAAGCTCAACCTTGACAAGACAGAGCTCCTCTTCATGCCGTACAAGACCTCCCCACTACATGACCTCTCCATCACCGTTGATGGGACCGTGGTGGCTGCCTCCCGCTCTGCAAGGAACCTGGGGGTGGTCCTGGACGACCGGCTGGACTTCAAAGAGCACATCAGGGCGACGGCACGGTCCTGCAGGTTCCTCCTGTACAACATCAGGAGGATTCGACCGTACCTGACCACCTACTCCACCCAGCTTCTTGTCCAGACCATGGTCACCTCACGCCTGGACTACTGCAACTCCCTGCTCGCAAGCCTACCGGCCTGCGCCATTCTGCCTCTTCAACTCATCCAGAATGCAGCTGCCCGGCTTGTGTTCAACCTCCCGAAATTTTCCCACGTAACCCCCCTGCTGAGGTCTCTCCACTGGCTGCCAGTTGCAGCCAGGATCAGGTTCAAAGTTCTGACCCTGGCCTACACTGCAGCAAATAGGACAGGCCCCGCCTACCTGCAGGACTTAATCCAGAACTATGTTCCTGCTCGACCACTTCGCTCTTCGACAGCAGGGCGACTGGCACTTCCCCCCCTCCGTGTCAAAGGCTCTCGCTTGTCCCGACTGCGGAGTTTTTCCACATTAACACCTCAGTGGTGGAATGAACTTCCCATTCCCCTACGTTCTACTCCAACCCTGCCTGCATTCCGTCGAGGCCTGAACACACACCTCTTCAGACTCCACCTTGACTGATATCCTCACCTAGGAATGTCAGTTCCCTGTTCCCTGTGTTTTCCTGTCTGTTTAGCATAGTTTATAATGGTATTTGGAATGGTTTATAATAGTATTTGGAATGGTTTATAATAGCATAGTTTATAATAGTATTTGGAATGGTTTATAATAGTATAGTTTATAATAGTATTTGGAATGAAAGTGTGGTGTTGCTGATTTGCCCACAGCTTACTGTGAACTACAGTCAACGTTCATTGCTAGGGATAGCTGCTACATTATGCAAAGGATGTGCTTTGCCTTGTCTGTTCTGTAATGATGATGATGTCTCTGTACGCACTTACTGTACGTCGCTTTGGATAAAAGCGTCTGCTAAATAAATGTAATGTAATGTAATGTTAGTTGCGGCTAAAATGTTTTATAGCTGCTAGCTATAGTTGTACAAAGTTGTTACATTAGCTTATGCAAAATTAATACCGTAACACAGTCGAGACCTTGGCTCGCTTAATGCTTGAACAATATATCCATTATAGTGTAGGCTACCAGAGGGTTTAACTTTCACAAACATACTAACCACGTCTAATCTCCTCAGAATCGTGGGGAGCCTCTGTCTCTGAGATGCACTTGCGTATTGTGGGGCTGTCTGCATGTGCCTTTGTGTGAAGCAGGAGGGAGGGGCAGCGAGTAGAGTGATGTGAGCCAGAGAGGCCTTTTTTGAAGCGACAGGGCTACAGTAGCCTACGCACATACAACAATTGTTATTTTAGATTTTTTTTTTTTGATCAATTTGAAACTGGCGGTAGAAATTAAATTGTGGCGGACCGCCACAGTTTAATACATTAATGGGAAACACTGAACTATATATAGTCATTGTTGGTAACCATGGTCTAAGCACAATAATCCACTCCGAGGTGTGGATTACACGGTTTAATCGCACTGCGCTTTGCGTCGGGTGGTTCTTCGCCTCAATGTCGTGCAGTTAAAACCGTGTAATCCACACCTCGTCTTGGATTTTTACTTACATAGAACAATGCATGAAAATGCCTATTTTGTAGCTTTAAAATGGGCTGACCATGTGTAAAATCTGTGATTGGCTATGGGACTATTTGTGGGCTAAGCATGAGTCAAAAGTTATGATAGGGCTACTTCATCAATAATCAATGGCGACTTATGACAGAGAAGCAGATAAGCTGTCCCAATTGTTTTCATGCCTCCTTGTG
This sequence comes from Synaphobranchus kaupii, assembly GCA_029718625.1. NCBI lineage: Eukaryota > Metazoa > Chordata > Actinopteri > Anguilliformes > Synaphobranchidae > Synaphobranchus > Synaphobranchus kaupii. Next base: position 33,253,621 of record CM056393.1, on the reverse strand, counting down.
CTCTCCTTTCCTCCACTTCCCTCCTTTCCTACACATACTTCTGGTTAGGAGACAAGTAGTAGTGGGGGCATGGAGGAAAAGAGGTGAGGAGTGAAAAGTATTGGGACGCAACCAATGTCCCAGTGGAAAAGGCAGCCATTTTGTTGAACCAGAATCCCACCCCAAACATGTGACATCATTGTGAATGATGGCACACCTACTCTTAATGGCACAGCAGCAATTATCATGAATTGTGTTGCCAATCAATGACTTAAATAACCACTGGTGCCAAGACACCATGAATAGCAGCAGACTATATTTCAAAATGTTGTTGGTTGTTCCAAAATTTTTATTTAGTTCATATACTGTATGTGTAGTTAATACAAGGCCAGTGTAAGACATGCCAGTTCAAGCCAAGAACCAGCCAGCCCTGGAATAGAAAAAAAAAATGTTTCTGAAATATTTATTGTCAGACAGGGTTGCTGTGCTGTGAGTTTAAACATTGGAAGAGGGAACATTGGTGTGTTAAAATGTTCTTAGCCCTTAGAGACCTAAGGTGATTCTTTTCACTATCCACAGTTTTATACAGATTACGCTTTATGTCATAGATAACACACACTGAAACACCTCATTTTGTTCACAAGACTTGTCAAGCTTAGGCCTGGGTATGATATGGATTAGTTGGTATGCCTTATTATATGAGAAAAAAATATTTTTCCCTTCCTAAAAAAAACTCCCAAACCACAAGTGTCAGTTCAGGTATATCATCTTACATTACGGGAATAGGTTGTATGGAGTCGCCACGTCAATAGGACATACCATTGCTTTATAATGCATAGAAATATGGAAATGCATTGGGCAGGAGGGAGGAATGCACCCTGGACAGGTCACCAATCCATAACAGGGCACACCCACCATTCACTCACCCACTCATACCTATGGGCAATTTAGAGTCTCCAATTAGCGTAACCTGCATGTCTTTGGACTGTGGCAAGAAACCGGAGTTCCCGGAGGAAACTCTCACAGGCACGGGGAGAACATGCAAACTCCACACAGAAGGGCCCCCGGCCGGAATTCAAACCCTTGACCATTTTGCTGTGAGGCGACAGTGCTATCCACGGCACCACCGTGCCGCCCTCCTTCATGGTTCCAGTTCCTATTTTTTCATTGAGTGAGTCAATTACTGCATGGCTTGTAAGCCTGTTCACTTAATTTGTTCTTCTGGCATTTCAAATGTAACAAGTCAGGGGCAATGGCATTTCAGTTCACGCAGCCCTTCTTTGTCTGCGACATCTCTTCCTGGCAACAATTTGAGCTGTTGTTTCGGTGAGACAGTTCTCTTTCAGCTGATTTGCACATGGTTACCTTGACGTTGACTTAAAAAAGTCGAATAGTTTTGATGTTGTTAATTAAATTATCTTTAAATTATGTAATGCATAATTCACTACAACACTGTGCAGTTACAGTTTCAATAGTTACATAGGCCTACTTATGTAGGCAGAGGTGGAGTTAGCAAACATTCATTCCATTTTTGGTAAATATCCTCAAACACTATTTCATGTATTCAAAATTGGTTCAGGCTCTCAAACTCAGAAAAATACTTTATTAAAAAATTTACTAAATTAACTATGAAAATGCAGATGTTTGGAGCCAGAATGATGCTTATCATATGTCATTGGGCATAAAATTGCCATTCATAAAGTGGGTGCTTACTAGATGTCAAATATCCAGTGTTGGGGAAACTACTCTAAAAGCGTAGTTGCACAAACGCCCAATTACTTACATTTACATTTTAGACATTTGGCAGACGCTCTTATCCAGAGCGACGTACATTAGTGCATTTTGCAACCTGAAACAAGTGCGTTAAAAACAACCCTAAAAGGTAAATACGAATTCAAACACCGGGCGCAGTCAGTATGATTTTTTTATTTTTTATTTTATTTTATTTTATTTTTTTATTTTTTTTGGGGGGGGGGGGAAACCACACGATATCAATCATTGGCGTGCACAACAGTAAGCCAATAACTAACCTTACAAGTATTGAACTAGAAGCATGAACCACTTAAGCAAGGATTTATAAAACACAATCAAGGGAGGTCACAAGGAGGTAGGGAGGGGTGGAGAGAGGTGCAGCTTAAAGAGGTGAGTCTTCAATCTGCGCTTGAAGGCGGTCAGACTTTCTGTTGTTCTGACCTCCACGGGGAGCTCATTCCACCACCGTGGGGCCAGGACAGACAGACATCGAGACCGGGTGCTAGTATGAAGTGGGGGGGGTACCAGTCGTCCTGAGGAGGCTGAACGCAGAGATCTGGTAGGTGTGTAGGGTCTGATGAGCTTTTGGAGGTATGGAGGGGCTGATCCTCGGACTGCCTGGAAGGCGAGCACCAATGTTTTGAATTTGATGCGAGCCATCACAGGTAGCCAGTGGAGGTCAATGAGCAGGGGGGTGACATGGGAGTGTCGGGGGAGGTTGAAGACCAGGCGCGCTGCTGCGTTCTGGATAAGCTGAAGGGGTCTGATGGCCGATGCTGGCAGGCCAGCCAGGAGAGAGTTGCAGTAGTCTAGGCGGGACAGCACCATCGCTTGGACCAGGAGCTGGGTTGAGTGGGTGGTGAGGAAAGGGCGGATTCTCCTGATGTTGTACAGGAAGAACCTGCACGCCCGGGTTACCACTGCGATGTTCTCGGAGAGGGACAGCCTGTTGTCCATCACCACTCCGAGGTTCCTGGCACAGGGCGTTGGAGTCAGTGGAGTGTCCCCTAGGGAAATGGAGAGATTGAGAGGGGGAGAGGTTAGAGCAGGAATGTAGATGAGCTCAGTCTTACCTGGATTGAGCTTCAGATGGTGGTTGTCCATCCAGCTCTGGATGTCTCTCAGGCAAGCGGAGATGCGGGCTGACACCTGAGTGTCAGAGGGTGAGAAGGAGAGAAAGAGTTGAGTATCGTCAGCATAGCAGTGGTGAGAAAGACCATGAGCAGTGATAACAGGGCCAAGGGATTTGGTGTAGGTGGAGAAAAGGAGGGGGCCAAGGACTGAGCCCTGGGGGACACCTGTGGTAAGGGGACGGGGGTGCCGATACTTTACCAGCCCAGGCAACCTGGGAGGAGCACTCCGAGAGGTAGGACTCAATCCAGGCCAGGGCCGAGCCGCCGATCCCCGCTGCAGACAGGGACGACAGGAGGATGGAGTGATCTACGGTGTCGAAGGCGGCAGAGAGGTCTAGGAGTAGTAGCACAGAGGAGAGGGAGGCTGTCCGAGCTGCGTGAAGCATCTCGCTGACGGAAAGGAGTGCGGTCTCCGTTGAGTGGCCAGGTCTGAAGCCGGACTGGTGGGGGTCTAGTAGGTTGTTCTGGGTAAGGAAAGAAGACAGTTGGTTAGAAACAGCACGTTCGATAGTTTTGGAAAGAAAAGGAAGAAGAGATACCGGTCTGTAGTTTTGGATGTTGGAGGGGTCCAGCGTGGGTTTTTTCAGGATCGGGGTGATGTGGGCTCTCTTGAAGGATGAGGGGAAGCAGCCAGAGGTCAGGGAGGAGTTCACCAGAGAGGTCACAAACGGGAGGATATCTGGGGTGATTGCCTGGAGGAGAGATGAAGGGATAGGGTCGAGGGCACAGGTAGTAGGGCGATGGGAGAGTAGGAGGTGGGATACATCAGTATCAGACAGGGGAGAAAAGGTGGAGAAGCAGGGGGGGGGGCACAGGAGGGGTAGAGAGAGGAGAGTGGAAAACAGTGTCCGTGAGGGGAGGGGGAGTGGGGGAACAGGGGGGGGGGCATAGAGAGAGGGGCTGAGGGGCTGAAGGAACTGCGGATGTCTGCGATCTTCTCATCGAAGAAATCTGCGAAGTCGTCTGCAGTGAACGAGGATTGAGGAGCAGGAGGGGATTTGCTGAGGAGGGAGGAGAAGATGGAGAACAATTGACGGGGGTTAGAACTGTGTTTGTGTATTTTAGTGTGATAGTAAGTTACCTTAGCAGCGGTGACTGCTGTAGAGAACGCTGCTAGGAGAGACTGGTAGGAGGAGAGGTCTGATGCGTCTCTGGATCCTCTCTGCTGCGCGAAGACCGGCCCTGGAGGTGCGCAGGGCGTCGGACATCCACGGGCAGGGAGGAGATGACCGTGTGGGCCTAGAGACAAGAGGGCAGAGAGAGTGAAGTGATGTGGAGAGAGCTGTGAGCAGGGTGTCGGATGCAGAGTCGATAGGGAGTTGAGAGAAGGATTTGAGAGGGGGAAGGGAAGCAGTGACACAGGGAGCAAGAGAGGAGGGTGAGAGGGAGCAGAGGTTACGGCGGACAGAGACAGTGGGGGTGGGGGGAGGGGGGGGGGCGGTGTGGAACAAGAGGAAGAGAGAAAGAAATGAAGTGGTGATCAGAGGTATGGAGAGGGGTAACAGTGAGATCAGAGCAGGGGCTGTTCCTCTGGAAGACCAGGTCTAGGAGGTTGCCAGCCTTGTGGGTTGGGGGGGAGGGTTGGAGGGTGAGGTCAAAGGAGCGGAGAAGTGGTAGGAAGGCTGCAGACTGGGAGGCATCTAGATGGATGTTGAAGTCTCCCAGGAGGATCAGCGGGGTGCCGTCCTCTGGGAAGGAGCTGAGCAGGGTGTCGAGCTCATCGAGGAAGCACCCCAGGGGACCTGGAGGGCGATAAACAACTATAATGTACAGATTAATAGGGTGGTTGATTAACACAGAGTGGTATTCAAAACTAGTAATAGATATGTCAGAGAGGGGGAGAACAGAGAATGACCATGAGGGGGACAGTAGCAAACCAGTACCACCTCCGCGACCAGATGGCCGGGGGGTGTGAGAGAAGGAGAAGGAGGAGGAGAGGGCAGCGGGAGTTGCCGTGTTGTCCGGTGTGATCCAGGTTTCGGTGAGGGCGAGAAACTGGAGGGACAGGAAGGAGGCATAGCCGGAGATGAAGTCTGCTTTCCGTGTGGCAGACTGGCAGTTCCAGAGGCCCCCCGCGACGGTGAAGTTCTCGTCGCAGGGAGTCAGCGAGGGGTAGCGGAGGTTGGACGGGTTGCGTCGCCGTGGAGGGCCACGTCGTCGGAAGCGGGTTCTAAAAGGGAGAGAGCAGACAGGGATAGGGAGAGGGAGAGGGAGAACACACATAAACTGGGACGGAGCGACACTAGTGTCGCTCTTCCAGACGTCTTTTGAAATGCACACAGCTGATTGCAAGTGGTTAACAGCTGTGTGAGACACTTCGCAAGCACGGATCAATAAGGACTACCAGTTAAAAAGCACAATAACACGAAGCTAACAGCCTAGTCAATCTAACAATCTAACAAACGGCCAATCGCGGAACAAACACAAACTAGCAAAGCAAATAATATGATCAGCGTTCAATCTAACAATCTACCAATCTAACAGCCAATCGCGGAACAAGCACAAACTACCAATGTAGATAATGTGGTCTAATTAAAGTTCAACTAGGTCTAATTAAAATCACGCAAACTGCGGCCAGCTACGCTCAAAAACGACACTACCTTACGCAGGACGGTTAAAACAGCTCTTGAGACGGAGGAAAGATGCAGCACTCTGATAAGTTAACGGGTAACTTCAGTCTATATAGTGTCGCTCTTCCAGACGTCTTTTGAAATGCACACAGCTGATTGCAAGTGGTTAACAGCTGTGTGAGACACTTCGCAAGCACGGATCAATAAGGACTACCAGTTAAAAAGCACAATAACACGAAGCTAACAGCCTAGTCAATCTAACAATCTAACAAACGGCCAATCGCGGAACAAACACAAACTAGCAAAGCAAATAATATGATCAGCGTTCAATCTAACAATCTACCAATCTAACAGCCAATCGCGGAACAAGCACAAACTACCAATGTAGATAATGTGGTCTAATTAAAGTTCAACTAGGTCTAATTAAAATCACGCAAACTGCGGCCAGCTACGCTCAAAAACGACACTACCTTACGCAGGACGGTTAAAACAGCTCTTGAGACGGAGGAAAGATGCAGCACTCTGATAAGTTAACGGGTAACTTCAGTCTATATAGTGTCGCTCTTCCAGACGTCTTTTGAAATGCACACAGCTGATTGCAAGTGGTTAACAGCTGTGTGAGACACTTCGCAAGCACGGATCAATAAGGACTACCAGTTAAAAAGCACAATAACACGAAGCTAACAGCCTAGTCAATCTAACAATCTAACAAACGGCCAATCGCGGAACAAACACAAACTAGCAAAGCAAATAATATGATCAGCGTTCAATCTAACAATCTACCAATCTAACAGCCAATCGCGGAACAAGCACAAACTACCAATGTAGATAATGTGGTCTAATTAAAGTTCAACTAGGTCTAATTAAAATCACGCAAACTGCGGCCAGCTACGCTCAAAAACGACACTACCTTACGCAGGACGGTTAAAACAGCTCTTGAGACGGAGGAAAGATGCAGCACTCTGATAAGTTAACGGGTAACTTCAGTCTATATAGTGTCGCTCTTCCAGACGTCTTTTGAAATGCACACAGCTGATTGCAAGTGGTTAACAGCTGTGTGAGACACTTCGCAAGCACGGATCAATAAGGACTACCAGTTAAAAAGCACAATAACACGAAGCTAACAGCCTAGTCAATCTAACAATCTAACAAACGGCCAATCGCGGAACAAACACAAACTAGCAAAGCAAATAATATGATCAGCGTTCAATCTAACAATCTACCAATCTAACAGCCAATCGCGGAACAAGCACAAACTACCAATGTAGATAATGTGGTCTAATTAAAGTTCAACTAGGTCTAATTAAAATCACGCAAACTGCGGCCAGCTACGCTCAAAAACGACACTACCTTACGCAGGACGGTTAAAACAGCTCTTGAGACGGAGGAAAGATGCAGCACTCTGATAAGTTAACGGGTAACTTCAGTCTATATAGTGTCGCTCTTCCAGACGTCTTTTGAAATGCACACAGCTGATTGCAAGTGGTTAACAGCTGTGTGAGACACTTCGCAAGCACGGATCAATAAGGACTACCAGTTAAAAAGCACAATAACACGAAGCTAACAGCCTAGTCAATCTAACAATCTAACAAACGGCCAATCGCGGAACAAACACAAACTAGCAAAGCAAATAATATGATCAGCGTTCAATCTAACAATCTACCAATCTAACAGCCAATCGCGGAACAAGCACAAACTACCAATGTAGATAATGTGGTCTAATTAAAGTTCAACTAGGTCTAATTAAAATCACGCAAACTGCGGCCAGCTACGCTCAAAAACGACACTACCTTACGCAGGACGGTTAAAACAGCTCTTGAGACGGAGGAAAGATGCAGCACTCTGATAAGTTAACGGGTAACTTCAGTCTATATAGTGTCGCTCTTCCAGACGTCTTTTGAAATGCACACAGCTGATTGCAAGTGGTTAACAGCTGTGTGAGACACTTCGCAAGCACGGATCAATAAGGACTACCAGTTAAAAAGCACAATAACACGAAGCTAACAGCCTAGTCAATCTAACAATCTAACAAACGGCCAATCGCGGAACAAACACAAACTAGCAAAGCAAATAATATGATCAGCGTTCAATCTAACAATCTACCAATCTAACAGCCAATCGCGGAACAAGCACAAACTACCAATGTAGATAATGTGGTCTAATTAAAGTTCAACTAGGTCTAATTAAAATCACGCAAACTGCGGCCAGCTACGCTCAAAAACGACACTACCTTACGCAGGACGGTTAAAACAGCTCTTGAGACGGAGGAAAGATGCAGCACTCTGATAAGTTAACGGGTAACTTCAGTCTATATAGTGTCGCTCTTCCAGACGTCTTTTGAAATGCACACAGCTGATTGCAAGTGGTTAACAGCTGTGTGAGACACTTCGCAAGCACGGATCAATAAGGACTACCAGTTAAAAAGCACAATAACACGAAGCTAACAGCCTAGTCAATCTAACAATCTAACAAACGGCCAATCGCGGAACAAACACAAACTAGCAAAGCAAATAATATGATCAGCGTTCAATCTAACAATCTAACAATCTACCAATCTAACAGCCAATCGCGGAACAAGCACAAACTACCAATGTAGATAATGTGGTCTAATTAAAGTTCAACTAGGTCTAATTAAAATCACGCAAACTGCGGCCAGCTACGCTCAAAAACGACACTACCTTACGCAGGACGGTTAAAACAGCTCTTGAGACGGAGGAAAGATGCAGCACTCTGATAAGTTAACGGGTAACTTCAGTCTATATAGTGTCGCTCTTCCAGACGTCTTTTGAAATGCACACAGCTGATTGCAAGTGGTTAACAGCTGTGTGAGACACTTCGCAAGCACGGATCAATAAGGACTACCAGTTAAAAAGCACAATAACACGAAGCTAACAGCCTAGTCAATCTAACAATCTAACAAACGGCCAATCGCGGAACAAACACAAACTAGCAAAGCAAATAATATGATCAGCGTTCAATCTAACAATCTACCAATCTAACAGCCAATCGCGGAACAAGCACAAACTACCAATGTAGATAATGTGGTCTAATTAAAGTTCAACTAGGTCTAATTAAAATCACGCAAACTGCGGCCAGCTACGCTCAAAAACGACACTACCTTACGCAGGACGGTTAAAACAGCTCTTGAGACGGAGGAAAGATGCAGCACTCTGATAAGTTAACGGGTAACTTCAGTCTATATAGTGTCGCTCTTCCAGACGTCTTTTGAAATGCACACAGCTGATTGCAAGTGGTTAACAGCTGTGTGAGACACTTCGCAAGCACGGATCAATAAGGACTACCAGTTAAAAAGCACAATAACACGAAGCTAACAGCCTAGTCAATCTAACAATCTAACAAACGGCCAATCGCGGAACAAACACAAACTAGCAAAGCAAATAATATGATCAGCGTTCAATCTAACAATCTACCAATCTAACAGCCAATCGCGGAACAAGCACAAACTACCAATGTAGATAATGTGGTCTAATTAAAGTTCAACTAGGTCTAATTAAAATCACGCAAACTGCGGCCAGCTACGCTCAAAAACGACACTACCTTACGCAGGACGGTTAAAACAGCTCTTGAGACGGAGGAAAGATGCAGCACTCTTAACACTGAAAGTAGTTGAACTACAGCCAAGCTACCTTAAAGGAAAATGGAGTTTGCGAAACAGACTTCAAAAGATGATAAAAAAATTTTATCATAACAAAAACAAGAACATTTTTTATAATTTTTTTCAAGTGACTCAGGTAGGTCCAATCTGTTGAGTTTTATAAAAATACCAAACATATTGTGAGTCATTCAAATTTTTGGACAAAAATTATTTTATCGAAGAAAATTTAAATTAGTAAGCCAAAAGTACTACAAGCACTTTATCTCCAGTGAAAAAAAGTTTAAAAGCCTTTATTGCTTGGCTATATCATAATAGAAAAGTGCACCAATCCATGTTGGCAACACATGCCTGATGAAGGCATGAGTTGTCGGGTGTCCTGATGAAGGCATGTGTTATAGGGTGTCCTGATGAAGGCATGTGTTATAGGGTGTCCTGATGAAGGCATGAGTTGTCGGGTGTCCTGATGAAGGCATGTGTTATAGGGTGTCCTGATGAAGGCATGTGTTATAGGGTGTCCTGATTAAGGCATGTGTTATAGGGTGTCCTGATGAAGGCATGTGTTGTAGGGTGTCCTAATGAAGGCATGTGTTGTAGGGTGTCCTAATGAAGGCATGTGTTGTAGGGTGTCCGGATGAAGGCATGAGTTGTCGGGTGTCCTGATGAAGGCATGTGTTATAGGGTGTCCTGATGAAGGCATGTGTTATAGGGTGAGAGAGACAGAGAACAAAAACATTAAAAAAGGTCCGCTCCAGTCATCGGCCCACTAGTGAGATGGGACAGCCCACTTTAATAGCCCCCCCCCCCCAAAGTAAACTGTTCCACGTCAAGAGCACGTTATCAACATTTAAAACCGCAGGAAAGAGGCCCTAGCTAGATTCAGTGTTCAAATCGATATCTGCGGTTAAAATGGATAAACAAACGAGTGTCAAAGTAAAGGGTGGAGCCAGAAAAATAAGGGATAAAAAATGTAAACGTCTTCCACCCATGCGGCAAAATGTGCTAAAATTCCAGAAAAGATATCATGCCCAGTCTGCCCAGACGAGTGCTAACATTAGCCAGGTCAGTCTACCAAGTAGGCCTACTAGTTCTACAGTTCTGTAGGCCTACATTCTGGTTTCTTTGGGCAGGGATTGCATCATCGACAAGATGGCAGAGAAGAGTGCACTGATGTGACGTCTTCTGACTTAAAATAGGACATATTCTATACTATTTTCTACTCATATTCTATTCACTTGGCCGTGTGTGTGTGTTTTGGCCGCCGTGCCGTGCCTTGTGCGTGTGTGAATCTGAATGTGTTTGTATGTAGACTATCGAGTGAGTCTATGCGGCTTGGTCTTAGTTCATGACATGTCAGGTGTCAGTTATTGCTACCTTGTTATGGTGCCTGCAGTTGTTGACAGCTGTGCCATGCTTTTCTCTGTGTCCTGTGTATGTGTGTGTGCAAGGCATCTGTGTTAGTAGCTGGCAGATAAGTAAATTACCAGCTGGTAATTAGTAGCCTACACATCTGCAATGTAAAACGGATAAGACCAGTTTTCATTGGGAAACAAAGATTTTACTTGTAGTTTACTTGTACACTTATCCTCACCTCAGAAAGCATTGCACTTGTTTGTTTTTTTTTCCAAATCTTCTTTGACGTTCGAATATGGCCCTCAATGTAGGCTACCTATTTGAATATGATTTGAATTTCGAATGTAAATGTGACAGCCCAAAATATGACTAGTCGAAACTAGGTGAAAATTGCTTATAATGGGCCAATGTTAATAGGGTTAACTGATATTGTGAGTCCTTCGCTTGAAATGACCGACTGTGCAGTCTCATACTACAAATGCAATTGTTGAGCTCATATGACTTGATTTTACAATCCCTTATAATAATCGGCACTTCTTTGATGTCTTGAGTGGAGGTAGGGGTAATCACTTCATTGGGGTCATCAGGTGGGCACCCTTCTTCCTTGGTGTTTCATTGATGATAGGCCCACGACACCTCCAGAGGACTCAACGGCGACACCTGGCGTCCCAGGTGCACCCCCCTCTGCTTTTACCCCTCCTGCTGGTTGATGGTCATCTTGCAGCCCAGTTGAGGTTCTTTCTTTTCAACCACAGCCAGTCAGCGACCTGACGGCTTGTCGGAGGCCTGTCCTCAGACTCCCATTCCTTTCAGCAGCCTGGTGGTTGATGTGGCTACAAAGCCTCTGCAGCCGACCTCCACCGGGAGCACCTGTGTTTTCCAGACCCATTGTACTGCTTCAGCTGCTATGTCTGAGTTCTTCAGCCTTTTGCGTTCGCATGCTTCACCAACTGCAGCCTCCCATGGTACAGTTAGTTCCAAGATGTACAGGGACTCCTGCGAGGTTGACCACAAGATCAGGTCTGGCATGAGATTGGTTGTGATGATCTCTGGTGGAAAGGTGAGCTTCTGGTCTAGGTCAACCTGCATTTTCCAGTCCTGGGCTGTGTCCAGTAGGTTTGATTCCCTTCTTGCAGATGGATTCTTTGTGAATTGTCCTGCTGGTACAAAGGCGATGGTTGCAGAAGCCAGTTGTTGGTGAAGAGAGGGCGTTGGTGGCAAGATTCAAATGAGAAGTTAATTCAGAAACAGTAAAAAAATAAAAATAAAATAAAAAGGTAGGTTGCCAGGCTAGGTAGCCTACGTGAGTGATCAGCCTAGGACTGATAGTGACCACCGGCTGAGTCAGTTGCAAATCCAGTGGGTTGCTAAGCTAGGCACATGAGTTACCAGCCACGGCGAATCAATAGCCAGCTTCTCATTCACCACAGCCGGCCTCTCATTTAGGCTATCAGCACCGGCTTATCTGTCGCTAGACCATTTTCTGGCTTTGAGTCGGATATACGCTCCGCTGGCCTCTCAGTAGTCTTATTTTTGGCACTTAGCCTACTTTGCTGCTGGCCACATTGGTCCGTAGGCTAGTAGGCTATGTGATCAGGTGACCTTGTGCAGGACCTTATGACTTTATTCTTAATTTCTTTACATTATAACAATAAAAGATATTGTTTTAACAAGAAACATATGTGGTTATGTAACATGTTTGTGGTCTCACTCAGTGAGGAGGGAATGTGGGTGGCTTTCGTAGTAGAAGATGGGATAATTGCGAAGCCAGATTGATTGATTGAATGATTGGAAGAGTGAGTGATTTAATGAGTTGTATACTGGGTCTTTTTTTTTTTACTGCATGGCAGCTACATATATTGGCACCATAATAATCGGGTCAATGACATCATGTGATTTTTTTGTGTCCGAATTCATTACTTTCCTAAAAACAATAATAATAAAAAAAACATGTTACAGTATATATCAAATTGCACTACAATATCTCCTTTATGAGGAACCCTTCTCATTTTATTGAAATTCAATATATTTTTCGAGTTTTGGTGTTCTAAAATGTCAGGTGGTGCGACCGTCCAAACATACATGCAGAGAACAAAACTGCAATAAAATGGATAATTTTCTCAATAAAATTCCTAATCAAATAGTTTGGCGTGATTTTATGTTAGATTTCTTATAAATGACGGAAAGTAGTTTAACAGTCCCATTTCAAAACTATTCTATTACTTAAAAAACCTTTGTCCAAGAAATTGACTTCTCCAAATGTCAGGGGGGGGCGACCAACATAAAAACATAATTTTATGTACTGTGCCTGTAAGAAAATGATGCAACAGGGTGTGACATCAAACAGGACCCCTGGACCCACAGGACCCCTGTCATGCAGTAACAAGGTTAGTAACTCTCCCACAAATATTACATAATTTGACGTTTTTGAGTAATGGTGAGGTTGGTTCAACTTACCATGTCAGGTGGTATGACCCCTGGAAAACTATGAAAATTAGTTTTTATTCAGAAAATGTGTATTTGATTGAAAAAATATATGTATAACCTTGAGTTCAAGGACAGAAATGTATATAGGTGTTCAAGTTAATTCCTGTTAGATTTGAATTGAGTTTGAAAAGTCAGGTGGTGCGACCAATATGTCAGGTGGCGCGACTAGAATTACAGTTAAACCAATTGAAAAAAGTGATGTTAATTAATGTGTTTGAAGATATTAAATACATTTTCTTAAATATATACATCTTTCTGTATGATATTAAGTTGTTTAAAGGTGAAAAAGTCCTACTCTTCAAGAACATAGGACTATATAACCAAAATTGATACTCAAAGTTGCATATTGTACCTTTTAAGTTATTATTTTTTCATTCATTTTTTTAGATGCCATTATCAAGCAAAGAAAAAACAGCATGGCATAGAGATAGTTAAAAAAATTATCCAGTTGCATTTCATTATTGAAATGTGTTCCTTGAGACTTCATGTTTCAGTTTTATTTTTAAAGCATTGATCAAATGTTGTCTTGTTGACATTACCATTGTGGCAGTATTGTTTTAAATGTTGAATGTGCAGTATTGTTTTGAATGCTGACCTGAATGAAATGTAGTCCTCATTATTGAAATGTGTTCCTTGAGACTTGATTGACTTGATTGATTGAGTTATATTTTATAAACATTGATCAAATGTTATCTTATTGACATTACCACTATTGCTGGCCTGAATGAAATGTAATTGTATGATTAAGTTCCAGTATAAAATGCTCAGGTTTCAAATAAAAGCCAAATGAAACCAGAGTAAAATGCATTTACATATCCTTCTTTTTATTTAGTGAATATCAATCGTTATTAAGCACAATGTCAGGTGGCGCGACTGGTCATGGTCAGGTGGTGCGACCAGCAAATTTACATTTAAATGTATCCATTCCCATTGCAGTCTGCAAAATTAAATCAGAAATATAACTGAAAATCTTTAAATAATGTATACAAATCATTTTTACTGTTAGAATTTTTGTTTTCTTTCTCTCTATGGAAAATAAGGTGTTTGAAAACAAAAAGAAGTGGCCGTTTCTATAAATGGAATAAAACTGCCATAAATAAAGAAATTAAAGTGGAATTTACCATGTGATGTGTATTTTACACACTACAATGATTCATATTTGCAGGTTTTCAGTAGTGGTAAATACATTAAAAGTGTATTATTCAAAATTAATATATGGTCGCGCCACCTGACATTTCTGGGTGGTAAAATCTGAAATCTTGTTTAAAAATGTATTTATATCACCTTAAAAGCTATGAAACAAATATAAATACACAGGATACATTCTTGTGGAATTAAGAATGTATTTAAAATCAATTTTGGTCAGTATTTTATTTTTTTTCATTTTGAAAACCTTATTTGTCATTCCCCCAATCACTCCAAGGAAGTGAGAAAACAAAGCAAGCCTGTCAGTTCTACTGTTTAATACCACTATGTGATCCACGAGTAAGAGTGAGAGCCCAATCTTTTGTGAGTGCAGAATAAAAACTAATAGGGTACATTTCATATAAATCTTACATATAATACCCTATACAATAGTTTACTTAAGAACAAATATACTCTGCGGAGAGATGAGGTCCAGACTTAATATTATAAGAAAGCTTCTATATTTTACTTTGTGTCACTGGAATACTGTTATGCATCTATGCTGTGGGGTATTTAAACATCAATGGCTAAAATAAATTCAGATTCATTTTATGACTGTGATTTTATTTAAGCGGTAGGCTTTTATGTCATCTTTATATAATAGGTCCTGCATAGGATCTTCCTCTAGTGTTGGGTTGATTCAATGGATGAAAATACTTTAATGTACTTTAAATGTACTTTACCTTGCACACACATACCTGAGTGCAATGTTGCCGCAACATTACACGAGGAGCTGGGCTACTACTAGGTGCAAGCTGTAGTATATTTTGGTTCCTTAGGCCTAAAAAATGGATGCCTGTGGATTTGAGTTATTATTGTCACAGGGATCAGAGTCTTGGAGGCAATTTGGTCCAGAACATCATGTCCCCTTTGTGTTGCACGCTGTTTTCCTTTTCTCTGGCCTTAACACATTCCGCTTTAAAGAAAGCTAACAATACAGAGACCTGGCTCAATTATGACCATCCCACACTGACCTGTGTCCAAGGCCTGGTTGTGACCGACTGCCTGCTATGGACTATGAATGCTTTTGGCTTTCAGACCTTGAGCAAGCCATTTCACACTGTGGCTTCCAATTGAAAATAGAACAACTGGCTCCATCAGGGCCTGCTATTGTGTGCCATGCACGTGGGATTAAATCAATGCAGTCCCTTTGAATTCAGCTGCATTGATCCTGATGGTGTTGTGGCCGTAGAATCAGGACGATTGCTTCTTCCCTTGGGCAAGCACGTTGATGCCTTCGTCAAAGGTCCCTACCCATCTTTGCCGGTCTATATTAAAGGGATAGTTCGGAATTTTGGACATAATGTCTCAATTACGACTTACCCATGATGTAGTTGATTGATGGAAACCATTTTCAGATAATTCCATGCTGTCCCTTCTTTTGGACATACACACATTGCTAATGCTAGCGCAACTAGTAGCATCCACTACCAAATGCACTTAAACTGTCCACAGTGCACCCAAAGCAAATAAAATACGACGACAGTCTATCTGGGTTATTTTCAGTGATTATACCATCATTTTTCAAGTCAAACTATCGTTGAATCCTTTACTTTGTGCTCACCTAAATTCTCCGTGGAAGTACGGCTTTAGTTTAGTAGGTAACGTAAAGTAGCCTATAGCTCTGCCGTCGTATGTCGTGCCGGCCAACAACAATATCGCGCGTGTGAAAGAATCAGACTCGTAGTATTGTTAGCTAACGTTCAGGTAAGATGGTATTTCGGTGTGTATTTCAAGATTGTTCAAATCATGCAAAAAAATGGGCACCACAAAGTTTTCACCGATTTCCAGTGGAAGATCAACAAAGAAAACAGCTGTGGCTTCTTGCTGCTCGCATGGATGTCACCAATTGAGACTAAAAAAGTTAAAAGTGTGTAGTGACCATTTCACGGAGGATGACTATGTGAAAATCAAAAAAGGACAGTCAGGACACCCTCTACTGAAGGGTGTTTTTTCTTCATGCACCGAAAACAACTGACGAGCAGGTAACTAATAAATGATTGCATGCGTGATCTATCTATTCAATTTAGCTAGCTAGTTGGGAAGTGGTCAAACTTTTCCTGCAAATTGGTAGCCAGTGTGCTTGCTTGTATATGCTGTGTTATTCTGTAGCATGTTTGTGTTTAGCTGACTTGTTGTCTACCAAATATGTAACTTTACGGCAAAACGGATTGTGTTGGCAACTGTGGAGTACAGCAGATAGCCTACAGGCAGATACCCTGGCTAATCTACAGCTAGTCAATCAGTCAGGCTAATCAACGATAGTTTGACTTGAAAAATTATGGTATAATCACTGAAAATAACCCCGATAGACTGTTGTCGTATTTTATTTGCTTTGGGTGCACTGTGGAGTGTTTAAGTGCATTTGGTAGTGGATGCTACTAGATACCTTAGAGTTGCGCTAACATTAGCAATGTGTGTATGTCCAAAAGAAGGGACAGCATGGAATTATCTGAAAATGGTTTCCATCAATCAACTACATCATGGGTAAGTCGTAATTGAGACATTATGTCCAAAATTCCGAACTATCCCTTTAAAATTATTAAACCCAATAGGACTTTTAAAGCAGAAATACAGTTTTTGTTTCTTCTTTTTACTGATTTTAATCTTCAGATGTACAAAAGACAAATGATCCTTTCCCACCCTGAGTAAACAAGGCACCAATGAAGAGAGCCCAAATCGTAAATAATGCAATTGACTTTTTTCCAACTTGGGCTCATGGAACACATTTTTAAAAGGTAATTTGCTCCACATGTGAAAGGTTTAGTGATTAGTGAGAGTAGTGACAGCATTTTGCAGGCTCCTGCAACCAAGTTATTTGCTTATATACTTTATTGAAAGCATTTAAACAACCTTATATCTTTTCCACATTGTGTCTGTCAATGAACACAGTGCATATTCAGTCATTGAATACATAGGGTGTTGCAATGTTTCAACCTGCCAGTTAATATACACTTATGAATGTGCATTTATGATTTATTATTTTGTATGTCCTCTGAATGCAGGTGTACTGGTTCAGTGCACATGGAAATGTGTATTTTGCATATGTTTCGTTAGTATGTATATCATGCCCCTTAAATGCTTTGTAAATCTAGCCCTATTTCTACCTTATTAATGAAACATTAAACTGTATGAATGGGCCATAAATTAAGGAACTTATCATATGAACCACCATATGAATTGAATGTCTTTTCCTACAGAAACAGGTATTTTATTGTCACCCTTTGTTGTGCATTTACTATTGTATTTGTTCAGGAAGCAGTGACTGTAATTTTCTTAAGAAAAAAACAAACATGGAATGTACTTCCAAGTGTCTTTAGACAGGCCTTTGTTCATCTTTTAAAAATGTCTTCCACATAATGGTAACACAGCAAACACAGATTCAGGCACATATGACCTATTTGGAAAACAAGCATCCGTTGCAGATTCTAAATAAACTCAAGTACTTTCCTTTACTAATGTTTATATCTATATCTTTCTAAAATACAGTTTTATTCTACATACGTTTTAGGTGGGGGTTTGTGGAGATTTTCAAATACAATTAGCAAAGTTAATTCCACCTGAAGCTCAGCCCTCCCATATAGCTAATAACTTTAGTGAACCAATTTAACCATGTGTCTAACCGTTGACTGCTTTTAATGAAAGTCAGAATCTTTGAGGCACGGTGGCACACTCTAATGAACACAATGGAGAGCTACGGTAAAATCAACATGGCCATGTCACTCAATTTGCTCAGTAGGGGATCTTCAGCAGAATCTAAAAATAATAATAGTAATATATAACAAAAGCAACAAATTAATTGATTTACTTGGTGTTTAATGACCCTTTTCACCATGTGTGAAAAATAAAATTGAACAGGGAGGCTGATGCAGACTCTAGGGTACATTGTGCTGTTAATATCTGAACGTC
This sequence comes from Synaphobranchus kaupii, assembly GCA_029718625.1. NCBI lineage: Eukaryota > Metazoa > Chordata > Actinopteri > Anguilliformes > Synaphobranchidae > Synaphobranchus > Synaphobranchus kaupii. Next base: position 33,235,640 of record CM056393.1, on the reverse strand, counting down.
AGAGCAGTGTGCCAAGATTAAATAAGGTCTCAGGTGGGGTTCCTCCACATGGCTCCTCTTCCACTTGTTCTTCATGTTGTTCTGCAAGCAGATCAGGCTCCGACAAAACAAGTCTTTCAGAAATCCAGCCGGTCTCTGATTAATCTGTTCTACCTCTTTGTGTTGATCATATTATTCATATTAGGGCCTGTTAACAAGACTGCTCCATGGAGATTTGACTCATTTCAATTTGCATGCTGAGCTGAAAATTCAGAAATGAGGATGCAATTAACAGTGTGCTCTGTTACGTATCTGACTTCTTATGTAGCAGGGATTGCATGCAATTACAGCGAATACTTTGCCGACACCCAGGTTAATTTCACCCGTTTGTTTTGTAATTTTCTTGTCATAACAGCCTTGAGAAAAGGTCTGGAAATGTCAACTGAAACAGTCATATATATTTCTACACTGAATTAAAAGTTCTTCTGTACTATTTCATAGCCATCTCAATTGTTCTTATAGTTCCCAAAGAAACTGTAATGGATAAGCTCTCAGAACAATGAGAAGTAGACGTAAAGAAATTATATTACCTGCACACAAATTATTAAATAAGACAAATCATAACAATTAAATAGTTTGCATTGTGAAAGGTTAAAACAAATAAGGTTAAATGAAAATGAAATAAAAATGCAAGGTCTAAGCATTGTAATTGCATTTGATAATGGTCAGTTGTTTAACTGTCATTCTTCCGTGCTTAATGTAAACCTGTCCACAGGCAGATAGTTGGTTGTAATGGACAAGTATCGTTTTTCCATTTGGAACAATTTCTTCACCTCAGAACTCCTCATGTCAGTGTAGTGCCAATAATTGTTTGGAACCAGTTAGTTGGAAGTACAGTTCTCATCTGCAATTTCTAGTGTCATGGTCAAACTTGAACATTGCTGTATCGCATTTCTTAGAAGTGCTATATAGTGCAACTTTCTGGTTGGAAAATGCTTGCAAATCTTTTTGACTACTTCAACAAATTTGTCAACTTTTGGGAAATTGCTATCCTAAATGCCATGTTCAAGTGTTTTTCGATGTGAGCATCTCGTTAGATATATTAACCCCTTTGTACAGATGCCTAGTAAATGGTACACCTCTCTTGTTTCATTTAAGCCATTTACCAAGTTTATGTGATGCTCACACCTGGAGTTATAAAAGCTTAAACAGAGCACCCCCTAAATAGGTGAGAATTGACCAAATGTTCCATCTGCGCCAAGGGGGTAAGAATTTGGTAGTGAGAACATATAGTTAAAACGTGCACGTCTTAACAGTCATCACATGGAGGCACCAATGAATATGCAGAATATATAACTTTTTATAGCTTCACATTAGGTGACCAGTTATGTCGGTAATATTCATGCACACCCCCACACAAGCGCCAACTAGTGTTGAGAATATACAGAACCTCATACGGTGACCAAATGCGGTGCAAAAGTATAATTAATCAGTCTCAAACAATTATTAAATCATGATTAAGAATTTCAATATTAAATATTAAAATAATAACCGATAACTTAATCTGAAGGCATATGTTCTTTGAAATATTTATCCAAAGAACAATCAAAACCAGACCGACAACCAAAATACAATTTGTGAAACAACAAACACATCTGAAACTAATATCGTGAAAGCAGTGCATGATATGGAAAAGAAAACGAAGTGTGGAAAATTAATGAAGCATGTTAAAATTCACAGTTCTCTTTCTGTAGGTGCGTCTGGGTTCACGCCAGAACACGTGGTGTACAGAGACCGTGTGGTATGTTTCGAGGGAATTGTGAATCAGGTTTTAGCATTAAGCTAACGTGGCCTGAAATATGGCGTGTATTGAGGCTACAGAAATGAACTACGTCTAGCTAAATTCCAGGCCCCTATCCGTTTACAGGCATGGGATTTTATATCTGATGGGTTAACGTTAGGCAGGGCGATCACATGCACAGATCTCGATTTTAAAGGTAGGCGGATTGTAAACTAGTGTTAGTTGTAAGTTAGAGTATGTAACTTTAACTATGCAATGCTAATTGGCTGTTGATAGCCTGCAAGTGATATGTTAAGTTAAATACACACACAATGAACACAATCAAACATGTAATTACATTGACAATAAACATTAAACAAAGGTTTTCCTAAACTATTGCCTGGATGAGACGTCTTACTGACACATGCGTTTTCACATGTACCACCATACGTTCAAAGCAGGAAAATGTCTGTTCATAAGCTGGCTTTGGAAGGCTAGAAGGCTTGTAGGCCTTTGTGCCTCAGCTTGGACACCTAGTATGGGCATTTTCTGGGCTCCTTAACTCATTCAGTGAGTTCAGAGTCATAAGTTGTCAAAAATATGAACGTTCTAAAGTGTCTTTACACTGCTATACCACTAAAGAATTCAGGATTTGAGTAATTAAAAAAATTCAATGATGACCAATTTGCACTGGCGTTCTTTTAACGTCTTTTAGCTTGATTTTTTATTTTATTTTATTTTTTAACATCGTTCTAGATGGCAATATTTTAATTTATATTTAACCTAAGTTTTAAAATTAATCTCGAATAACAGACCACCTAGACCAATATCGGGGCATGGGAATAACACATCTTGGTCAATTTGTAGGATACCAACACGTTTCTGTGCCACATTAATGGTAAGAGTCCTGTTAACCAAACTGAAACACACTGAAAATAAATAATTTCTATTACCAGCAATATTGTTTGATGTTGCTCAAATAGGGAACTGAACCTGCAGGTGTGCCATCTCTCCTCATTAACAAATAATTCTGTTCAATAGGTAAAATAATGTGTTTTATTAGAAGTTTGCACATTGACAAGATCAATCTAAAAATGTAGAATGTCAGCAGTCATATTGGCTAGGGACTGTTGAGGCTTCGTGTTCCAGAGCATTCTGGCATTGAATGAGTTAGCATGGATTGAGTGGCTGCTTCTCTACAGGACGCAGAAGGCTGAATGGACCATAGGGCATTATTAGAGCATATTTTTACTCAAGCAGTGGAGGATACCTCTTTGTTGTGTAAGTTGCGCACTGTCATTCTGAATGTCTGTCATATTTTCACAGTGCTCCCCTGCTTTCAATTTTGCATGTTTTTTTTGTGAGAAAAGAGTAATTCAATGAAAAAAGAAAAAAAAGTAAAAAGCCTTGAAAGACTCGTGGAAAAAGGAAGAGAATGTCTGGAAGGTCAGTATATAGATATTTTGTCCTTTTTGTGAAAGAAGAAGGTGAACAAAAAAAAAACAAAGAGTTCTTTATTCTCTCATGGTCTTTTCCTCACAAGCTAGCAAAAAAGCTTGATGCTTCAGCCAAAGCAATTTTCAAGGTCATGAGTTCCAATGTAGTCTCAACCCTTAGCTATACTTTCTTACCAAAGATACTGTCTCTGCCAATAAAACCAATAGATAGGTCTAACAGCCTTCCAGTCTGCTCATTTCATCTCAGATGAGGATCCCTTCATGAACTTGGCATATGCTGTATACAGGATATGAACTGAACCAAACTATAATCAGGCATAATGTAGTTGGCATGTCAGTGAGCTGGCCGTCCTTGTGCGATTATACTTTCCATCAGTATTAAAGCATCTTTCTGGGCTTTGTTTCGACCCCTCTATATATAGACGGTGTACTGAAACTCTGCACTACCCATCTAGCAGGTAATTGTTTTCAGAATACTTAATGTACAGCACTGTTTTGTTACTGATAGGGAATCTGGTGCATGAAGCAGGAACTGCATCCGTCCCTTAGGTTACCACTGTTTAAACACCCCCAATGATATACCAGGTTCTCACAGGCTGCTTGCTGTTGTCAGTAATTGACACACCTCTCCTCTGACTAGCACTAGCTCTCCTGTTCTGTGTGGCCTCAGAGCCACTGGCTCAGGGGTGTGCCGGAGTAGTGCATGCTTTTCAGCTGCAATTCTTCGTGTTACCTCGGTTACCTGGCATAGTATATGTGTTTGTGTGTGCACGTTGGGGGTGTATTCTAGACATACATTCTCAAAAAATGTATGGGAATGTATTATTTCTTTGTTAAAAAATAGACAAGTACTATATACAAAATAAATACATGCAAGTACATATTTCAAATACAAGTATTTTAAATAATTTCCTCTGCTGACTACCTTTTGCACCTTTCATATAGCCCAGCGGCATTGTATGATTGAGCAAATGATGCAGGTTCGCACTGTCATGTACACTATACACACATGTATGTTAGAATGTTCTACAAAACAGGAAATACCATCCTGTATTACTGCATGTTGTTATACAGCTCAATGGCTGTCTAGCTATGATAGAGTATGAGGCATAAGGCATATCCCGCAGTTTAATATGCATTCTGAAATTCGAGACAAACGACAACACTTTAGTTGATTTGACAAAGAATATGATGAAGTGGGACAGTGACAAAGAAGCTAATCTTGTCAACCCAAAGCCTCTTACTATTGAATAATATAATTCTTTGTTCTCATTGTCCTGGCATTGCAATGCAAATGTTACAATCCACAGACTGTTGAGGGATATTTCACAGCTGGTTCCAAACCTGAGAAGAAGCTTATAATTTGGCATTATATACAGATCTGGTCTGGTCAATTAGTATTCATCTATTGTAAGACCTGAAGAACAAGCATCACATCCGCATTCTGTAATGGGGCATGACGAATGAGGAAGGAGGAGCCAAACGCAGCAAGGGGAATCATTAAAGGTTGTATCAGCGATTTTGGGTGACGTCACTTCTGAAGCGAAATCCCAAACAAACATACTTATGAATAATTATGTTATGTTTTAAAAAATAGTGTTCAAGCATCCAGAATTATAACCACGTTAATAACGTTTGTAAGAAACCAAACCGTTTGTAAATCCGTCAAGATTTCAGCGAGATAAGAGTATTAGCGTTTGTGCAGATCATTGTGATTGGTTGGAATACTGTTTATTTTGGTTTTGAGTGGTTGGTAGTACCATTTGTTTTTGTGTACGATCTCGGAGCATAGGCTGCCTACAGAGACGCGGTTTTTTGACGGCCTGCTTATGGGGCGGGCAGTTAGCGGATCGTGAGGAAAAATCAGATGAATGTGATCATTTATGTTTCCACCCAAAATCGCTGATACAACCTTTAAGCCCTTAGGCCACTAAGGCGGGATACCCGCAGATAAGGGAGGAGACAAGACAAGGAACACAAACACCACTACAACCGCTACTAACTGGCTCACTGTCAAACGCCAAGTAGAGCGCAAGGACAGGGATCTGAACAGCCAGAAATAAATACGCGCCCTGTCTGTAAGGAGACGAATCAGAACGGGCGAGTAGCGTAAAGACAAACATAAAACACAAACAAACACTGCAAAACAATATGATAGTATGAGGAGGCGAATGGAAAAGATCCAACGTTTCCAGGCTACTCTCAAACTCGCGGTCACACACAAACGTGTCCACAACATCGCCCAATCTTCCATATAGGAAGACATGTACCCAAAAGACGAAAAGAACAGCAGTTCCAAACAAAATCGTCAAACTCCATACAAGGAGAAAGGCACCGAAAGGAACAAGCAGGACAGGCAGCACCGGACATTTACCGGCTAGACCAAAGCGAGATTCATTGAAAATACACGCCCTGCCTCTATATGATGAGGAAAATAACGAGGCGCACAGGAACAGATTTAACGTTCCATGGCGAGAATAATAGGCTCGCAGTCAAACGCAAACATGTCCAAAACATCGCCCGGTCTCCCTGAGAGAAGAATTGCACCGAAGGGCGAACAGAAACACAGTTCCGAACAAAATCGCCCAAACCTCCATACACGGAGAAATAGCACAAAAGACGAAGGGACAGCTGTACCGAAACGGTCGGCTAACTGACTTACACAAGCACAAACACAAGCCCTGCCTCTAAGTAACGGAAAATGTAACGAGGCGAACAGGAACAGAGATTCAACGTTCCATGGCTATTTAATAGGAAAACACGCAGTCAAATACAAACACGTCCACAACATAGCCCAAGCTCCATAAACTAGGAGGCTAACACCCGGAGAACGAAAACAGAACAACAGTTCCAAACAAAATCGTCCCGCAGGTAGTTAGGGAGTATAGGACGGCTGCAACAAAAGACCTACGCAACATAGCACGACAGCCTCTCAATAAGGTGAAATGTAACGAGGCGAACAGGAACTGAGATTTAACGTTCCAAGGCTATTTTAAGCAAACACGCAGTCAAAACACAAACACGTCCACAACATAGCCCAAGCTCCATAAACTAGGAGGCTAACACCCGGAGAGAATCGTCCCACAGGTAGTTAGGGAGTATAGGACGGCTGCAACAAAAGACCTACGCAAACTTAATAGCACGACAGCCTCTCAAATACAAATAAAAACCCTGGCTCACAACAAAGGAGAACGTAGTCCACGAGAAGGACCAAACAGGGAAATACGTACCAAGGCTACTTACTGGCTTACAGTAACACGGAATTGAGTAGAAGCAAAATGCCAGATCTCTCAGCAAGAACCCTTAACAGGCGAAAAAATGGACCAGAGAAACTGCTACTCTATACTTCTACGAGCTAAGAAACTAAGTAGAAGGGAAACGCCTGATCCTCCTATGGGAAGACATGTGCCGAAGGGCGAGCAGAACTACTGTTCCGAACAGAATCGCCCAAAACTCCATACACAGAGAAAAAGCACCAACAAGGCAAAATAGAGCAGAGATTTTACAGTCCCAAACTTCTACGAGATAATCAACTACCAAGCCAGTAAGAAATAAGCCCTGCCTCTAAACAGAGACGCAAAAAATAGGCGAGTAGCCAAAACGGTACGAGAACTCACAACCAACAACACCACAGTACAAACAAAGAACAATAAACAATTAATGTCGAAGCCCCGAACGAAGGAAACGGTAGTCTCTCAGGTAACTACGCACAGGTGTAAAAGCTTAAACAGAAACTCCCCCAACTCAGCAGGGCGGAGCAAGCATCTACCAAAAGGGCAGCGCCCTAGCGTGGCCACCGAGGAAAACGACCGCATGGGGAAACAGGGTTGAAAACCATGACACATGCAGATCACCTGCCTATGTCTTGCCTCTACCGTATGTCTATAAAAAAAAAAGCGCAATGGAGAAAATAAGAAAATGTAACATGTATTTATGTGCACTTATTGCAGGCGAATTGTTTGCATTTAGGGAATGTTTGCCTCATGACATTACAGCATGTTAAGAGTGACAAATACGCTTTGGTAAGAGCTCTAGGTTCACATATTCAAGGTACATTTGAAGCATCATTCTGGATTGACTTTGCTTTTAAAAGCCTTTCTGTTTGTCCGTCCCATTTTGAAAGCAAATGAAAGGGAGAGATTTCTAATGAGGCAGTTTATGTGGGCATGTAAACGAAAATACGTTTGCCATGACCTGCAGGGACAATGAACTATATCGATCAAAGTAAAATTCCAAACGTGTCCTAAAAATAACTTATAATAAGACTATCAAATAAACACAATCAAATAAACGTGATACAAGTAGAATGTATCATCATGTAGATTAAGAGATGCAGAATGCCTGATTTCAATAAAAAGTTAATTTCTATCACCAGCATTTTATTTTAATGGATAAGACATAGCTTGGATGTTCTACATGAATACATGTATTGAAGCCACCCAACCCTGGTCCTAGGAGTCTGGTTGCTGTTTGTTGTTTCATTACGTTTTGCTTCTAACATTTAAAGCTTTAAATGGACTTGCGCCAGTGTATATATGTAATCTGCTTTTACCATATAAGCCGAAAAGATCACTTCATTCCCAAGATACAGGCTACTTAGTAGTACCTAGAATATCTAAGTAACGGATTCAATGATAGTTTGACTTCAAAAATGATGGTATATACACTCAAATTAACCCCGATAGACTGTCGTCGTATTTTATTTGCTTTGGATGCACTGTGGAGTGCTTAAGTGCGTTTGGTAGTGGATGCTACTGGTTACCATAGAGTTGCGCTAGCATTAGCAACGTGTGTATGTCCACAAGAAGGACAGCATGGAATGAGCTGAAAATGGTCTCCATCAATCAACAACATCATGGGTAAGTCGTAAATGAGACATTATGTCCAGAATTCCAAACTAACCCTTTAAGACAGCATGACTGATCTGACAGTCAGTTTCAGTGTAGTGAGACGTCACAAAGTCGTTGATATTCATTCTGCAATAATGCAATTGGACGCAGGTGGATTTCAGATCAACATACGTGAATCTTAACAATGTATTTATTGCAATTTTTAAAGAAAATTAAATACACTTGGTCCGGTTTAGGTTGTTAATACAAAGGTGGTGAATACCTATCAATTAAATCATCTAAATACTTAATTTAATTTCATCATTGTAGAGAGCAAATTTTTATAGGACCTAGAGGAGTTTCTTACAACTCAGTTTGAAAATCACTGTTGGGAACCATGAACAATTTTACAGTATGTAATGGCACTCATCGACAGGTGCATTGACTACTGCAGACGTACATGAAGTGAAGCTTTTTTTTTTCTTATCCTTACTCAAACTCAGTTTTCTTTTACACCCTATCCTTATCAATCCTAAATTCAGATAGAGTCGGGGGTTGCAGATGTGATGGGAGTTGGACTGACAATTCCCGACCCTGTTCGTCCTTTACCTGGTTATCAACTAATGTCCTGTGGCCCTGCAGATAAAGGTGTTATTGTTACAAAAATAATAATAATAAAAATGAGTCTCAGGAATTTAATAAATTTTCACAAATCCGGATTGCAGATCCAAAATCCATTTGTGGAAGATTCATTCAGACGAAGAGGCTGTGCAGTGAGGGTGATCACCTCCCTTCCTGGACGACTTTTGTGTATGCATGTTTTTGCTAGCGGAAATAATCCATGCACAGTTTGGTAATTAGCTGTATACACTACTGCAGGGTCTTTGGAAACTGTCATTCATGAGCTTATCAAGGAATTTACCTTTAAAGGATAAAGCCAGCATGATTTCATATTTTTCAACATATGCTATAAAAAGGCAAAAACCTCCAATGCTTCTGTCCAACTCTCAATAATGCCTGCCATTCTCCTACCTACAGTGGCTGATACATAGCCTACAAAGCAACGCAACATTATCACAGCATGACTGCAAATTGGAAAACACACTAATAAATAAGAAAACACAAATACAAATAGGAGAAACACAACAAACTTACAGAAACGCGCTGCATTTGATGACAACCCAGCGACATTAACAGAAACATGCTGCATTTGATAAAAACACAGCGACATTAACAGAAACATGCTGCATTTGATAAAAACACAGCGACATTAACAGAAACATGCTGCATTTGATAAAAACACAGCGACATTAACAGAAACGCGCTGCAATAAGAAAACACATTGAAATGAACAGAAACGTGCTGCATTTCGAAAAACAACGGAAGTGTTTTCTTACGACCGAGAAATAAACAGGTGGCACCAGCCACTGTTGGATACAGTCTGTGGAGTGTGGATCAGAACTGTGGTCGGATCTACAGTTGTGTGAGTGAGTAGACAGGACTTAGCTGGGTGACTTATTTTATTCGTAAAATTGCCCAAGTATGTTTGAGTAAGATAGTACGCTGTATCTGCACCTTTCTTAACATTAGCAGCGTTATCCTTTAGGCTACCATTTATTAGTCTGCAAAATTAATTGCTAACATGATCTACAGACCCGAAGCTATACAGCCAGAAAGTAATCATTGTTACAGAAGTAGTCTAATGTTCAACATAATTGGGAAATTTTACGGATAAAAGAACTCACCTAAAGCTAAATCCGGTGTTGTGCCCTTTTTTCACTCCCTCCCCAATTCACCCTACACCTCTACCTGTCGTTCACGGGGCAGATTAGCTGAGTTCACATTCATTAATTTAAAGAATGCTGGTTAATTTCCCCATTGAATGATTTAATACACTGGAATAATGCATGAAATGTTTTTAAGCCTCTCTGTGAGCTTTCCATTACCTAGCCAGCTAACTTGCTAGATAGCTAACCTAGCATAATGAACAACAGTAAACAGTGCTCTCACGTGACATCATCCTGCCTTCAAAGTTCCAAATTAGTTGCCGGTTAGAAAAACCGGAAATGCTACTGAATGAAGAGCCGTTTGGGAGCCGAAAGAGCCGGCTCTTATTGGTGAACTGAGCCAAATTATCTGACTCACTGAAAAGAGCCGGAATGCCCATCACTATTTTGAGCTACCTTCAGCAAGGCAGCAAGGCAGTTGTTTCCATTTGTTTTGGGCTCTGCGTCACCTCATATTTATACCCCAGTGAAATAGGATGTTGAGAATGACCATATAATAGTTCCTAAAGACACAGGTTCAACTAGGTTTTGTTTGTAACTATTTCTAACGTTGGCAATAATTGACATGTTTTTTGAGAAAATATTTATTTTTTATTAATATTTATTCCCTAGATTCAAGATTAGATGTTTCTCATATTTTCATGCTGATAAACAACAAAGATATTTTTGCTCATATTTTCCAGAGTAATTCCGGTAGGCTAATTCCATAATTCCGATGGGCACTGTATGTTTCCTGAAATCTAGGCTATACTTCTGTGCTGTGCTCCTATATACTTTATAGGAGTTTCACACTTCATCCAAAGGAAAGCATGTTCTACAGTATAGTTCTCCCATAAATGCAATAGGGGTACTGGGGTAATGTACTGAGGAGAGAAAGCCCTTATTGGCTCGTCAACAACACATTTTCGAGAAACTGTTTTCTCAGGATGTCTCCTATTCAAGTAACTAAACCCAGAATCAAATTCCCCTGCTTAGCACGAGAAGGTGACAGGCTATCATGGCTACTGCTATGCATATGATGTCCGACCAATTGAAAGTATTGTGGGGCACATTCAGGCAAAAGTGCAATGTATACTTAAACCTAATTAAATGACATGAATTGAGAAATAGGAGATTCACGATGTGCGCTAAAAGGTGACGGACACCTCATCAGTTGCAAGAATATATATTCAAAATATATTCAAAATAATCAAGCGCGTATGTGCCATCGCCATGGCAAAAGAAGGTGAGGCTGTCAAACACACACACACACACACACACACACACACACACACACACACACACACACACACCTTGACAAACACAATAATTGAAGAGTGAACAAAAGCTGGGTTCAGGACATACTGAGTCAAGTTTGAAGAGTGAACAAAAGCTGGGTTCAGGACATACTGAGTCAAGTTTATGATGGGCCTATCTCATGTCATGAAAACTGTCAAAAAAAATTGATGCGGTGGGGTTGCTAGGGGCCATGTCAGGACACAGCTTTAGGCTGATTGCACACATGGAGCATGAGATCTTAATGCTTTTTGACCCACCGAACAGGATGCTCCAAGCAGAGGGGATTGATCTGCAGTGAGATCTCTGGAGTGAGCCTCATGTACTGTGCATCTGAGTGCATTGACAAACTCCGCTCTGAGACCTCTGAGTTCTTAGATCTTCGCAAACAGTGCAGCGATGTAGCAGCTCCCGGACTAGGAGTGAGAAGAGATGCAGTGAACAATAAGCTCTAACAATATGTTGTCCGGGAGAAACTGTTGGAGAAAATGAAGAGACCTATCTCCAGAGGTTAATTTTACAGTGCCATAAATGCAGTTCATGGGGTGATGCCTGTGTACTTTGGTGAGTGTAATAGTAAACCTACTGTTGCACTTGCAGCAATGGACCCAGACTTATTTCTAAAAAGCTAAACCCATATTTGATGTTAACAGCACGACACATGTGGAATGAGAATCCACACCCAAATGAACAAATCCCCCCCAAGAGATGAAAAATGTTCCAATGAACAAATATGCCTCCCATGGCAATGCCAAGTGTAAAATTCCAGCCACACGTGGTCTAAAAAGAGGACAAAATAAGTTAATTTGCATATATTTGCACACTGAAGAATAAGTGTATTGACACCACAGAAATGCTTTTTTGTTTGACTGCTATGTGTGAGAACTATAGTACTTTAAAACACATACTCACTGACCACCAGCACAACCGGTGCAGCCATGCAAAGCCGACTGAATGCAGCTTGCCTATGAGATGGACTTGATCTGATTTGAGTGGACAATGTGCTGAAGTGATTTATGTCAGCCAAATAAAAAGTCTTCCTCTCTACTGATGCAGACTGTGCGGGTGAGTTAAGCTTTATTTTTATGCTCACTGTGGTGCTCACTTTTGGGATAGAGATTATGTGATGTTGCTAAATCATCATTTACATTGTTTACCATCTTGTCAGAATTATTTGGGTGTTCAGACTGAACTGAATTTTGTATGCTGTCTTTGCTTGGGTAGTAGGCCTACGTAGCTACTAACATTGCAATATTTCAGCTATGTGTTGACCCACCTAACAGTGAATGTTCTGAGATCATTAGGGGGCATTTGTTAGATTCTTTGTTGGATGCAATATAACTATTACATATACAGTAGCTATTGTCCACTTGATGTTCTAGGGTGTTCTTTCCAGAACACCAAACATTTATGAGTTACTGGTTGGTTATGCTCAGGACAGCATTAGGACATTTAGGGAACATTCCAGAGAAGTTCTCAAATTCAACAGGATGAGTATAGCCTACCCCTGTAAACACATTCTCATGACGTTAACCAAAATCCAAAATCACCAGACAGACAAAGTCCAAAATCACCTGACAGACTGGGTGATACAAAACTAAATATTCCTTTGCCTTTTGATCTTTGATGCTCCTACAGCAGTGATACGAAAATCTGGCCCTCTGGGACAGCTGGTTTTCCTTTCTACCTGATAAGTGATCGATTAATGCCTCTGATTGGTCACTCAGTGTCCCAATTTACTAGCCTCATGGGCCAGATTTGAGGACCACTGTCCCTAGAATATTTGTATTTGAGTTTGAGAAAAATCAACACACCGAAAAATGGCAACAGTACAAATAAAGAATAAGAATGACAGGAAGCCAAGAGGGAACAGATTTACTAAAGGGCCGGATTTTTTTTTAAAAAGGGCCGGATTTACTAAAGGATCGCGACTGCTTTTTCTGATGCAAAAATTTACTAAAAGGTTGCACTGGGTCAAAATCCCTATTAGGATTTAATTTCCCTATTAGGATTTAATTTGCGCAAAGAAGACAGTAGCTCATATGCTGGATGCTGAATAAAGGTGTCGGCTGTATATGCACGTCCTCGGCAGAACAAATAAATCCTCTAAAATGCATGCAAAATAAAATGCATAGCACTTGAAAGGAGACAGAATTTAAAATGTTTCATACATGTTTCTACTAATCACTTTTCATTTATTTTCAGATATTATATGAAATTATAGCCTATTTGTTTTATTGAAAGCATGCAAGACTTCTATTGCAGTCATCAGCTAGCAGTATAAAAACGCACATCTGAATTTATACAATGCACAGAATTGTTGTGCCTGTGCAGTCAGTAGGTACAGTATAATGAATTGTAAATACAGTTGTAGCCTACTTTCAGACTCTCTGTGGCCTTCTCCCCGTCACAAATTCATCCTCCTCCCACACCCACGACTTATTTTGCAGGGATTTCTCCACCTGTTATTCTATCTGTGTTAATATTCTTTCCTTAGTTGGACCACCACCTGTGTCATTTTCCCACATTATAGGAACGTTTTTATTTTCTTTACATCCTCTACTGTTCATAAATTAATTTTGTATGTGATGTCATTCCAAAACATTCCCCTGTCTGTTGGTGTTGTATATGCTGTAATACAGTGTTGTGTACCTGTAAATTGAAGTTAAATTTTTCTTGTGGTTGCTTTCTCCGTATCCATTCACTAGCGCCTTGTAATCTGGACAGGTGATTGTCATAGATGTCTCCTACCGCATATTTATAGGTGTCTCCTTCCGCAAAAATTGCGAATGAGGGCATTTAATTTCTTTGATTGCGTGATTAGGACCAGTAAATTGGTTGTTAATGTGTCAGTACCTGCAACCGCAATAGAGCCGCAATATAGCAAATGTTTTGTGCTACGACTGTTTCCCTTAGTAAAATCCAGCCCTCATTGAGTAGCATATTGCTTCGTCATGCATTCAGTCACAAAACAAACTAGTTTGTGTAAAAAAAAAGGCTGGATATAACAACCCTAATCAGAAACTCCCCCTACCAACTGTACTAGGTTTTGCCTACTCCAGTCCTATCCTCAATCATTGCTTAGGGTGGAATGTTTAGGTGAAATAGTTCATGGATATAATTATGTGTAAATGCCCAGTGCTGTAACTGAATTGAAAAAAACATTTTGCAAATAGAGCAAATATGGTGATGCATGGAAAAAATAAAAAATGAATTGGCTACACGATGGCCCCAGCACAGTACAGGGAGGATGATGATGCTAATGGAAAGCCATACACAATGTGAAATGTGATGCATTGATCTGGGCCATATTTCAGAGGAAGGTTGCCCATCTCCCTGAAAAAGAGTATGTGAAAATCCTGCCATAAACACCATTATGTGAGGTAATTGTGTATTCTATTGTTAACCCTTAGGGAAATGTAATACACTGCAGTATATTTTAAATATATAGTGACGATAATTTTGATATACTGCAGTATATTCTTTTTCCATAAGGGAAGCAAGCTCCTTGAGTTTATTCTTCTTGGATCTAGGAGTGAAATATCTGACCATTAACTTATTTGCTGCTCTTTATGTAGATAAACATCCTCTAGCCCAGTGGTCCCCAACCTCAGTCCTGGGAAACCACTGTGTATGCTGGTATTGTTCCAACCACAATTGCAATCCCAGAATTTTAACAAGCTGTTCATTTTTCTTAATTAGTTTCTTTTCATGTTTAGAGGGATTATTTACTGACATTATGTCAGAAATAGCAATGCATGGCATGTAGAATAAACACCCCATGTTCAAATAGTAACAAGATAAACCTTTCCCATAGACCCCCTAGTGGCTATGGTGCCCGCGCCAAGATTTTGATCAACTCTGACATTCTTTGCTCCTGCAACCAAACTATAAGTGGAAACAACAAAGTTCATGTTTTAACTTTATTAGAACGCAATTAGTCACAACTGTGCCGAATAGGGAGTTTATAAGTGCAACTATTGTCGCGTAGCTAGTCCATTTAACAAGCAAACCCCCACCCAGTCTCACCTGTAACTATACCTACCCATGTGTGACACAGTGGACGATAGCATCTATGAGTTCATAAAAATATTTTTATTCTGTCATAGTAACAAGATAAACCTGAAAATAGCCTGAACGTATGCCAAAACAGCTATGAAAAGCCCTACTCACTTAAAGCCTTACTCACTTACGCGAAATTCTTGTGTAATTATACCACGTCATTCTACTATCAATATCTGCTACTAAATATAAAATAAATATACAATCCTACTATTGGTTATATGCATAAAGATGCTCATTTTAATTTCAACTTATAGCAGGTCCTGTGACCTCTGGCAACTTAAGAAATTTAATATCAGATATACGTATATTAACATAGTTAATACCACTGTTAAATATACATTTAATACCATTGTTAAATATTTTTAGAGGCATGTCTCCCAACCATAAAGACTGGGGAGAATCTCATTGCATGCCCATCCAAGTATGCACATCACAGTGCACATGCTCTGTAGATCATTTGAAATTTTGCTCTTTTAAAAAAAACTATCAACATATTTCCCTGCATTTCTTTAGAACTTGTTTTTAGGTAATTTCATACAGGTGCCTTGAGTTTTTGAAATGACCAAATGCCATTAACTAATTTTCCTGGAGAACTAATATTTTTTCTGAAACTCAGTTGT
Source organism: Synaphobranchus kaupii (assembly GCA_029718625.1). Taxonomy (NCBI): domain Eukaryota; kingdom Metazoa; phylum Chordata; class Actinopteri; order Anguilliformes; family Synaphobranchidae; genus Synaphobranchus; species Synaphobranchus kaupii. The sequence goes on along the minus strand of CM056393.1, from coordinate 33,219,848 downwards.
CCAGGGACATCATCATGAACCAGTTTTTCTAAATCCTTTATGGTAGTTTTGTGTAAAGTATTTTTCTATGCATGGTAGACCTCACTGCCTCAACTGGAAAGGCAAGGAAAGCTTTTCTTATGTAAAGGGAATCCTTCCTCTCCACCCTTCTCTGCTGGTGTGGATGTGTCCGACCAGCCCATTACTGAAATCCAACAGTGTGTGTAACTATAGTGTATGTCTCACTCAATCTACTAATGTTTTCCTATAAAATACTGAGTAATGTATACAGCAGAAACGCGACTCTTTCCTCGTAAAGGACAAAATGGATCAGCTCTCTCATACCTGTGCAAGCTCATGTGATTCTCTTAGACCCTATTGCTCCACAAATTGTCTTTCTTGCCATTTCTGGCCCACCTAAATGGTTAAAACAGGTTTTGGGGCTTTCAGCCACAGGTCTGAAAAAATGACAGAATGACCTAATGTTCAGGAAGCATACTCATTCTCAGTCCCATATTCAAATTCAGACTCTAAACTCATCATTGTGGTTGATAACTCCACATATCTGTATTATCATAGTGAGCTGATTTCTTCATATCAACTACATATGAGCAGATATAATACTGTGAAACTTTTACACTTTCAACACTTTCAATCACCCTCTCTCTGGATTCACTCATGCTTTTACTTTAACTTACTGAATAAGTCAGTTTTGGTTTTGTTCACAAACACAGTTTGTTGTAGATTTTCAACACATATGTCAAATGCTGGTCCACGTTTTCAGATTATTTCAATATAACATATCAGCTTCAGAGAACCTGTTTTTGATTGATCTCTCCAAGGCCATATTCAGTCAATTTGACATGAAGGATGAGCCGATATTGGATGAGTTGCTGCCCCACAAGGGCGATGGTACCCTCAATGTGTCTGGTTTTCCTCAAAGAGATATCCCTTCTTTCAGCTCTGAGGGTAATTTTTTTCTCACCACTTTTACAGCTATCTTGCTCATTGGGGATATCCCAAGCCTGGTAATTAAGGGGTATTTATTTTTCAACAGAACCAGACTGCACTGCCGTTTTCAAGCAATGTTGAAATGTCTACTGTCCTCCACCGTGTTACAATAAACCTCGTATTATTTATAGCACTGCCCTGGGTTTTATGAAAAGTTATCCTGAAGAACACTGCTGCTGCTGCGGCCAACAAAAACACAGTTATAACTCATTTATTCAGGCCTTTATAGAGAATGTACATGACATGTACTATAATACCTTTCAGAACTGGTGACATATTGGCAGGCTATGCTGTTTATATATGTAATTCCTTGTTTGTTTCATTATCAAGTGTTGTGTTTTATTGGTAATTGGTGCCCAGAGGTCACATGGATTTGTTTTCACTTTGACTTCACATTAGGTATTACTCTCATGTTGACTTGATTTTCAGGGTATGCACTCATTATTTTTATCACTAATATTGATTTCACAATAAATATGCTTTGCAGTATCCAATGGCGGAAAAGTGGAATACAATGATTTTATATGCAGATGGAAGCCAACTTGAAATGTATGTTAATATGCAATTATTAATTTGAGTAAACCCAGAAGGTGCTTTTGAACATTTTTTTTCAGTCTGAATAGTGGATTTACTCCAATATTATGATATATGCCTGATTTTACATCTAAACTCCACCTGGGGCAGACAGGTATTTCAAAAAGTCCACAATTCAGAATGAAAACTTAATTACCAACAGCACCATGGAAGATTCTTTTAAAAGTGTAATGACATATAATGGAAGGGTAACGCAAATCCACTTCTGAGGTCAAATTATGTCTGCATATTACATATTAGAGTTTAAGCAGAAGCCATCAGCACTCAGTTCTATATTTGTAAATGTCAATCATTCATATTCTTTAACTGCTCCATTGTGTGACAAAGGAATGTCATTATACTTCATTAAATAACTACTGCACACTGCAGCTTTACAAATGTCACTTTATCAACAAGTGTGCTCACATCAACATGATGTGAATTGGGATGAGAGCTCAAAAGCACCTATTTTAGGTAGTAGTCTTTTCTGGCTAGGACATTGTAACCCTAAATGATTGCATTCAAAGCCATGTTTAATCTACAAAGAACCCAATATCTTCTGGGCCAGTTTTTGCGCACTAGGATGCATGCTGCTGCTGAGAGATGGGAGGAGACAACAGTTAAAAAAATAAATATTAATATACACTTAGACTCGGCATCTTGGAGATGTCTATAGAAGATGTTCTAAAACTCTAGTTTTCCGATAAAGCTTTATTGTATCTTTTAATTGTACGGTGCCCCTAAAGGGACATGGGTGAGAAATACTTTTTTTTTTTTTTGATTTTGCAACAAAAGTAATTAAAAAAAATTTCCCGCCCATTTCCTATTAGGGCTCCTTAGAATTGGGCTTACAACTGCAATTACCTGACGTAACAGCCAATGTACAATACCTCTCCTATAAATCGTATGTAATAAGAAGAATACTTACAGAATGTCCCTTTCATAATGGTGCTTGCTATAGACCTAAAATGCACAATCCAAATGCCTAGCTAACTCAGGTTGTCCACTATAATAGCTATAATATAAGAGAATTAGCCCTGGAGATGAATGCTGACACCATAAGAGTAAGATGAGAGTGAGTGACATGCTGTTAGCTGTGCTATATAGGAAAATGAGTCAGGTGAAACAACCCTTAAAGTGATCCATCCATATCTACTGCATATCTGGCAGCAGAGTGATGGTTTGAGGCTCATTTGATACCTCAGACCCTTGATGACTTACAGCCATTTAGCCAACCATGGGTTCCATACTATTCCTGTTGTAATTTACAGCTTAATCTAGTCCCACCCTCCAATTCCCATAGAGATCCATTCAAATGCAGAGAGGTTATAGTATCGCTTGTAAGAGTACCTGAAAATAAGATATCAAGAGTCTTTTGATGTCCTTTTATACCCAGTCATGATAGCATGACCTGTTTACATGTGGAATGTTCCAAACGGGTGTTTTGGAACCCCCGTCTTTTTTTTGCCCTGTCCCAACTTTTTTGGAACGTGTTGGAGGCATCAAATTCGGCTGAATCTCTCCTATAGCTGCATGGCAAAAAACAACTCAGAATACATGTACATCTGTCGCCACAGCCATATCATGTTTGAACAAGCTGCCACAAGCATTTGCACTCTAAGCCATCAGCACTCAGGTGGCCTTGACACATGAAGAGGCAAGGGCAGAACGTGTTGATGGATCGTTGTCTGAAATGGACTTCTAGGCTGCCAAAAAATCAGAGTGTTTTTGAGCAGGGCTTTAATTTGCTTTCTTGCAGCACCACTGTAGCGAATCGATATCAAGTTAATTCAGTCCATACCCACATCAGTGCTTCAGACGCTGGCTGTCAGGCAGGCACCCACACTGCTGGCCCCATTCTGAACCATGGTGTCATCAGTCTGAAAAGCTCACTACAGAATGCAACACGGTTTAGGAATGCCCATGCTTGCAGTTTTGCGTTTCATTCAGCCTTGCAGTCACAAACGATTTCTGTCTCTGCCCATATTGTAAACGTATTTGCGTTAAATGTTAATGCATAAGTCAGATTTGGCTGTAGCTGTCAACGCATCCAAAAAAAATGCCAATATTACATTATGGAAAAATATTGTTTTGTAACTTAATTAATATGATGTTGTCAAAACTTAGGCATTCACTTGGTCTTGGAAAGTGACCATTTTGAAAGGTCCTCCAGGGATTCAGGGTTGTGAACCTCACAGAAACAGTGGCAAATAATGCATAAACGTCAGTGTTGCCAACTTTTGTGAGAAATGTAGTCAAAACAGCATTTCAGAACACCCCCCAAAACACGTGACATGCATGTGAGGGAAAGGAAGTCAAATATGTGAAAGATTATTAAATGTGAAAGGGTATTATTGACTATTGACTATTTTAGTAGGCCATTGTTAATTGTTTACATAATTAACATTGACATGCATTCAGAAATGTGAAATTAAATCGGTCATCTTTGCGCTTTCTGTAATCTGCTGTCTGTATGGTATTGTTTCAGTATAGGTTTTCATACTTTTTCCACATCCCAATACTATATTACCATGGTGATATGGTAATATGATAGGATAATTTTACAATCATGCTGGTGTGTAAGTTATTGATCAATGAACACTGCAGTGTAGCTATATTTCAGCCTTACATCTGGCATGCATTGAAAAAGAACAGTACCAGAACATTGTTTTAGCTTTTGAAAATCCCTTCAGAATGTGAAGCTCTGGACTTCAGCTCCCATTATGTCACTGTCAAATATTTGTGACGGTCTACCTTGCGAATGCACCCAGTTAATATATTTAAAAATACAGCAGATTTCAAATTTAAAATGTTCAAGCCATGTATTTATTTATTTAAACAAGGTCCAAATTCACAGCATGGTGGTCGATATGTGTTCCATCTCATATTAGGACATTTATCTCATTATCCTTCATTATGAGAGAATTATACATACGTGCTTGTGGTCTTTGCCCTTGCAGGGATGCTACACAGAGTTAAAAGACCACAGTCTCCCTAACCGACAGACAACTGATGACAATTTTTAAACAATGGAAACATCCGATACTGGCAGTAACATTCAATAACACTCAACTTCTCATTGTTGTTGGCCATGAGCTCATTTTGTACACTTTTGTCCATTTCTTTTTTGTAAAACCTCTAACCTGCATCTCACAAGAGTTGTATTTCTTTGAGATAGCAGTACAGCGAAGCATTGCATTTGCGCATTGCAAAGAGCCTCTTTTGCCTGGAAACAATGGGAGGAAATGTTCAAGAAAACATAACAGCATGAATTCATTTTAAAAAAAATGAAGAAACACATTATTTTAAAGAAATCTATACTGACAGCATGTCGATGTGAATAAAATAGTGGTGTTTTTCCATGGTGCTGGTTTTAAATAGTCTAATATTCTAATTTCTCTGGCAATTGTGCTAATTTCTTGGAACACAGAAAATTTATTTTTTGCACTAGAGAAATATAGACAAAAGAACAGCAGATATTGTAAAGGGTTAGTGTAAGGTTCGGAGAACCAAGCGCCACAACCAAGGGATCTAAAAGTGTATATTGTGAAAAATACACCACAAAGCGGACAGCTCCGCAGTAGAAGGGAATATAAATTAAAACAATGGGAATCAAAACCTCCCGGCGTAAGTCAACACAAAAACAACCCCAAAAGAGGGCAAACTTGGCAATCGCGAGTAATTAAACAACAAAAGAACCTCACGCTCTGACACAAGAAGCATATAACTGGAGGTCAGAGAAAAACAAAAGAAAGCCTGTGTAACAAGGGCGAAAGAAACAAAATAGAAATAGAACCTGTTACCTACAGCTCTAGGTGTGAAAGAGCTGAACAAAAGGTAACAGGTAGAGGAGTATAAAAGGATAACGAGAGAAAAGGAAACAAAATGACTAAATAAATCTTTGCCCTAACTCTAACCTGACTACCTACGTTTCTTATCTGTAACAACCAGAAACATAGAGACCGCAATCCTATACCTTACTGACTTCAATGTCAAATAGCAAAGACAATATCGAAACGTCGGAAAAGCGGAAGTCCTGGGTTATTTATAACCGGCAGGAAATCCAAAATATAATTGCCGGGCGAGATGCAAACACCGAAACGGAGGCGGAAAAAATCCAATAGATTCCCCCGACGTTGCCAAAAGAAAGAACGATGCAGAAACAACCGGAGGCTGCCAGAAACCATGACAGATATAAATAAATAAAGGATGTCATATTCTGCTTCTTTGATAATTTTTAATGTCTTTGACTTCAGTGCCCTCCCTGTACTGTACTTTCTTGAAAATATATTGTCATATACATTTCAAACATAGGTTTTTACATTTGGTTACTTTATTGTCATCGAGATTACTGAATGTGGCTTTAAAGTTAGTTGTTTTTATTTGTTGTCCATGGAGAGAGGAAATAAGTAAATAAGTATATTGACTTTCTTGAGGGAGGCTATCCCTGTCATTGACAATCAGGATCTTGTTAAAAACAAATTTCACTATGTCCCTTACCTGAAACTGTATTATTGCTGGGTTCTCTCAGGCCAGCAGTCTATTGTCCTCTCTCAACTGTCCCACCATATTGGTTTTCACTGCCTGGCTGGTCTATTCTTAGTATCATGTACTGAAAAAACATTTTTTTCAATATAGATGTAGATTTTTGTGAAGTACCCATACTAGGTCACTGCAGTGCTACTGTGTCAAGTTTGATTTATACGGGTAGTTTACCATAGTCAGAATTAATGGTATCCAATTCCTTAGCGATACTGATAAAAATTCCCTTGGGATATTCATTTTAATACTGAGTCATTCAAGACTGCGGTATTGCTATTATGGCTGTATTAAATGTATCTTTAATCAAAATTATTCATTTAGCAAGGTCAATCAGCAATAAGTGGTCATGCTATGAATTTTGTCGGTGCCATAGATATTGTCTAACCAAACAGCAGTGAATATAAAATTTAAGTAGTGGTTAAAAAGCCTTATGTTCTATGGTTCTCTCTTCTCTGTGACTATGACAAATTTGAGTTTAAGACAGGGTAATAATGTTTAATTAGTGAACTAATGAGTATGACATAACATTTAATGTCAAATGTTCATCATTGGTGTATTTGTAGAGTCGTGTTATGGAATTATATAGTAAAATAAATAAGTCTGCATTTATTAATGGCTGTGTTTTTTTTCTCAGAAAAGAGTAGGTTGGATTGCATGTGGTTGAAGGCATTTATGTTTGCACATTTGTCCAAAACAGTACTAGAAAACTTGGCAACAGCTTGATACCCATGGTCCACATCTGGAAGTATGACCCTGCCAAAATAAGGTAATTGAGTAATGTACACTTTGTTATTTAATTTACTTATCATATGTGCTTATATTGTGCCAAAACATAATACAAATTGCATTATTCTTGATAGCATTATTAATTCCTTATTTGAGTATGCATCATGTATGCCAAAATCTAAATAGAAATGCAATAATTGATTGTTTCGTTTTTTTAATGGCTAAGTTCAGATGTCCAGGGGTCAGAAAGTACATGTCCTGCCATGTGTTTCCTCCACCCATGAACTCAGCCAGCTGATTTCATCAATGTGTTATACCTCCTTGCTGAATAATTTTGGTAATTGGTGAATCCAGGTCATTGAAACAAAATACTGAAGTGGACTTCCTCAACCTGGATTTCACACCTGTGGCTATGTGTAGTACATATTGGCTAAGTGTAATTCCAGAAATTGGCAGCCATTTGATTGGCTATGATTGAATCCAGCTGCAACACACCCACTGATAACATATCCAGCCTAATCCAGCCCATTTCCCACCTGCGCCGCATGCTGTGAGCTGTGCACTCCTCGACTCTGGTCATGAAAAATAGTGTGCCCATGCGCTGTGCCATTGATTGCACCCATGCACCATTGATCTTGGAAAGTAGACCCCTATATTAGTATATCTAAAGCATTACATTGTAATTACATAGGGTGTTAAAATTTAAAACATTTTTAATATAATGTCACAATGTTGTTATGTCATATAATACAGATCATATTCATGAATCCATGTTGATCTCTTCATAATACAGTAATACAACTATAAAAAACTATACATGTCTATGCATTATGTCACCACCTGGAAAAGACGTGATCTGAGGATCTGAGGTAATGCTATACATAATGCTAGACACATAATACACAGTCATACATTCATGAGCATAACAGTATCACAACAAGATACTGAAAATTAATTATAGAGCATACATAAAACTATACATACAACTGCAATTTAATGATTTTGTGATGCTTATAAATGCATAATGAATACTTTATGAAGATGGAGTTAATGTAAATCCTAAGCAAATGCAAGATGGTTATACAAACGCAAGATGCCTTTACCAATTTAATTCTAAACATTTTTTAATTTGTATATCATGTAATATAAAGGTAAGACTTTATACTAATGTCTTGTAATAGATCATTAGTAAGGCATTTGTTCATTATTTACATACAAATTATAAATCATTATTCCTGCACTCACAAACTTTCTCTCGGCTCTTATCAGACAAGTAATTTGCATCTGTGACTGCAAATTCATTAGTAGAACAGGAGCATGGTCGGGTGATGTGTGTGTGTGTGTGTGTGTGTGTGTGTGAGTGTGTCTGTAAATCAATCAATCAATCAATATTTATTTAAAATGCATTATCACCAGCATGGGTCTCAAACCACGTTTACCTCATGTCAATTAATACATTTATAGATGTTTTTAAATGTAGGAATAATGATTTATAAATTGTATGTAAATAATGAACAAATGCCTTACTAATGATCTATTACAAGACATTATTATAAAGTGTTACCAATATAAATCCCATAAAATGAGGTTTTCATTATTAATGGTCCTTGGCAGAAGTCACCGTTGGTAGCCTGCTCAAAATGAGCTGACAACTCTGCAGTGATAAGACACAGCTGGCTTCATTTGGGGGTAATATTGGTTAAATTACAAGATGAATCTGAACTTAAATAAGGGTTCCTATTGCATTTCCTATTGCATTCATGCCAACTACACACCAGGTACACATGGGCTACCATTTGTATTTTGTAGGATATATCTTTTTTTATTGGTACTCTCTCCTGTCATAATGTGTGGCTTTATTGTGTAAAATAGACACCGTGTAACCCTTTTTGAATACACATGTCCACACAATTTGTGGTTTATTAAGATTATTTTAATGCTTACTCAACAGTAACTTCCTCGGTCCTGGAAGCTCAGAGCAGTCGGTTTGAAAGTACAGCTGTATAGCCACTGGGTCCGTAGTTCAAATCCCCCTCAGAGACATGATTAATTCCATATTTTCAAATTTGTAGTAATTCATTAAACTTTTGCATATAATTCATGAAATATATCCATATTGTTTTTGTAGACACTCATTCCCTGTTCACCAGGGCAAGCATATATGCTTAGCCCTGTAATGACTGCTTGCAGCTATAATTATTTCTCCAGTGGGACAAAATGTACAATGTGACACTGCACTACTTTCATTTACACCTTGCAATATAGTAATTAATGGGACATACGTGGTTGCAGAGCAATTTTTACTCATAGCAAATTCCTTTTCTTTATTCTTCAGGTGGAACAGCAAGAAAGCATCTGGTATGAGGCGGTTGCCATGCTGCACAATATCGCATTGCTCTTGCCAGAGTATTCAAACCGAGGAATGCATCCATTTTATTTCTATGGAGTTTAAATGGTCACTTTCGGGATTTTTGACATTATTTCCATTTTGGTTTATATATGTTTTCGATTGGCCAATACAGCTTTCATGTGTGATGCAGCCTATTTTAGATTTCAGATTTGTATCTTAGATTTTAAATTTCTGATGACCTGTCACTTTTACAATGGGAAGTGTGGTGAATTTGTGGGTCTGATAATTGTAATGTTGCTTTGGAGTTATTTGAAGTGTATCTTGCTTTAGAGCACAGACCCATCAATGCCTATCTGCCACTGTAAAGTTTCCAGGCCATTAAAAACTTCTTGAAATATCTAAAATATTAGTCATAGTACACACAAACTGTGTTTACCAATCGAATTATACACCAAAGCTGACAAAACCCAGTAAGTGAAATATCCCTTTAATTGCAGGTTATACAAAGACCAAGGAACATAGAGCCTGTTATACTATATATGTATATACAATTAATGATTTAGTTTCTAATTACTCCTACAACTAGGCAACACAGGCACAATAGTCATTATATCATTTAATTTAAGAATCATTTTAATGAAATATATAACCCTATCAAAATATTATGGAGATATTTATTTTGAAAGTTATTATTAAAATTAGAGTGCTTCCAGCATGTATTGATATATATATATATTTTTAATCAATTTTTTAGGTACAAAACACTAATAGCCGTTTCATTTTCTCATTTCTCATTTAATCAAAAATATTCTTTTGCCAGATTCAGGGATCTTATGTGACATATTTTCCACTCTGTAATAATATTAATCCAAAGTCATGGTTGAAAATTCTAACCACACCACTGTACTGTAGTCTTTTAAAACACAGCACACCTTGGAGAATTCTTCATTGGCAATGTTAAATCTATACTCTTTTACATTTACTCTCTTAAACAAACCCCCCAAGACATTTCAGAAGATTAACACTAATGAATCGCTTAGTGATTGGTGCTGAAGAAGAACACGCATACATTAATTAATTATCATCTGCTCATAGCCCTGGTATGGAAATATCTTGCTTAAGTTAACATAATACATACAACCACCGACATGTAGCAAAATATTTGTATTGAAATATGTGTGTCCGGATGACATTCTTCATTTGCTTAGCAGATGGCCTTATCCAGGGAAATGTACATAGAATACATTTCACATGTTGTACTTTTATACTGCTGAATATTTTTCTGAAGCTACACAAGGTACCTTGTGTACCACTTGGGACTCAAGTCTCCAGTTACAAGCCCATGTCCTCAAACGCTGCCACATTTCTGCCGTTTTTGATACATTGCCACCTTCCCTCTCAGTCCTTGCCTCTGTGAGTCTTCCCTAACATCCATCTTCTCTCAGCTCTCATAAAAATATCCCTGACCCTGGAAGAAGAGGGATCACCCCGGCGTATTGACTCATAATGCATTGATGTAGAGGGAATTTATGAAGGATTATCCTCCCTGTATTTATGGGAGGTAGAAAGAGGCAAGGAATATCAAGCTCTTTGCCAAAGCAAGATACTTCTGGACATGTTTCTTGCATTAAACCAGCTTGGATGTTGTCCAGGTGGACAGGGTTAAGTCCCTTGATCTAGTTTAGAAGAGTGTTGGGCGCCATCCAATGAGTACAGAGGTCATCACAGAACTTCCAAAATTAAGCCGAGAGCAGATAGCAATAGTCTTTAATTGTTTGACCTTTAAGTGAAGTCAAAAGCCACATTAGATTCATTATAGGGCAGCTGCATGACAATATCAAAATGCACCCCAGCACATTAGATTTTCAATGAAACAATGAATAGGAGGTTAAATATGAATATGAGGTGCAGACTGTCAGTTTTAATTTGAGGGTATTTACATCATCATATGCCATATCAGGTGATCTGCATATGAATTACAGCTTTTTTATACATAGTCCCGCATCAGAAGAAAAAAAAAAATCATCCTAAAAAGAGAAACATTTTTCCACTTCATAGAGATGTGCAATAACAGATGTGCAATAACAGGATGACTTTTTTGTTTTTGATACATTGACCATTTGCTACACCTCTTTATGGACAATAACCAGCCATCTGTAATGGGGCGTGACGTGTGAGGTAGGAGGAGCCAAACGCAGCAAGGGGATTCTTAAAGCCCTAGGGCCACTAAGGCGGGAAACCCCGCAGATAAGGGAGGAGACAATACAACAAACACACACACCACAGCTACAGGCCGGCTCACTGTTACATACCATAGAGTAGAAGCACAGACGCCTGGTTTCACAACAAGAAAACCCAACAAGGCGAAAGGGAACAAAGAACTGCTACCCCATACTTCTACAAGCTAAGTAACTGACAAGCAAGCCGGAAATAACAAACACCCTGTCTCGATAACGAGACGCATAAGAACAGGCGAGTAGCACAAAGGCAAAAACAAAACACACAGCAAAAAACACAGAAAACGAATACTTATTGGTATAGGAGGAGGCGAAGGAACAGAGATAACGTTCCGTGGCTACTTCCATAAGCTAGCCGTCACATGCAGAACATAAAGGGGTGAACGCCCGATCTCCCCAGGGGGGAAGAAACATTTTACAGGTGAGCCGACGGAGCACCGCAGTCCCATAACTTTACTAGCACAATGACCAAGCTTAATAGAAAACCACGCCCTAGCCTCCCAGTAAGGGGAAATGTAACGAGGTGAAGGAACCGATAATTAAAGTTCCAAGGCTATATTGAGGCTCGCAGTCACACGCAAAACATGTCCACAACATCGCTCGGTCTCCCTATGGGAAGACATGCACCGAAGGGCGAACAGAACTACAGTTCCAAACAGAATCGCCCAAATCTCCATACACGGAGAAAAGCACAAAAAGACGAAAGGACAGCTGCACCGGAATTATCGGCTGTCTGACTAGCACAAGCACAAACACAAATACAAGCCCTGCCTCTCAGTAAGGGGAAATGTAACGAGGAGAAGGAACCGATAATTAAAGTTCCAAGGCTATATTGAGGTTCGCAGTCACACGCAAAACATGTCCACAACATCGCTCGGTCTCCCTATGGGAAGACATGCACCGAAGGGCGAACAGAACTACAGTTCCGAACAGAATCGCCCAAATCTCCATACACGGAAAAAACCACAAAAAAGATGAAAGGACAGCTGCACCGGAATTATCGGCTATCTGACTAGCACAAGCACAAACACAAATACAAGCCCTGCCTCTCAGTAAGGGGAAATGTAACGAGGCGAAGGAACCGAGAACAGAAGTTCCCATGCTACGCGCAGTCATACACAAACATGTCCCCAACCTCGCCCAAACTCCACACAAGGAGAAACATACCCGGAAACCGAACAGAACAATAGTTCCGAACAAAATCGTCCCGTAGGTAAAAACGACGGAGGACAGCTGCAACAAAAGACCAACGCAAAAATAGCACGACAGCCTCTCAGTATGAACAAATGAAACGTACCAAGGCTACTCACTGGCTCCCTGTAACACGGAAATGAGTGGAAGCTAAAACGCCAGGTCTCTATGTAAGAAAACCAATCACAGGCGAAAATGGAACAAAGAACCGCTACTCTATACTTCCACAAGCTAAGCAACCAAGTAGAAGCGAAACGCCCAATCTCCCCATGGGAAGACATGCACCGAAGGGCGAACAGAACCACAGTTCTGAACAGAATCGCCCAAAACTCCATACACGGATGAAAAGCACAAAAAGACGAAATAGAGCAGAGATCCGCGGTCCCATACTTCTACGAGATAAGTAACTAGAGAACCAGCAAGAAATAAGCCCTGTCTCAACAAGGAGACGTTAAAATAGGCGAGTAGCCCAAATGGTACGAATCACTCACAGCGAACAATACACCACAGTACAAAACAATAAACAAACAATCTCGAAGCCCCGAACGAAGGAAACGGGAGGCTTAAATATCTCTCAAGGTGACCACGCACAGGTGTGGACGATAACACAAGCTCCGCAATCCAAGCAGGACAGAGCAAGCATCCACCAAAAGGGCAGCGCCCTCGCGTGGCCACCAAGGAAAACGACCGCATAGGGAAAAGGGTTAAAAAACCATGACACCATCAATATATAACTCTTGAGCGCTATGATGTATTATATTTAAGCCTGAATTTCACAAGCAATCTTTAGCACAGCTGTTAAGATGCATTGTTAAGCAGTTAACCGCGTAGTCACAGTTTCCCTGAAAAAAGTTTGAAGCCCTATATTTTTATTTTTATCAAACAGCAAGTCTTTTTTCACTGAGGTTAAAAAAATGAGTCTATCTCTTGTGCTCATCCATGCTAGTTATCATGATAATGTGAGGGTTCTTTATTCAGAGAACCAGGTGCGAACGTGAGCAGGGATAAGTCAATAAGTCACTCACGGCAGTGAGGACCACAGAAAAGGGGCCGCGAACGGAGAGGGGAATAAATTAAATAATGGGAATAAAACTCCCGGCGTAAGCCAAATCAAAAACAGCCCCAAACGAGGGTGAGACTCGATAATAGCAAGTAGGAAGATAAAGAAAGAGCCTCACACTCTCGACCAAAGAGCAATTAATAGGTCAAATATAAAACAAAAGAAAACCCTGTGATAACGGGCGAGAAAAACGAGAAAGAAAATATGACCTGTTACCTCTAGCTCTAGGTGCATACGAGCTGAATTAAAAGGTAACAGAGAGAGAGGAGTAAAAAATAACGAAAATACTCCAGAAGGAAATCAAAGAGGGAAGGATAAAGGATCAAGAGTAAAAACAGGAGAGAAAAGAACTATTCCTAACTCTAATCCGGATTTCCTACTTTTCTTATTTGAAACAACAAGAAAAGTAGTCTCCAAGTTCCAATACCTTACCGACTAAGTGTCAAACATAAAATGACAACAAAGCTCCAGAAGAGGGAAGCGAGAAGCTTAACACCTTTGCGCAGAAGGTGGCGCCGGCGGAAGCTTTTTGCTCAACTCAGACATTCGTTGCTACTGCAGCCGAACTATGATTGGAAATCACAAACTCTGTGTTTTAAATTTATTGGTAGACGGTTCGTGACGATTTCTGCCGAATACGTAGTTTCTAAGTGCCACTATTTCCCTGTAGCAAGTCCATTTATCAAGCAAACCCCACCTAGTCTATACCTACATATACGTGACATAGTGGACAATAGCGTCTATGTTTGAGTTCATACATATATTTATTCATCATATAAAATTAGAATAACGTCATAGCAACGAGATAAATCCAACAATAGCCTGATCGTATGCCAGAAAAGCCGTGAAAAGCCCTGCTCACTCAAATGCAAAATAAACTGTGAAAGTACTATCTCATTCTACCATGTATTCTACTAGCAATATATGCTACTAAATGTGAAATAAATATACAATCCTACCATTGGTTTTACACATCGAGATGTTCCTTTCAAAATTCAGTTGTCATTTATTGTCTGGTACAATCGGTTTGAGAAATATACAACACTTTATACCGCTATTACACTATCTGAAACGTCGCCGCGTAATAAGCCCCATGCACTGTAAGACTGTCTCATGCATTACAGTTCACTCTGGTTTAATTGTCGGCTTTTTTATCCAATAGAGTACATTATAACCGTCGCAACGGTATATGCCAAGTCTTTTTGGGTGCTTTGAGCAATTTACTACAGCCCAGCGTAACGGCAGTTTTCGTTTTAGCTGTCTAGTATTACGCAAGCGCTATACAATACGCATTATCCAGGGAAATTCCCCTTTTGCGATATGTAAGTATTTTTGCGTCTAAAATACCGTTGGTCTCGCTGGCTACATACGTACGTTCGTGTTTCCACTCGAGCACTGTCTTTCCAAGTTTGATAGCCCTGTTGTTATTTTCGCATTTTTGAGTGCATTTCACATACTGTAGTGCAATCGTTAGCTAAATGTATTTTTGAACTAGGCTACCGATGTTCATTGAAGATAGAATATTTGGCAGCATTTTACAGATGGTGGAAAACTATTTTATGTTCATGTTATCATACATAGTATAGGCTATGATGTATGCCTCTTATGGCATGACAAGTGCTCATTCCAATTTACTGTTGCGCTGATATGTGGTAGATTAAGGTAAAAATTTCCTTGGAGTTATTATGAATAGGAAAACTTAAAAGATTAAAAGAATACAGAAAAATGCAATCCCAGGACAAAAGTATACATACTGTAGAGTACAGGGACAAGTGATGTTTTATTGAGGTACAAGAGTGAATGATTAGGCAACATATTTAGGTGTATGTAACACTGTGATATCAATGTTTTTTTATCTTAAGCCACCAGAGGGAGCAAATGTGTATGCGTTATAATTTATAATATAATATAATATTTTATGACATGTTTTGCATAGGGGTTTTGGACCCATAGATATCTACCCACCTATACTGCTGAAAATATATAATTCTCACTTGGAAATTATGCACAAGTGAGTTTTATGAGCCCAAACTGTTGATTTGTAGTTAAATATTTCATAAATTTTTTTTATTTGCAGCAGTGCACAATTTAGCCATTTGGATAGATTTGGAGACACTAATGGACAAGAGGATACACGGCTATATTTTGCATCATAGACCTTTAGTAGTTCTGCATATCATCCTCAGATTTTGCAAAACTTGTGGACATGGAGTTTATGATCCAGGAAATGTATATATATTACCGATTTCACTTATGTAGCTCTCAGCAAAATTAAAAAAAACTATTTAAAAAATTTTTCCCCCTAAGTTTCTTTGCATTTGTGGCACTTTATTTTGACTTAAATTATGAAAATAAACAAATCTAAGTTTGTATTGTAAATGGTACACCTGTCTTCTTTCATTTAAGCCATTTACCAAGTTTATGTGATGCTCACACCTGGAGTTATAAAGCCTTAAACAGAGCACCCCTAAATAGGTGAAATGTGCCATCTGCGCCAAGGGGTTAACCTCTTAATGCCAAACGCCCCCCTAGCGGTCACGCCGGCGTGACGGAAATTATTACATTATACATTTCATTAATTTAATAATATATAATAAACTGCTCACCTCAATATTTTGATTAAATATCCTTAAGATATATCCATTCCTTCTGGGAAAGTGGTTTTTAAGCCCAAAACGTCGGGATAAAACTTCGTAAATAACGTTGGAAACTCGGACCTAATTCTCAAACATATATTGCAGCTTGATGTCACACCATAAACAATGTGCTGGTAAACTGTTCTGCTTAATTGTATTTCACAAAACTTTGGTTTGAAAAATCATTATACCTTTAGGCTTCAAGAAAAAATACTTTAAAACTTTCATACGGCTGTACATTATTTTTTTCCAATTTTAAACCGACTTGTGCTTTTTTGCACTTGATTACGACTCGTTCGGCTGTGTTCACTTTGGCGTTGTGAAACTCAGCCAGTTTCTGGAGTACCAATCCCATGGCTTAGTATATGTTAGCCAGAGTACTTTTGAACATGCTTGCAGAGATTTATGCAAAACCGTCGTCAATTGGGTGTATTTCTTTGACTGATAGCACAATAGGCCTATCTGAAGTGGGAAAAACCGTCTTCCACCCGCCTCCACTCTGAGTATTATTTGCTTTCCATTGGGTTTTAAAACTGTCTGTCAAATATTCCAGCGAAAAGCCAAGACTCTTATCTTTCACAGGAGCCCTCAATCAACACAAAGCAGTCGTAAAAAAAGGAAATCGAGCCGTGCGTATGAGGAAGTGGCGACCCACGCGTAATTATCGAACCAAAATGGCGCAGTGTTTTTACCTTGTAGCGTAGCTCGCTACATTCCGTTTAGCAAAGCACAATTAATTAGGTAAGGCCCGCAGTTACATTTTTTACTTTAGAGTATTTTTGATACAGTTTTTGTGTAGTTATGTCGAGATTTTTGAGGCGTTTATCCGTGCAACAAGTGCTAGACGAACTGGATAAGCCAGAAGATGTTTTTGCCGAGGGAGACTCATCCTGTCTCAGTGACGCTGAATCCACTGATGACCGAGATGATGTTGCTGACATGTAAGTTGTTTTATCATACTAACAGTGTTATGCTATAAACGCATTGAATTTCGCCATGGCAGGTAACGTCGTTAGGGCTGGTGGTATTACCGATTTTTCGATATACCAGTGTGAATTCACGCAATGCCATGCGGGTTCGTAATTACATTGTCAACTGTATTTTATTGTTTTTCATACAATTAATATTACAAATTGCACATTCCAACGGTATGATAAATAATTTATGAAGTAAACTTAGGGTGTATTGTCTGTGTTGACAAACTCGCACGTGTTACGTGGCGTTGCCAACAACACAGATGTTTGGTGTAAGCATCGAAGGAAATTTAGCTGCAATGCGTGAATCCCTGTGTTTCTTCTGTGAAGCTAACTAACCTTATATACTTATGCATAAAATCGGTCCCTCTCAGCTAAATTAATATAGATAGTATTGCCTTTACAGTGGCAAGCTAGCAAGCATCCCTGTGTTTTCCTGTCTGTTTATTATAGTTTATACGAGTATTAGGAATGGAAGTGTGGTGTTGCTGATTTGCCCACAGCTTACTGTGAACTACAGTCGACGTTCATTGCCAGGGATAGCTGCTACATTATGCGAAGGATGTGCTTTGCCTTGTCTGTTCTGTAGTGATCTTGATGTCTCTGTGCGCACTTACTGTACGTCGCTTTGGATAAAAGCGTCTGCTAAATAAATGTAATGTAATGTAATGCAAGCAAAATTACAGGTAACAAGCAGCTAGCTATCTATTTGTGTCTGAGATGAGCTACTAAAACGATTTTTTTGAGTGTGAAATGGCTTCTGGAAGTGTTTAGTAAAGTCATTGTTCCACCTGAGTAAATTGTTCTGTATGCAGTACAGAAGGCTGTGCAGGTAAACAAAATGGTAATTTATGCATGGTATGAGGGAGAGAACATGATAACATGAGGGAGTACTTGTTGATTATTATTATTGTTGATTGTTGTTGTATAAGGGGGACTAATGGGTATATCAACATGGTGGACAATTCCATGGACAGGGTTAGTGGGATTTGTAATGATGCAGATTGCTCTCCTGAGGGAATGTGTAGTCTAAATGGCTTCTGTATGAATGGTTAAATAATCTCTCCTCAACCTCCACCCCCATGTTTTGATCCTTTACCTTTTTTTGTTTTTAGTTCATTTTTTTTAGCTTTTTGGACCCTGCCATTTTGTACTTTCTTTGTGTAAATACGGTAACTTCAGCAATTAGAGGCAAGGATCTTTTTATTTGTTACAGCAGGGGTGTTTTTATTTTTTATCTAGGAAACTGGTGGACTTTTGATTTTTTATCCACTGCACTTTTAGTAGTACACCTTAGTGCACTTGTATATAGTTGATATATGTTTGTCATGTATAAAGTTTTGCCTCCTAAAACCCAACCCCAACGTCCCTGTCATAGGAGGTGGCAACAGAATAAAGGACAGGACTGGCAAGCATTAATGTGTAGGGAAGTTTCATACTATTCCCATTATTCATTTGAAAACCTGTTTGCACATTCCTGGACTCATTTCTGGCTAATGGGGCTCTGGTGAAATACACAAGATTCACTGTGCTGCTACATGGGTTTTGACAGCTTTTTGTAACCTTGGGTAGTTAGTTGTGTAATATGCAGAACACCAAGAACACGTCTAAAAATGAACTTTTATTGCCAATATTGACAAATTATCTCATTTTATTGTAAAAACCTAAAAAATAAATCATATTGAGACCTTTCTGGAACATTGCCATTTTTGGCACATTTGCCATTTTTGGCACATTTGGCACCATTTGGATAACGAAAAAGGTTCACCTGAAAAAAAACCCTGTAAAATTTGAATGGTTTGAGATATTGACACCAGATTGTTACCAGAGGTAGGCAGCATATTGATGAATCAGATAGAGGAGTCATTTCCTTGATTGCATTTGTAGCTCCCCAGGTAAAAATTCTTAAACTTGAATGTAGGTACCCGTTTTTTAGTTTTTTTATATTTTCTGTACATAAATTGTTGTAGTTAAGTATCAAAAACTGGATTTCTATGAGTTCTCACTGCTTAGTCGTAATACTGCAGGTGTCTCCTTTAATAAAAGCCATGAACCATATTTGTACCATTTATAGTTTTTGAGATACCCACCTTTGTTTGTCACTAGTGAAAACAGGCAAAATTTGGCCTATTTTGCCCTCGGTAGGAAGAAGGTTAAATATCCGGCGTAATCACCTGGAACAGGTGAGCAAATTGATAGACAGACTGAAAACAAAACATGGAAGGAAGCTGACCCGGAGCTTAGAGATACCTGTCTAATGTTTATAAAGTCATTTTGACATCTGTTCTCTTTAGCCTATGGCTATCAATACTTTTGCATGAAAAAAACTGAATTGTAATTTAATATATGGTTGGGTACAGCTTCTCAGCAGGACATATTTGCTGTACCAAAGGAGACCCATTTCTTCACTATATACTTTACATGCAGACACTTTTAACACATAGAGATATGGGTTGCATTATAAGCAGAGCCCAAATGGTGTCCTTCATGAAAATGAATGAAAGAAACATTAAATAATTTTTCCTCCATTCATTTTTATGAAGGATGAAGGACACCATTTGGTTCTGCTTGTAATGCAACCCATATCTATATGTGGTAGAAGTGGCTTCTTAAATATTCAGCGGTGCTTGCTGTCTACATGTCGAATTGAACAACAAATATTTATATAGCAATGACTACGAATTGAGAACATATAGTATTTATATGAAATTGCATATCCAGCATATCTGTGAATAATTTGATGATGATAATAATTAAATCCCTAGATTGTTTTTCCTGAATGTAAACAAACAAAGAAAAATCTTCCAAATTAAAGCATATTAAAACCTACATCTTTTTAATGTTTGGCAAGGCTTTCCTGCTAACCACTGCTTTTCTTGCAAGGAGCTGTGTGCAACAGGTACTGCACTTCTATACATATAGTTGAGTTGCGTCTATATTAATATAAAAAATGTGGCATGCAGTACACGACTTGTAATTTGTTCTCTGTATTTTAAGATGAGCAGCCTAATGCTTAATCCTCTAACAGAGACTTATTCACAGGATTAATTTCAATAAATTAAGTTTCTGTCTGACGATGAGCCCTTTCATGCCAACTATTCAATAAGTAATTCAGCACAATATTCAGACTCGGAGTGGTCAGTACAAAAGATAATTTTGTTCTTGGTTAACCTACCTAGTTAGATAAATAACATGTAGCACTGGTTCTTGATGCATGGACAGTCTGGTTCATAGTCTGGAAGTACAGAAAAGAACAGGCAACCTGCTGTTTGTCATTCACAGGCTGTCAGTTTGTGCATTGATAGTTACAGTGATTGGGCTGGCTCACAAATCCAATTTTAGCTTATACATTTCTTCATCCTTGTTCACCTTGGCACCCTGGGACCAGCTTGACCAAAGCTTGTGCTTGGCCATAGCTGTTCTCCAGGCTGCAACTGAAAAAGCACCAAAGGGCTTTGTTCTCCTTATCCCCCTGCTGTGACAAGCTTAGCTGTTATACTTTAAAGGAAAGGACTTCACCGTAGATCTGTTGGGAATAGCAAAGTGGTTACCCTTCATGATCTATCTAAAAGCCAAGACTCAAGCGGAAACAAAAGATCGCCCCCAGGGCCTTCTGGCTGAATACTGAGAACCCTCAAATTAGCATACTGTTACAGAAGAGTGCAGAAAACAGGACGTAACCTAATCTGGCCCACCTTCCCTGAGCGGGAGATTTCCACCTGACAGGACCTGTTGAGCCATCAGTAAATGTCAAGGGAGGTGCAATATAACAGTGTGCATTGGAACCATGAATCAATCAGTCCATGTAAACAGCAGCAAGAAGCAAAGCTAGAGAACCTGCTTTAGGAGCTTGGTGAGATATGTGATCCATAATTTTAATTGTTTAAGCAAACGCCGAGCATCCACGAACCCTGGCATCACACTGGCACATACTGCCAGTCAAGCAGGTCAAGTTAACAGATGAACTGTTATTCAAAAGCATCCCGTGGTGCCAGGAAAGGAGTCGGGGTGCTGTCCACCAACGGGCAGCACCGGCCCTACATGCAGGTACGGCAGCAGCTGCAATTGATTGTAATCAATGCAGCTGCTGCCTATTACCTCATTGCTGGCCATAATAAAGGGCCTGGTAATCAGGCCTGAGGGTGACCCATTTTGAGAGCTGTTTTTGAGGACTTGGTTGCTGCATGTTTGGCTGGAACTTGGTGCTGGAATTTTTTTATTATTATTTTTGCCCTGCCTTACCTGAGTGATCTTTTGTTCTAGTTTTGGCTGCGATTATTTTAAGGGGAGTTTTTGTTTCTTTCTCAGTTCTTCAGTTTAATAAAAGGTGGTAAGCCAACATTTCTTTTGTTGACATCTTAATTGGCAAGATAAATTGATCCTTCATTGTTTGTAAAAGTTTTCCTACAAGCGAACTAAAATAAATTCAGTCATTTTGAGGGACAATGATAAAGGATTTTGAAAATGCAATGACATTATCCAAATTCATTGGTTAAAGGAAGGCATTCATTTACATCTCCAGCCCATTCAAATCTTCTTCAAATGAATGCACATTGTCAATTAAACAAACATAACAATTGCTCATAAATGTAAGTCCGAGGGAATAAGCTATTCAGAGGGGGTGTGATCACTATTCCGAAGTGTGATCACTATTCCGAAGTGGTTGTGATGGATTTTCATGATCAAAATCAAGTAGCAAAAGTAATTGATCAACTGAGAAGCAATCCATCAAATGAGAAAGATAGCTGTTGTGAGTGGGTCATATCTGGCTTTTTTAACAAACATCAGAGAATTAATGGTATGGATGGGTTTAGATGCCAGAAATGACCAAAATCACAAGTGTTTATCAGTATTAAACTATCTTCTTCAGTTTAATAGCTGCACTGCTTTATAATCTATACAACGGACTTGAGGCTAGTCCAAATTAACCCAAATATTTAACGTATGGTCTGCTTGTTGAACCAGATAAACATGGATTGATGCATGTAAAGGTTTGCGCTGATATCCAAAAGTACTGCTCAAACAACAATGACAAAAGTATAGTATAAAATATTTTCTGTGGTAAAGAATATCAAATCAGACCCGGTGCATCTCCTGTTCAATACACACTATGCCTGGATTCTGGGAAGTCAATACACTTAATTAGAAATTCAGCAATGCCTTCTTATTATTGGTGTGTCACTGTTCCTCTTGACATGGCTTGTGTCTAATTGGGTAATGTATTACTTTCTAAGTGATCTGGTTCATTTAACCAACACAGCATGACAGTGTACGGAATGTGGGTGCAAAATAAATAGAGGCCCAACTGCTGGAGTCAGCTGCATCCAAAGCTAGAATGATTGATTTTAAAAGGGAAGTAAGCTAGAAAAATGGCACCGTATAAATTCCAATTTAAGACATTGATTTACAAGTGCTTTTAAAAGGATGGTTTTATAATAATGCATGTAAACATGAGACTGTATAATTTCATGTTATGCAGGTTTCTGCACGTATGTCTGTCTGCACATTCACAGTTAGTTTTGGTTTTCTAATTAATAAGGAATAGGGCAATCCGTGCCATGAAACTATGTCAATACAAAGCAGTGCATCTGAACGAACAAAACATTTCTTCTGCTAGATAATTTGTCTGCTTTACCCAGAGGTCTATTACAGTTTTTGAATTGAAATAAAAGAAAAGAAAAATGCAGCTCATAAAATGTGAGCATTGCTTTGCATGCAGGTGTGATTTCAAAGTGATTTAGCTAGTCTTTTTTCCATTTGATTGCCCCTCAGTTTTCATTACGGTTGTTTGGCCCTGTAATGCCTGCTTGCTGCAAACTGAGGCGTCTCGATATATATTTATATATAAAAATATATACTATATACAATGCCCTCCACTATTATTGCCACCCCTGGTAAAGATGAGTAAAAAGGGTTATAAAAAATTCACCGTTTGGTGAATTAGCTTAATCTCACACTGAAAAAATGAGAAAAATCCAACCTTCAATTGAAGTAAATTTACTATGAGAAAAAAAATACCTGATCAAGAAACTTTTTTTAATAAAACCACATGTGACACAATTATTGCCACCCCTGCATTTATATATAGACTAAAGTAATTATTTTTAATATTTGTTCGCATATCCTTTGCATGCCATGACTTCCAGATTTAGCTGTAAATTACACTGGAACAGTATGGAACACATGGTTAGCTAAATGGCTCTAAGTCATCAAGGGTCTGATGTATCAAACAAGCCTTAAACCATCACTCTGCTGCCAGAAATACAGTAGATATGGATGGAGAACTTGAAGGGTTTCTTCTCCTGATTTTTCCATAGAGTTCAATAAGAAAATCTGTCAGGAGAAACAACCCTTAAAGTGATCCATCCATATCCATATATTTATTTTTTTTATTTTTTCTTAAAATAAAAAATGGTTGTCAACCTTCACACACATCACCCTGTTTTCATTGATAAGGCGAACCACAGCTCATAGTGAAGGATAAGTGACCAAATGAGTTTGCCTGTAGAAACTCAATTATAGGGCAGTCAGAGGGTTATGCGAATGGAAGTCTTTATCCAAACATAAAAAAGTAGTTATCCAGAAAGTAATTTAAAAATCATATTATGAATAACACCACATTATTTTATCATAATACAAAAATGACACATTAATGCAATATGATTGCAATGCTAATTGTTGATTGATTTGGCTAACTTTACACGTATTACTTTTGATTAGGCCTTCTGTGGCTTCTTGGTGATATCGTAAGTGCATTCCGGAGACTAACAGTGTGTCATGGTTTTGGACCCTGTTGTCCCATGCGGTCGTTTTCCTTGGTGGCCACGCGAGGGCGCTGCCCTGTTGGTAGATGCTTGCTCCGCCCTGCTGAGTTGGGGGAGTTTCTGGTTAAGCTTTTACACCTGTTGCGTGGTCACCTGAGAGTTATATAAGCCTACCGTTCCCTTCGTTCGGGGCTTCGACATTAATTGTTAATTGTTTTGTATTGTTGACTGTGAGTGCTCGTACCATGTTGGCTACTCGCCTTTTGTTAACGTCTCTTTGTTGAGGCAGGGCTTATTTCTTGCTGGCTTACTAGTGGATTATCTCGTAGAAGTTTGGGACTGTAAAATCTCTGCTCTAGTTCGCCTGTGTGCGTTTTCCTCCGTGTATGGAGATTTGGGCGATGGTCGGAACTGTGTTCTGTTCGCCTCTCGGTGCATGTCGTCTCATGTGAGATCTGGCGTTTCGCTTCGGCTGGGTTGCTTAGCTTGTAGAAGTGTAGCCTAGAGTAGCTGTTTCTTTGTCCCTTTTCGCCGGTTAATGGTTTTCTTATAGAGAGACCTGGCGTGTTAGCTTCCACTGATTTCCGGGTTACGGTAAGCCAGTTAGTAGCTTGGTACGTTTATTCCCTGTTTTATCTCCTTCTCATAGACTGCGTTCTCCTTTGTTGTGAGTCGGGGTTTTGTTACTTATTCCTTTACTGTGAGGCTAGGGCGTGTGTTTATTTAAGTTCGCGGAGTCTTTTGGTTAGTAAGTTTTGGGACGACGGTGTTCCGTCGGCTCACCTGTAAAATGTTTCTCATGTGAGATCGGGTGTTTACCCAGGTATGTTTGCTGCATTAGACTGCGAACTTATTTAAGTAGCCATGGAACGTTAAGTCTCTGTTCCTGTTTGCCTCGTTACCTTTCCCCTTATTAAGAGGCTAGGGTGCTTGTTTAAGTTAGTTTGCTTGAGTCTTGGGATAGTAAATTATGGGACGACGGTGCTCCGTCGGCTCGCCTGTAAATGTTTCTCCCTCCTGGGAGATCGGGTGTTTGCCCAGGTACGTTTGCTGTATTAGACTACGCACTTATTAATCTAGCCAAAGAACGTTAAATCTCTGTTCCTGTTCGCCTCGTTACACTTCCCCTTACTGAGAGGCAGGGCTTGTTGTGCTTGTGTTAGTCAGATAGCCGACAGTTTCGATCGGTTAAGGTGCAGCTGTCCATTTCATCTTTTTGTGCTTTCCTTCTCCGTGTATAGGAGTTGTGGGCGATTCGGTTCGGAACTTTAGTTCGTTTCGTCCTTCGGTGCAATTCGTCTCTTAGGGAGACAGTTTGATGATGTTGGACATGTTTGCGTGTGACTGCAAGTTGTTAAAGCCTTGATATTTTAATTATCGGTTCCTTCGCCTCTTTATATTTCTCCTGTCTGAGTGGCAGGGCTGGTGCTTGTGTTAGTCAGTTAGCCGTTGGTTAAGGTGCAGCTGTCCTTCATCTTTTTGTGCTTTCCTTCTCCGTGGATAGGAGATGTGGGCGATGGTTCGGAACTGTAGTTCTGTTCTTCCTTCGGTACAATTCGTCTCAGGGATTCCTGATGATGATGTTGGACATGTTTGCATGTGACTGCAGGCTTTAAGCCACGGAACGTTGGATCTGTTCCCCTCGCCTCCTCATACTATCGTTTATTTTTGCTGTGTGTGTTTGTGCCATTGTGCTACTCGCCTGTTCGTATGCGTCTCGTTATCGAGACAGGGCGTTATATTCCTGGCTCTGGTGTAACAGTGAGCCGGTCTGTAGCTGTGGTGTGTTTGTGTTCGTTGTCTTGTCTCCTTCCCTTATCTGCGGGGTATCCCGCCTTAGTGGCCTAAGGGCTTAATGATTCCCCTTGCTGCGTTTGGCTCCTCCCACCTCACACGACACGCCCCATTACAGAGTGACATTCTCCACTTTTGTAAGTTGCTGTGGATATGAGAATCTGTTAAGTGATTGTAATGTAACGGAATGTACTAAAATCATAATTGCATACCACACCATACTTCAATTTTCTGTTAACATGGTACATAAGGCATTAAGCGTACTTATATTCACTTCCTGTAATATAACCATAGAGCTTCAGATAATCAGTTCATAAATATGAATCATGATAAATCAGTATTTGACAACCTTTTAGGTTGCAGAGTACTGGCAGGGTACTTATTTCAGTTATATAGCAGAGGGAAATTATGCACATCTGATATATGCACATCTGAATAGCTACCCAATGTATGTGAAAGTGAAAAATTTTCATTTTGTAAAAGTTATAACTAGTTCCTAAATATAGGTGGATATTTATTGTGCAGAAAAATAGATAACACTGTATGTACATTATGAACAGTGGGCATAAAGGATAACCACTATTTTCCGGTAAATCTGCCCGCGTTCTCTGAACATGGAATGTACAATCTGAACACGACCTGCACACTCAGAAATGCTTCATCAAAAATATTTAGCACAACAAAAAAAAAAGGGAAAATGATTGGCCCTCTTTCATTTCCACAAGGTGCAGAGATTTTTTTTTTTTTACTACCTTTGTGTTCCTCCTTGACCAGGGACTCAGAGGTGTTGTTAGGATTCTGTGAAACTCACAGTGCTTAGTATTTCAATAAAAGTCTTCAGTGAAGGGAAACAAAAAAACAGCAAAGTAAAAAAAAAAAAACTCACAATACCAGTGCTGCTTATGGAGTTTAGACCATCTTTGGTTTCCTCCATAAATTCATCCAGCCTGTTTCACATGGACTGTTGATAGTTCAGGAAAGCAGCCGTGCACATTTACTACAGCTGATGCACAGTGATATCTGAGGAAGCCAGGGAATCACCAGACCTTTTTGTTACAGATCTCAATTAAAGAAGGACCTTGTTATATAGAGCATTTTCTCCCTAAGGGAATCTCAACTGTTCAAATTCCCTTTTCAACTTATTTATGTCTTTCATTAGACAATATGTGGTAATACCAATCTAATAACTATAGTTAGTCAAGTCTAATGGGATTGGAAAATTAAAATGGGATTTAGATTTAATTTTATTACAAGTTCCATATTTTCAAGGGACAATCTTTGTCTCCATTGCACTCATGCTATTAGTTGTAAGTCACAAAGCATTTACAATTAGGCAGGAAATTGATAGTGGGGGAAAGAAAATAAATTAATAACGGTGAGAGATTTGTAAGATTTGCACAACCAAATACTTTATCCCAGAGAAAGGTTATGCAGCCAATAAAAGTTATTATTCCAAGCTCTATTTTTTCCCCTGAAGATGCCAATTTAAAAATTAAATGTCACTGTACTTTCAAACAAACAATTTAGATTTTCACAGAAATGCTGTACTCTTGCACATAATATATTTTATTTAGACTGTCCACAATTCATTTAAAATAAGCCATGGGTCATCTTAGCTTATGTCGGCTTATCTTAATTGTCCATGTTTTCTACTGACTATCAGTTTTGTTGAAGTTCCTTTTTTTGAATCCACGAGTGTCCTTCATTTATTAAATTGTTACATTTGTATAGATAATACAAATGTTTGCATTTGTTGCTGCTCTTAAACATGCTTTGTACTTATTTCTTTTACAGGCTTAAGCCTGTGGAGTTCTTCTACTTGTTATTTTAATCATATATTTAAGTTGGGGTGGATGATATGATTGCCGGTACAATTTTAGCTACGATACGCTTTTTCACACAAATCGTGGAGATCCATTTTCCTATTGAACTCTATGGAAAAATAAGCCAGGATTACAACCCTCCAATTGATCCATCCATATCTACTGCATATCTGGCAGCAGAGTGATGGTTTGAGGCTCGTTTGAAACCTCAGACCCTTGATTACTTACAGCCACTCAGCCAGCCATGGATTCCATACTATTCCCGTGTAATTTACAGCTTAATCTAGTCCCACCCCCCATTCAAATGCAGAGAGGTTATAGTATCGCTGAAAATAAAATATCAAGAGTCTTTTGATATCTTTTTATACCCAGTCATGATAGCATCACCTGTTTACCTGGAACGTTCCAAACAGGTGTTTTGGCCCTGTCACGACTTTTTTTGGAACGTGTTGCAGGTATCAAATTCAGAAATAACGTATATTTACAAAAAAAAGGTAAAACATTAAATATCTTTTCTTTGTACTGTTTTCAATTAAATATATGTAAAAGAGAATTTACAAATCACTGCTTTCTGCTTTTATGTGCATTTTACATACTGTCCCAACTTTTTTGGAATTGGGTTTGTATATATTATATACTGCCTGGCCAAAAAAAAAGTTGCACACACTAATATTTCGTTGGACCACCTTTAGCTTTGATTACGGCACGCATTCATCATGGCATTGTTTCGACAACCTTATGCAACGTCACAACATTTATTTCCGTCCAGAGTTGCATTCATTTTTGGCCGAGATCTTGTATTGACGAAGGGAGAGTCAAACCACTCCGTAAAGTCTTCTCCAGCACATTCCAAAGACTTTCAATGGGGTTAAGGTCAGGACTCTGGTGGCCAATTCATGTGTGAAAATGATTCCTCATGCTCCCTGAACCACTCTTTCACAATTTGAGCCCGATGAATCTTGGCATTGTCGTTCTGGAATATGCCCATTGATGGGATAACCTCGTCATTTAGTACATTCAGGTACTCAACTGACTTCATTTTATTGCTGCATAATGTTGCTGAGCCTAGATCTGACCAATTGAAGCAACCCCAAATCATAACACTGCCTCCAGATGCTTGTACAGTGGGCACTATGCATGACGGGTGCAACGGCGACTTTTTTTTTGGCCAGGCAGTGTATACATATATTTACAATGTTGAGAAGTGGAATTAATTACATGTGGTAAAATCTATAGGCTACTTGAGGGTTTATCAAGGCCTGTTTGGGAATAAATATATTCCCTTCTTGAATAATAATAATAATTATAGTAATACTAATAACTTATATAATATATAATCAAGTCCACACATGGAACAAAAAAATATGTGTGCATGCCATCACTGACTGACAATAGGAAAGCCAGTGTCACTGGATGACACCTGTCACTGCATGATTGGCCTGACCTTCTCAGCTTTATACACACAGTTTTATACATACAGCCCCAGAACTATCCAATTAAATTAGGCATTGGTATGCATGTTATGCTTGTCCTTAAAAGTTCTTCGTAAAGCAGTTATGCAAGGACAACTTTTCTATACCTCCTTTTTCAACTATATATGCAGTCATGAAAATAATTACTTTAGCATGTGTAAAGTGATTTACTAAACCCGAAAGCTAGTTGCATTTTAGTACAAATGGAAAGCAGGTATTACATGACACACAATCGTTAGGTTGATGGCTGTCATTGTAGCAAGACACATACGGGTGTGTTTTGGAATATCCCTAACTGAACGTTCTGAATGATTGTGTAACAGTGGGGGCTAATTAACTGGCCAATTCTAGCTAATGCTCAAAATACACAGGCACTGTGGTGGCGCAGTGGTAAAATCATCGACTTTCAGTCAGTGCAGTTGCACACTGAGGATCAGCGGTCCAACAACCTTCATTTTTTTTACAGTGTACTGTGGAAAGAAACTGTATTTTCAAGTTAGAATGTTTTCAAAACACTGTCAAAGTCTTGTAGAATAATTATTTAATGGGCATCTCCTAAAATAACAGGATTATACATTTTTTCCCCGTTCATTAAATTGGTTTTCACTGGCATTGCTGCCAGTCTTTTCAGCATTTTCTCTTTCCAGTGTAACCATTCCAAAAACACAAAATCTCTCATTTAAATATGGCTGTTTGCGGCTGGGGTCATTTCCATAATGAGTCTGTTGATCACCTGCAAAGTGTGAAATGATAACACGTGCAGATACTTTCGCTGCAGGCGCGATGTAACACCCCTTAATTGGGTTCTTAGTAAATCGACCCCTATGACAGCATCGTAGCCCATACTATCACTTCCATCTCTAATATGCTCTAACACTGCGTTGCTCTATGCCAGTCATTTTACACTGTGGCAATGCAGCCTGGTCTCATTCCCAAGGTGTCATCAAGTGACGCTTGGGCAGCAGCCTACGGCGTCATCCTTTAGATGCAGAAGGAGGCCTTTTGCGTCATCAGCTGACGCACTCGGTCGCAAATTTACTATGGCGAAGGCTTGGCTCATTATAACCGACTGCGAGCATGCCCGCTCAGTCTTCGCCGTGTGCGCGTAGATTTGTCTGAGTTTGTGATTCCCATACCCCACCCCCAAAGATAACCTCTCAGGAGTTCATGTAACTCGGGCTCATGCCCGAACTGTTAAGATAGTGGGCGAGCCCGACCACAGGAGTTTACGTAACTCTCTACCGGATGAAGAAAAAAAAAGCATAAAAAAGCATAATATTGAAGTGCCACAACCAAAGAAAAATTATGTGGCCATAACCGTCAATATACGCGCAAAAGGCTACGTCAATATATGACGCAAAAGGCTACCTTTGGCGTCACATTGCGACGCTTGGGCAGAAGCGTCGCTATTTGACGAGTACGCGTGATACCACGTTGGGCAATGTGTATATTGGGCTCTAATGCGTATACACCAAAGTTTCCATATTCCTTATTGCTGTACAGATGTTTCAATGAGATGCAGTTTTGGATGGAGGAATATGTGAAACATGGAGATGATCAGATGAGTGTATCAACCTTGTGCAGGGGTGGTGAGGAGTGGCTGTCTTGGAGTTGATCTCACGCCGATGAATTTCCAATCTCATAATATTGTCTCATGGTGTACTTCAAATTATCCATCACCTCAATGCATTGTCAATATTTAATATTTATTTATTTATATAGCGCATTTCACAACTAGTTGTCACAATGCACTTCACAGCAAAAACCCAGCCTAAACCCCCCACAAGAGCAAGCCAAAGGCAACAGTGGCAAGGAAAAACTCCCTGGTGTAACTAGGAAGAAACCTTGGGAGGAACCAGACTCAAGGGGGGAACCCATCCTCCTCTGGTCGGCTCAGGGTCTAGGGCTTAAAGACCAGCATGGTCAAAACAGCCAATGTCCATGATAATATAATTTGCAGCAGCTAGATGACAGTCCAGATGTGGCGGCAATGATGGTGGGGAACCGGGCGGCAGCTGGCAGCGCTGGTAAGGAGGGAGGGGCAAGCGGCAACGGACAGGAAGCCGGACAGCGACTCTCGAGATGCGGGGCATAAGCCCCGCCGGCAGAATGTAGAAAAAAGAGAGAGAGAAAACAGTTAGGGAAAGTGTAATAGAGCAGCAGGAGCACCAACTGGGGGTGGGGGGGGGGTGGGGGAGGGGTGGGAGGTGTGGACAAGTGCCCCTGCCAGGAGTAATCTATGGCTGCATAGCTATGAAGACAGAGTTTGAGAAACCATGCAGTCATGAGAGGGAAAACAATCCTACCCACCTATCAAGAGCCAGCCCAGGAAGATGGGGTCACAGCTGTTGACAGGTGACAGTAAGGAAAGGATGCCACCCCACATTACTCTATGGCTAAATGCTTCTCTGGTCCTGTCTCCAGACTATAGCTCGTTATAAACCTGATCATAAAGGTGCTTTTTAATCTAGACTTAAATATTGAGTCTGTGTCTGATTCCCTTATAAATTTTGGCAGGGTGTTCCACAGTAGTGACGCTCTGTAGGAGAAAGCTCTATAGGAGAAAGATATTCTTGGGACTACTAGGTAGCCTGCGTCTTGGGAACGAAGTGATATTTTCGGCTTATATGGTAAAAGCAGATTACATATATACACTGGCGCAAGTACATTTAGAGCTTTAAAGGTCAGAAGCAAAACTTTAAAGTCTATCCTAAACTTAATTGGTAGGTTTCTTAGTTTTAGTTAAAATGCGAGCGGCTGCATTCTGCCCAAGCTGGAGATTATTTAGCAAGGATTTAGGGCAGCCAGATAGCAGGGCATTACAGTAATCTAGCCTAGATGTAACAAAAGCATGGATCAATTTCTCTGCGTCCCCTTCTGATAGGAAGTGCCTTATTTTAGCTATATTCCTTAACTGAAAGAAAGCTACTCTAGATATGTTTTTATGTGCACGCTAAAGGTTAGATCTGGGTCTATAGTAACACCTAGGTCTTTCACAGCTGAGTTTGGAACAACTAAACAACCATCGAAATTTAAAGTAGATGTACCCAATTTCTCCCTTTGTTATTTTGGACCTAAAACCAGCATTTCGGTCTTTTCTGAGTTTAGGAGCAGGAAATTGGAAAGCATCCAAGCTTTAATATCTGCAATACAAACCTCTAATCAAGAAAGTGGTAGTGCCTCGCCGGGTTTCATGGAAATGTATATCTGCGTATTGTCCGCATAGCAGTGAAAATCTTCCCCATGTGCCCGAATAATATCACCAAGGGGTAGCATAGTACTGGGCCTAGCACTGATCCTTGTGGAATACCATATTTCATTACTGAGTAACTGGATACTTCTTCATTTAATTTAACAAACTTCATTTAATTCTTCATTTAATTTAACACCTATTGTATAAGTATGATCTGAACCATGCAAGAGCTTGACCATTTAGTCCAACACAGCCCTGGAGTCTGTTCAGTAGAATCTCATGATCTATTGTATCAAAAGCTGCACTTAGGTCAAGGAGTACAAGAACAGACACAGAGTTTTGGTCGGCTGATAATAGTAAATCGTTAATAACTTTAACAAGTGCCGTTTCAGTGCTATGGTAGGGTCTAAATCCTGACTGGAACATTTCATGGATATGGTTTGAGCTAAGGTATGCACCAGGTTGCTTAGCAACAGCTTTCTCTAATATTTTTGATAGAAATGGAAGATTTGAAATGGGTCTATAGTTTTCCAGTTTGTCAGATTCGAGGTTTGGTTTCTTCAGTAATGGCTTAATAACCGCCATTTTTAGTGGCTCTGGTACATATCCTGCTACTAAGGATGTGTTAATGATTTTTAACATATGCTGGCCTAGTACGGGGAAAAGTTATTTAACTCATTTTGTAGGGATTGGGTCGAGTAGACAACTGTCTGAACTCTTGTCCTGTCTGAACTCTTCATCCTAATGACCTAATATATAGTATCCTGTGGCAGTTGAGGTATTTTTGTTGATGCATTTTTAAAGCTTGTTTTCCCCCAAATTGTGTACCCATAGTTACAGATCCATGAACATATGAAAAATGCAATATGAGAAAATATGAGAGCCATATTAATTAGTGGTGTAATTAATATTCTTCCGTGTGTATGTTTGTGCATTTTCAATTGTATTAACATTTAGCAGATGCTCTCATCCAGACCAGCTTACATAAGTGCACAGATGCCGGTTTAATCCACAAAGTGGCAATGCTGTGTCCTAAGGTTCACAACTGATAGTATTCAACGTGTAATTTTACAATAGAAAGTTAGATGCTGTAGTAGGTGCAAGAGGGAAATAGAGAATGTAGTATGAGAACCGCAACTCCCACTTACAAAGTTAATTTCCTTTTCTTCGCCGTCTTCATCCTCCACAGCATCTTCTGTGGGTTTACCCTGAGTTGTTCATTCCTTTTTTATCTTAATGAACAACAATAATGGGTCTGTCTAAAATTGATACATTAATTTGGGATGAAAAACAACATAGGTTTTAATTGGAAATAGAACGGCACGGTACATCAGGTTACTATCACCGATATAAACATACATTTGTGCACGCATACAGGTAATTGCAACTTTGACCCATCCAATAATTGCCAATTAAAAACTCTCATCTCGGTGGTGTATTTTAATGAGCAGAATGAACATATTTATGATTAAAAGGCGGAAGAAAAAAGGGCTAATTCTTTGCAGTTAAGAGGGGAGAAGTGGTTCATTAGATATTGTCTGTGAACAGATAGAAGTTCACTCTTTACAGAAGCTCACTCCCATTCCTCCAGAGGCTCAACAAGCTGCTTGATGAAATTCATTTTCACAACATGGGATTGTGAGTTTCCATGTTTCCTAATTAAGTACACTTCTTCAGTGAGTGTACTGAAATAATATAAACTTGAGCAGTGGAGGAAATTAGCCTTTCCGTTCAATCGTTTAAAAAAAGAACACTATAGGGAACATGGGGATGTGAACGGACACATTTTCCTTTTAGCTGTATAAAGCTATAGAGGCATAACATTTTAAGTGATTTTGTTGGTAAGTCATTTATACACAGAATATGACCTATTTGTTTGTCAATTAACCATCTTTCAGAAACACAGAGGATCCGTGGATGATTCCACACAAATCTCAACTGTATACCAGATATTGTTTAAACCTATCTCTACATGTTTCCTTGAGTTTTTAAATCTCCAACATCATGGGCCGCCACAGCTAAGACTGTAGAATTACTACTTCTCGTTGTAAAGAGGAACAAGGTATATAGTTATTGCCAGGGATCTTTTGGTTTTGGTTATTTTTATGACCCGACAATCATTATTTTGTAGCTGCATGATTCTGGCTTATGAAACTTGCCAACTATTGAAGAAAGAAATCTCAGTGTGTGAAATAATTTAATTGGATACTGACTTGCTACAGTAATAATTAGGTTCAGTAACTGATATCTGGGAGGTAGGAAATGTTGCTTAGAATAATTTACTTAGAGGTCATAATTTGTGCCATAATAGTCAAAAGATAGCAAAGGCCTCTAGTGATTGGAGAAACTGGCTTCTTGGAGCTAACAATGAACAAAAATGTCAACTATTATTCTATTGGCGACTAACTTATATAAACTTGCCTGTGGATTTGATTCATGATAGGCAGTTCAGTATAATTATATACTACATCATGGGTTTAATTAAGCTTTCATACACTATGGGCATCTGTTCCATTATGCCAATTGCTTGTCAGTGGCCAATAGGTTAATCTGCACAATCCTACTGCGGCCTGAAGTAGCTTTTCAGTTACACGCACAGGCAGGTGGAAAGCAACAAATTAAAACTACTGTCTCTGTGAGCAGTTTTTCCATGTACCTGTACTTTTTGAAGTATTTTTCAAAGTCAGTAATTTTAATTTTACTTTAATTATGTTTTGAACGAAGTACTGTACTTCGCTACTTTAAAAAAAAACACTCCTGCTTTACTGAATATTCTCAGCTTAATAAAAAAACATTTCTTGGTTTACACTGAGTTTGTGCCAGAAAAAAAAGGTTGTGGTTTAGTCAGCGACCAATCATTTCAAAATGCAGGCATTGCACCAATGAAATACAGCTGTGTACAAAATGTTTATCAGAAAAACATCCTCTTTTTCGAAGTGAAATATGTGTGCTGCTCACTGTTAGTACCCTACTGTTTGTGAAGGATGGATGCGGTGGAGGAGACCGCCTCTCATTTTAACAATGGATGAGAATCCCTGGCCGCATTTGAAGGACCTGTTCATGTTAAAGTACAAGAAAGGAACAGTGTTGTGATGCAGTGTATGTAACGTTCCGTTCCCGTCCTGTCCGTTTTCCATGTTTTCCTTGTTTCCTTCCGTGTCATGTTGGATCCCTTGTCCGTGTTTCCCTCCTGGCTGTGGACTGGGCGTCTCCCTCGGGTACTTTTGGTTTCATTTTCCACTTTAGCTTCCGCCTATCACTCGCCCCTCTCGTTACTCACATTCCTCACTGCTGTGCTTCGGCAATCACTCCTGATTTAACATCACACCTGTTTCTCGTTTTCTCCTTCACTTCCTGCACCATTTAAACCCCTGGCTGGCTGCTATTCAGCGCCAGTTCGTTGACTAACCTACCGTGTTTGTTTCGTATCCCGTTTCTGGTCCAGTGTTTGTGAGCCTGCTGGTTCATACCTGTTCGCCTGGTTTCCTGACTGGTAGCTATCTCTGCTAAACTTTCGCTGCTGCATGCATTTACCTGTTTCCCTTCAAAACCTCCAGACGCCGCAGTTCCAGTCTTCCCGCAGCTGTGTTTGTCCTCCCCGTGTTACGTACCTCCCGTACTCGTGTTGCGGTACCAGGACCTCTGCATGCCAGCCGGCTTACGCCAGTATTGCCCGAGCTACGCCGCACCTTCCAACTCGGCGGTGCATTCACCAGCTACAGTCCTGTCACAACACCCTGCCTTTAACCTCTGCTTTCTGCCCGGTTACTCAAGCTACCCGGTCCAGTTTCCAGTCCTGTTCCAGCCCAGTTCCGATCCAGTTTCCTGTCCAGCTCCAGTCCAGTTTCCAGTCCAGTTCCAGTCCAGTTCCGGTGTTGTAGACACCTCCGTTCAAGTCCAGTTCCGGCTTGGAACAAGTTCCGTGCCGTCCCCTGTGTTCCTGAGTGGACCTTCCGGTCCAGTTTCCAGTCCAGTTCCAGTCCAGGTCCGGTGTTTCATACACCTCCGTTCAAGTCCAGTTCCGGCTTGGAACAAGTTCCGTGCCGTTCCCGTTTCCTGAGTGGACCTCCCGGTCCAGTTTCCAGTCCAGTTCCCAGTCCAGTTCCAGTCCAGTTCCGGTGTTTTATACACCTCCGTTCAAGTCCAGTTCCGGCTTGGAACAAGTTCCGTGCCGTTCCCGTTTCCTGAGTGGACCTTCCGGTCCAGTTACCAGTCCAGTTCCGATCCAGTTTCCAGTCCAGTTCCAGTCCAGTTCCAGTCCAGTTCCGGTGTTTTAGACACCTCCGTTCAAGTCCAGTTCCGGCTTGGAACAGTTCCGTGTTTCTTCAAGTCCAGCTCCGGCTTGGAGCAGTCCTCAGTTGGACGCTATCCTGTGTTAACTAACTAACCTGTTTTGCTCCCGTGTACAGCTTTGGGACCACCCCAACGCTTAATAAAGTTCCACTTTCTGTAATCTGTCTCCTGGTCGTTGCACTTGGGTTCGTCCCGTATCAGGATCGTAACAGAACGAACTGGCCAACAATATGGACCCAGCCGATCTGGAACAGATTCGCCACGCCTTCTCCTGCCAAACTGCGATCAGCGACCAACAGGGTCGCCGTTTGGATGATGTGCTGGAAGTAGTTAGGGGCATCACGGAGCAAGTATCCCAACTTTCGCTCCACCAACCGCTACTACGGATTCCAGCCAACCCTACTCCTTCCTCTCCCGAACCCCATCCGGAGGCACCGGCTCCCACTTCCAGCCGTGAGCCCCGTGTACAACACCCCGAGTTATATCGCGGGGGGTTGGGGAGATGTCGTGAATTTCTACTTAAATGTGACATAGTGTTTCGGATGCAGCCCTCCTCCTTCGCCTCTGACTCCAGCAAGATCGCGTTCATTATGAGCAGCCTGGGAGGGAGCGCCCTGGAGTGGGCTACATCCATCTGGGACAGCCAGGCTCCGTTATGCAGCAACTTCGCAGCCTTTACGGCAGAGATGCGACGTGTGTTTGAACACCCGACCTGTGGACGTGACGCTACCCAGCGTCTGCTTCAAGTTCGCCAAGGCAACCGCAGTGTCGCAGAAATGGCCATTCAGTTTCGTACCCTCGCCGCGGAGTCAGGATGGAATGACGCCTCCCTCCAGGGGGCTTTCCGCCAAGCTCTCAGCGAGGAACTCAAGGACCAGCTTGCCACTCGGGAGGAATCCAACTCCCTTAATAGCCTCATCAGCCTCGCTATAGCCATCGATAATCGTCTCCGCATCCGGGCCCGGGAGCGGGGAGGAAGTTCCGGGCGTCATTCGCCCTCCGTCGTCTCTAATGTTCATTCACACTCCATCACTGGATCTCGGGCGCCTACGGGCGGGTCCGAGGAAGAGCCCATGCAACTGGGCAGAGTTGCGGTCAATCCCGAGGAGCGTCAGCGCCGTCAGCGCACCAGATCCTGTTTCTATTGCGGCAAGCCTGGCCATCAGATCGCCTCCTGTCCCATTCGCCCAAAAGAAGGGGCTCGCCAGTAAGACTGGGCGTACTGACGAGCCCCATCGTCCCCAACCATGCTGCCCAGGACCGCCTCATGTTCAAGGCTACTCTCCTTTGGAAGGACAAGACCCTATCTTCTTCGGCCCTAATTGACTCCGGAGCTGACGCCAGCTTCATGGATATCACCGTCGCCAGGAGGGCCGGCATTCCCACGGAACGTCTCACGTCACCCATTTCAGCTCTAGCTCTGGACGGTAGGAGTTTGGGGTTAGTTACCCACTCCACCGTTCCTATCCAGTTAATTCTATCTGGCAATCATCGGGAGTCCATTCAGCTATTACTGATTAACTCCCAACAATCTGCTCTGGTTTTAGGTCAGACCTGGCTTCGCCTCCACAATCCCCATATTGACTGGAAAGCCGGTCGCATCCTGGCGTGGAGTGCCCACTGTCTAGCCAGCTGTCTCCGTTCTGCACTACCCCCTCCGGGGCCCAGTAAACCCTGTTCCATGCAACCTATACCGGATTTAACGAATGTTCCCAGCGAGTATCACGACCTCGCGCAAGTATTTTCTAAATCACGTGCTCTGTCCTTACCTCCTCACAGGCCGTATGACTGCGCCATTGACCTACTGGCTGGAGCTAAACTGCCATCGGGACGCCTCTACAGTCTGTCTGGACCGGAGAAACTAGCCATGGAGGAATACATCCACGACTCCCTCGCTTCGGGTATTATCCGTCCCTCTTCATCCCCAGTCGGTGCAGGGTTCTTCTTCGTTGGGAAGAAGGATGGCTCCCTGCGACCCTGCATCGACTACCGGGGCCTCAACCAGGTCACCATCCGTAACAAATACCCTCTTCCCCTCATTAACACCGCCTTTGAAGCCCTCTCTCCAGCTGTGACGTTCACCAAGCTCGACCTCCGGAATGCGTATCACTTGGTGCGTATCCGTGAGGGGGACGAGTGGAAGACTGCTTTTAATACCCCGTTGGGCCACTACGAATACCTGGTGGTCCCTTTCGGCCTTACTAACGCCCCAGCAGTCTTCCAGAGCATGGTGAACGACGTCCTGCGGGACCTCCTAGGGAGGAGCGTTTTTGTTTATATCGATGATATTTTAATTTTTTCTCAATCCCCGCAGGAGCATGTCCGTCACGTTCGAGAGGTTCTCCAGCGGCTGTTGGAGAATCAGCTGTTTGTTAAGGCTGAGAAATGTTCCTTCCACGCTTCCACGGTCCCGTTCCTCGGCTTCATTATCGAGGAGGGCAGTATCCGGGCGGACCCTGTGAAAATCAAGGCGGTGACAGAATGGCCCCAACCCACCTCCCGCAAGCACCTTCAACAGTTCCTGGGGTTTGCAAATTTCTACCGCCGCTTTATTCGCAATTACAGTTCCATTGCTGCTCCCCTGACTAAACTCACTTCCGTTGCCCTGCCTTACTGTTGGAATTCCGATGCCCAGCGAGCTTTCGAGCTACTCAAGGCTCGGTTTTCCTCAGCACCTATCCTCCTTCACCCTGACACTTCTCGGCAGTTTGTCGTTGAGGTGGATGCCTCCGACACCGGCGTGGGGGCCATTCTGTCTCAACGGTCCGCCTCTGATAGCAAGCTCCATCCCTGCGCATTCTTCTCCCGGAGGCTGTCCTCCGCCGAGAGGAACTACGATGTCGGGGATCGGGAACTGCTGGCGATAAAACTGGCTCTTGAGGAGTGGCGCCACTGGCTGGAGGGGGCAGGTACCCCTTTTCTTGTTTTTACCGACCATCAAAACCTCATTTATTTAAGATCTGCCAAGAGGCTCAATTCTCGTCAGGCTAGATGGTCGTTATTTTTTGCACGCTTTAATTTCTCTGTTTCTTTCCGCCCTGGTTCCCGTAATATTAAAGCAGATGCCCTGTCCCGCATTTTTTCCCCTCCCTCCAGTCCTGCTGATCCGGAGCCCATTTTGCCGGCCTCCTGTGTGGTGGCTGCGGTCTCCTGGGAGATTGAGGGCATTGTGAAGGCCGCCCAGACCTCCCAACCGGACCCCCGCAATAACCCTAACTCCTGTCTTTTTGTCCCCGATTCCGTCCGCTCCCAGGTCCTCGAATGGGTTCACGCCTCGTGCCTGGCATGTCACCCAGGTGTCGCCAGAACTATCGCCCTCGTCAGGAGGAGTTTCTGGTGGCCTACCCTTAAAGGGGATACCCGTGCCTTCGTCCTGGCCTGCTCGGTGTGCGCCAGGAGCAAGGCTTCCCACCAGCCTCCCTCCGGTCTTCTCCTTTCCCTCCCCGTCCCTGGCCGTCCTTGGAGTCACATTGGTGTGGACTTCGTAACCGGTCTGCCGTTGTCAGAAGGTAACACCGTCATTCTGACAATAGTGGACCGGTTCTCCAAGGCGGTTCACTTTGTTCCCCTCCCCAAGCTCCCGTCCGCCCTTGAAACCGCTGAGCTCTTGGTGCTACACGTGGTCAGGCTGCACGGGATCCCCTCTGACATCGTGTCAGACCGTGGGCCCCAGTTCTCCTCCCGAGTTTGGAGGGCGTTCTGTGCAGCCCTGGGTGCCTCTCCTAGTCTTTCCTCGGGTTTCCATCCCCAGTCTAATGGTCAGGCAGAGAGGGCGAACCAGGACCTGGGGGCCGCCCTGCGGTGCGTTACAGTGCGCAATCCCGCCTCTTGGAGCCGTTTTCTCCCCTGGGTCGAGTACGCACATAACTCCCTTAAAAGTGCCTCTACTGGCCTATCCCCGTTTGAGTGTGCTTTAGGCTATCAACCCCCTCTTCTGTCGACCCAGGAGGCCGAGATAGCTGTCCCCTCTGTTAGGGCCCATGTCCTTCGTTGTAAAAACATTTGGAGACTCACACGCACCGCACTCCTTCACGCCAATTCCCGCTCCCAACGTCTGGCGGACCTTCACAGGACCGCAGCCCCACAGTATAGGGCCGGTCAGCAGGTCTGGCTCTCCACTGCAAACATCTCCCTTCCCTCTTCATCCAGAAAGCTTCAGCCCCGTTTTATTGGTCCCTTCCCCATCATTTGTCTAGTTAACCCGGTGTCTGTTAAACTTTCCCTCCCCGCCTCCCTCAAAGTTTACCCTGTGTTTCATGTGTCCCAGGTTAAGCCTGTCTCCTCCAGCCCCCTCAGTACCCCTACCATCCCGCCTCCTCCCGTCCGAGTTGTTGACAACGCCCCGGCCTACACGGTGAACCGTGTTATTGATATCCGCCGCAGGGGCCGGGGTTTCCAATACCTCGTCGACTGGGAGGGGTACGGTCCTGAGGAGAGGTCGTGGCTCCACAAGAGCCTGATCTTGGACCATTCAGTAATCCAAGACTTCCACGAACAGTTCCCTGACAAGACCAGGCCTCCGGGTACGCCAGGTGGCGTACATTGAGGGGGGGGTACTGTAACGTTCCGTTCCCGTCCTGTCCGTTTTCCATGTTTTCCTTGTTTCCTTCCGTGTCATGTTGGATCCCTTGTCCGTGTTTCCCTCCTGGCTGTGGACTGGGCGTCTCCCTCGGGTACTTTTGGTTTCATTTTCCACTTTAGCTTCCGCCTATCACTCGCCCCTCTCGTTACTCACATTCCTCACTGCTGTGCTTCGGCAATCACTCCTGATTTAACATCACACCTGTTTCTCGTTTTCTCCTTCACTTCCTGCACCATTTA
The DNA here is from genome assembly GCA_029718625.1 of Synaphobranchus kaupii. Taxonomy (NCBI): domain Eukaryota; kingdom Metazoa; phylum Chordata; class Actinopteri; order Anguilliformes; family Synaphobranchidae; genus Synaphobranchus; species Synaphobranchus kaupii. The sequence goes on along the minus strand of CM056393.1, from coordinate 33,178,409 downwards.
AACCCCTGGCTGGCTGCTATTCAGCGCCAGTTCGTTGACTAACCTACCGTGTTTGTTTCGTATCCCGTTTCTGGTCCAGTGTTTGTGAGCCTGCTGGTTCATACCTGTTCGCCTGGTTTCCTGACTGGTAGCTATCTCTGCTAAACTTTCGCTGCTGCATGCATTTACCTGTTTCCCTTCAAAACCTCCAGACGCCGCAGTTCCAGTCTTCCCGCAGCTGTGTTTGTCCTCCCCGTGTTACGTACCTCCCGTACTCGTGTTGCGGTACCAGGACCTCTGCATGCCAGCCGGCTTACGCCAGTATTGCCCGAGCTACGCCGCACCTTCCAACTCGGCGGTGCATTCACCAGCTACAGTCCTGTCACAACACCCTGCCTTTAACCTCTGCTTTCTGCCCGGTTACTCAAGCTACCCGGTCCAGTTTCCAGTCCTGTTCCAGCCCAGTTCCGATCCAGTTTCCTGTCCAGCTCCAGTCCAGTTTCCAGTCCAGTTCCAGTCCAGTTCCGGTGTTGTAGACACCTCCGTTCAAGTCCAGTTCCGGCTTGGAACAAGTTCCGTGCCGTCCCCTGTGTTCCTGAGTGGACCTTCCGGTCCAGTTTCCAGTCCAGTTCCAGTCCAGGTCCGGTGTTTCATACACCTCCGTTCAAGTCCAGTTCCGGCTTGGAACAAGTTCCGTGCCGTTCCCGTTTCCTGAGTGGACCTCCCGGTCCAGTTTCCAGTCCAGTTCCCAGTCCAGTTCCAGTCCAGTTCCGGTGTTTTATACACCTCCGTTCAAGTCCAGTTCCGGCTTGGAACAAGTTCCGTGCCGTTCCCGTTTCCTGAGTGGACCTTCCGGTCCAGTTACCAGTCCAGTTCCGATCCAGTTTCCAGTCCAGTTCCAGTCCAGTTCCAGTCCAGTTCCGGTGTTTTAGACACCTCCGTTCAAGTCCAGTTCCGGCTTGGAACAGTTCCGTGTTTCTTCAAGTCCAGCTCCGGCTTGGAGCAGTCCTCAGTTGGACGCTATCCTGTGTTAACTAACTAACCTGTTTTGCTCCCGTGTACAGCTTTGGGACCACCCCAACGCTTAATAAAGTTCCACTTTCTGTAATCTGTCTCCTGGTCGTTGCACTTGGGTTCGTCCCGTATCAGGATCGTAACAGTGTAAGCTTTGCTTACGCACCATCAAGCCACTCTGTCTACAAAAACTGCATCAAATGTACATAAACATATTGAGGCAAGAGAAATAATAAAATATTAAGCTAGCTAATTAACATTATCTATGTTATGTTAGACCTTACACTTCACAGCTAATACCAGTGTTATCAGTCAAAATATAAACAAGCTAATGTAAGACACAAATGTTAGTCTCTAGATGCAGGTTTATTCACCTCCATTGTAGAGGAGAAGAAGAAGCAGCCAGAATGACAAAGTGTGACTCATAATTCATGCATGGTTTTAAATCAATTCATAGTGCATTTTTAAGAGAGAACTTTTTTTATAATTTGCAGGACTAATATATAATTTATTATAATTTTAAATTAGCTAAAATAACTCCTAGGGTTGCCAATCCTCTCGGATTAGCCGTGAGACCCCTGGAATCAGGCTTCATCTCCTGTGCAGCAATAAATCCAATCCAGGAGATTTTATACTTTCTGAAACTTTTAATTTTTTTAAATTAGAATATTAATTGGTTGCTGATTGCTCATGATGTCATCCCAACTTCTAAGTTGTGTAGAGCATACTTTGGTAGCGTTAAACAATAATTCAGAGAGACTAGATAGGATACGACATAGGATATGATAGGTGTAAACATTATTACATTATTTACACCTATAATTTTGGACTAGTGCTTAGTGTTTAGGAGTTGTTTATGGATAAGCCAGGAATAACAGGGATGCGGGAAAGAATGGTTTATTACTAGAATTTGGGGTTTATTGTAGTTTGGAAACTTTATTGCTTATGCATTTTATTTTCTGTAGCATTTTATTTATTTCTTTGAATATTTAATCCAATAGAAAAATGTTCATAGTATATGGCTGTGTCCAAATCAGCACCATTCCATCCTATTGAGTATGGTTGTTAAGTACACTGGGTGAGAAAGTTCTTAAATAGGAGAAATTTCCAGGGTTTCGCTGAGTATATTTAGGAGCATACTTTTCAGGAAGGAAACAAATATTTTGGTCCCATAAATATGATGCACAGCTTTGCTTTAACAATTATGTGCAGCTTCGCTGATGTTTTAGTTTAACATCAACAACAATGACGTGAGCATGTCCATGCACTTCTGCAGTATGGTTGGAAAATAGTATGGAGGATAGTTTTTCCATACTGCATGTCACATGCTAAACAGCATGCAGTAAACAGTCCATAGTATGCTAGTACACAGGAAGCAATCTATGTTTTTACCTTGAATTTTACAGATGCGCCTTGTTGCAAATAATGGTAAATTACAGAATTGGAGCTACAAAATAAGGTCATTCTCATTTGATTAGAAGGACGAAATATTTCTAGAGATATGACTGTGGCAAAACAGTTGAGAAAACGTTCTTTAAATATTTTGTTGGTAATTTTTCCCTTTCTCATCATAAAATACACCCTCAAACCAGGTACAATTGTATGCAATTACTGTGTTTGTTTAGTCCCCAACCCAGTGCTTGCTATGATTTTGAATAAGTTTGATTATGGTAATATCAAACACCTCATCTATTTTATTCTTCCACTTCTTTATTCTGGCTTCCCCAAAATCATAACTTCAAAACATTGACAACTGCTCTCCCTATTGCAATATAACAATAATACTTCAAGGAGTGTCCCTAAATTTTCAAAGCCCTCATCAACAGGTATACAAATGCATATGAATACTTGGGGCCGCCTGCTGTCTGTTCTCTACCCCAAAAATAATTGCCATCTGAATCTTTGAGGAGTAATGGTACAGCTGTATACCTTCAAGTTGCAGATAACGGTTATTTTTCTGCTCACGTTTGTTAAGTGGGATATAAGGCCAAAGACCATACTGGTTCAAATGCTGGTGGAGTAAATTTAATGTGTTTATGCCCATGCTGTGTCAGAAAATAATTATCATTATTTCGGATATAAAACAAAACCTAGCTCAGCCTACATGTATATTTCAGAGATGTATTAGGTGGTAGCTATACTGTGCATCCATCATAAAAATAAAACGAAAAAAAATTCTAAATCAATTGGAAATTGATGCAATTATTTAACTTACATTCTGATCATGCATGCATTCAGCTGTTTGGCTAACTTGGCAATGATAAACATTAGCTGCACAGCTGTTCTGGCTTAGGCTTTAGCCAATAGTTAATTAGTAAACCAAGTAAAAATGACAAGCAAGAACAAGGAAAACACACAGGACACACAGATAACAAGTCCTACGGACATACAGTGAACACCATAATTAATTGGACAGTGACACATTTTTTGTTCTGTATGTAAATCTTTGGAGCTAGGCAAAACTTAGATCAGACTGACAAACACTGTCACCATAAACAATAGATTGACATTAGTTAGCCACTTGTTAGCGTAAGCAAAGTCCCAGTGATTTTATCGGTTACAGCAAGCACCCCAAAACTAAAACAATACTATGTTATTTAACACTGACCAATGAACTCAGGCCTCAACCACAGAACAAGGAAAAAGGGCGACTTCAGCCTGTAGAATACCACTTCCATCATTAAACAAGAATAATTTATAACACTAGAGCACCAGTATCAGTGCAATGAGCCATCACAGAGAACAATGAAAGTATGATCTCCATCTGTACAACCATACCAATAACAAACATTTTTGATCTCAAGTTTTGTTTGGGACTCCAACATGCCAAACAGTTTGGGATTAACACATGCAAATTCATTGGCTTACTGGGGGCATAGTTTTAAGTGCAGCAACTTAATTTATATAACATTATTATAGATATTCGCGAGTAGATGTTTTAATTCAAGTTTCATGAACTTAAGTTCATAATGGTAGGCTAATGAGTTATGTTAATGAGGAAAATTTATTCTGTGAAAGAATTATTATACAATCTCTGCATTTATATATTTATATACGAACATCACTGGGCATTTTAAATTCATTGTTATTTTCCCTCAATGGAAAAAATAATTTATAGAATAAAGATAGAAAACAATATATCTCCCATCTGTTATTTAAAGTGTGCTCGTTCACTTGTATTCATAACAATTCAATAGGTTCATGAGTGAAAATAAAAACAAAGGGCTTTTATAAAACCCTCCCTCATTTTTCAACCGTTCTGCATGAATTACCCCTGTTCATACCTGTCAGACAAACCATCCTCACAGTAAATGGCATCTGTCAAAGAGTGTCAGGCTTGACAGCAATAAAGATAGCTAACCCTAATAAGGCCAGCAATTGTGAAGTGCAACCAAAGTTAATGACTGAAGAGCAAATATACTTATGTCATATACAGTTAAATTAAAAAGTATTGGGACAGTGACACAATTTTTGTTGTTTTGTACTCTAGCACATTGGATTTGAAATAACAATTAATATGAGGGTAAACTGCAGACTGTCAGCTTTCATTTGAGGGTATATACATCCATACTGGCTGATCCATGTAGGAATTGCAGTTATTTTTATACATAGTCCCCCATAGTCAAAGACGAGCATAAAGAGAAAACTGCTTACAAGAGTATTAATCTCTACCAAAGTAATGGAAAGAGGAAAGGAAAGTGTGGAGAACAAAAGGAACAAAAGGAACTGCTCATGATCCAAAGCACTCCCCTCATCAGTGAAACATGGTGGAGGTAGTGTTATGGCACCCCGCCCTCATGAGTGAAACATGGTGGAGGTAGTGTTATGGCACCCCGCCTTCATCAGTGAAACATGGTGGAGCTAGTGTTATGGCACCCCGCCCTCATCAGTGAAACATGGTGGAGGTAGTGTTATGGCACCCCGCCCTCATCAGTGAAACATGGTGGAGGTAGTGTTATGGCCTTGTAATGTTTGGCTGCCACTGGAACTGGCTCATTCGTCTTCACTGATGATGCGACTGTTGACGGCAGCAGCAGAATTAATTCTGAAATGAACAGAAACTCACTGAACGGTGCTTCACCTTGCAGCAGGGTAATGAGCACAAACATACTACTAAAGAAACCAAGGCATTTTTCAGGGCCAAAAAATTGAATGTTCTCAAGTGGCCAACTGAATCACCAAACCTGAATTCAATTAACATGTGTTTCACTTGCAAAGGACAAGACTGAAGGGAAAATGACTCAGACACGAACAGGAACTGAAGATGGCTGCAGTACAGGCCTGACGGAGCATCACCAGGGAAGATACCAAATGCATGGTGATGTCTATGGTCGCAGACTTCAGGCAGTCATTGAATTCAACTGACTTGCAATCAAGTACTAAATATGATGACGTAATGTCATGTAAATGATATACATTTGTTGCATTATTTTTGCTCCCTTAAAATGGGGGGTGGGACTGTAACAAAGGACTGTAATTGCAACATGGATCACCCAATATAGATGCAAATTCACTTTTATTTCAAATCCAATGTGCTGGAGTACAGAGCCAAAACAACAGAACTTGTGTCCCAACACTTTTTATATACAATGCATTTTAAATGAATTCCTTTTTTACAGAAATATACAGAAATATATTGTATTTTTGTGTCATTTTTGGATATTTCACAGCAATTAACATGACAAGCAAAATACCTCATATATTGTCCTAATTTCCTCCATTTTCTTCACTTCTTCACATGGGGCTCTATTTTCAAACCAGCGCAAGGGGATGGTATAGTCAAACGCAAGCTTGTTGACAGCATCAACGTCTTAAAACTGGCGCTATGGCGTTTCTCAGCAATACCGCTAGGATCAACAAATTCTCAACATAACATCCCTTCGGTTGCGCTGCAGTGGGATGGGTGGCGCTGTCTGGGGCGTGTTCTAAAATACTTTCGGCTCAGTGACAACCAACGAAAACCAACGAACTAACGAAAACCCATTGCGTTATGATCTGCTGGAACCACCTCTTAGCGGCAACGCAATAGACTCTGGCAATTTGGTAACTTATTAGTCATGTAGTTCTATGTAGTGTCTATAGGTGATGCCAACATTACACTTCCATTTAATTAACAAATAGCCTATAATTATTATTAATTAATTAATTTTAATTTAAACTACTAGAATAAAACAGGACAGCTTACAAGAAACTTGCGATCATGTAGGCCAATAGCCTATAATATATAAATTACACATTGACACAGTTGAATCATAAGCCTACCATTTGAATCATAATTATGCCTACATCACCAAATGTAGGCTAATTAATGCATTCGCCACCTCCTCCCGTGCCTTCCGAACTTCTGGGAGACGAGGTGGTGTGGATTGTGATCCATAAATTACTACAGTCCTAGCCTGTACTTCTGTTGCAAGTATGTCTGATTCCTGTGCGGAAAATCGCTCTTGTCGTTGACGGTCCAGTGCGTTTGGGTTGCTCATTATGAAATTGCATGGAGCGATTGCATTCCAACTGGCTTTTTTTAAAGCATGAGAACAACAATTTGATTGGCTACCATAGAGACACACCTTGGACATTTAAACCCAGCCTTTTAGCAATACCGCCATAAGGTGCGCCAAGATTGCCGTCATGAAATTACCAAATTTCTCGCCGACACGCCCTCAGAGCGATACCGCCAAGCGGTTACTCTTGCGTTCACCATTGCGTTTGGTTTATTAAAATAGAGCCCTTCATGTTTCTCATAGAATCATTATCATGTGTGGAAATGTATTGTTTGATGTGCATCTATAGTGGATTTGCTTACTGTCTTCCTCAAAGAAGCTTTATTTTATTTGGTTTTGGCTGCTCATCTTGAAGGATGTATCAGTGTTGCTCACCAGTACTGATCATGACACTAACCTTGCTTGGTAAGGAATGTCACTGTAAAGGATCAATTTGACAATAAATTTTTATTTTCATTCAATTATGCATCTGAAACAAACACTCTAGAGACCAAATGAAGTGTTGTTTAGTTAAACATGGATTGACTAAATCATCATACACAGTACCACAGACAAATACATACAGTATATAAGCTATTTCTGCTTAAAACATATTGTGCACTATTAACTATTTGCATTTGCATATTTATGCACTTATGCAGGATCTTTTTCATAATAAATTTTGACAGAATGATTCTAATCAGTTCTAATACCTGGATAAATATAGATACTTAATATTGCAGTTGATATGAGTAATAATCCAATTAACTGAGCTTTGACAGTGGTCCAAGACCCCAAAGAGACAGAGACAGAGAAAGAAGAGTACAAAGGTTGAACACTAACATGTATAATGTATGCATGGATGTCATAATGGAATATCAACCATCTTAACATTGCATAAGTATGCACATGCATGTTATCAACTGTACAGTATCTATAACTTTTAAACTATAACTATTACAACTTTTTTCACTGAATTGTTGTAGTCTTCATCAGTGGGTTCATAAATAAATGTTTTTTGGACCCACAGAATGAATACATTGCTTACCCAATGGTCAAATTTAGAATTAAAAAGATACTTTTTGATACCAGTATAACTGCATGCACTCTAGCCATCGAATACTTTATTTGTTAATCTTTTTATTGGTATAGTTTATTTTCCCACCTGCATCTTCAAAGCAATCTCAGATGCACTTGAGTCTGTGACGTGGATGCATTTAACCCTTGTGTTGTCTTCATATGATGTATGTCCACAGGGTCAAAATGACCACCCTCACCAGACCCCTGGCCCTGATGATAAAGCTTCATCATTAAATTTTAAACTATTAATCTATTTTTCATGTATAAACAACCTGGCATTCATCATCAAATTGGTGTATAACTGTTTTCCCGACAGACTATGTCTCTTCAGTATAAACCACACGTTTTTACTAAAACATCCATCATAATTTACTTTTTTTTTGCTGTATAGCTGTGTAGCGCTTAATTTTGATTATGACTTCTGATTTCTTAACGGGAGGGTTTAAAAAATATTAAATAAGACAATCGTTGTACCTTGGGCATGCTGGGATAGGCTCCAGCACCCCCCGCGACCCTGACCAGGAATAAGCAGGTTAGATAATGGATGGATGGATGGTTGTACCTTGTAGTGTTGTCACGATACCAAAATTTTGACTTCGATACCGATACCAGATTTAGTATCATGATACTCGATACTGAAACGGTATTGAAACTGAAACGATACTGATTCGATACTCGGTACCTCTACTGAAATGACCTTAACCCTATTTACTTTGGCCCTTCAGAGGCAATTTCCTCCTCGTTTCTACTAGTTTTATTTAAATGTCAATATCTAAAAAAATATTCCCTGCACATCCATGGTTTTAAGTTCGAACTGAAGAAGAAGCTGTATCATTCAGAAATTTGCTACAGAATACATTTATTTCAGAATAGTCACATACAGTACAGTGTTTCCCCTAGATTTTTTTTCAGGCCGGGTGGTAGGCCCCTCGAAACTACCAGTGTTGTTGCGCGTACACGGTGTCATCAAACGCGCGTGCGGGGCCGAGGTAGTATCATCGCGCAGGTCGGGGGTACGGAGAGTCGTCGCACACATGGGGAGGGTGTTGGTAACAAAGTGGTGCATTTCTCCATTCTGAGCTAAAATAACATTTGCTCACAAAGGCGTATGGTAAATAAATATTAGTTATTTATAATATTAATAAACTTAAAACAGAACTTATATACAATAAACCGCCCTTAACTTCACAAATGATATTCAGAACTATACAACTTAAACCCAGGACAAGGAGTTTGTTTCTACCGGTTTTTAAGGACTGTTTCTGGATCAGCTATCTTTGCAGCACTGTAGAGCTGCTTTTGAGACTCCTCCATAGTGCTGATCCATAATCAGTCCTTAAAAACAGGCAGAATCAAACTCCTGCCTCTGCAGTATTAGCTTTTACTCTACACTAAAATGTAAGAGTTCTGGTCAGATAGCGAAACGGACGAAAGTGCGCCATTTTGCGTAGAGGCGGAAACTATAATTACACCCTCATAATATCAGCGCTGCCATTGAATTTAATTAGGCCTAACGGGAAACCGAAGCTGTTTTGGCAAGGGTTTTTCCAGATGCTATTTTGATCATTCCAGCATTCTGCGATAAGGGAAATATTGCAGCTACATAAAAGAAAAAGAAAAAAAAGATTATATTAAAAAATAATAATATAATTTTTTTTTTTAAAGTACCGAACGTCGGAAAATTCTAATACCGAACCGTTTTTTTTTTTAAGTATCGAAAAAGTACCGAAGTTTTGGTGTACCGTGCAACACTAGTACCTTGGTGTACCACTTTTATAAAAATGTAAAAAAGGGCATGCTGAAATTAAATTTGGGGGGTTTTCACTGCGACCCAAGGTCAACACGAGGGTTAAACACATTTTCAAACCAGCTAAATTGCACTGTTAATAACTGTTTGCTAGGTAGCCACTCAGCTTCATTATTTGCAGGCTTTTGTATTGTTATGGATGAAGCCATTGACCAAAAAAGTCGCTATCTGCCCGAAGGTTATGAATCATAATTAGGCCAATGCATACCTTTGAGCAATACATTCTTCTTCAGTTGTGCCTCTACTTTTCAAACATTCAATGCAACATTTTGCTGAGTAACTATGTCATTTTTATTAATAATAGGAGAATATGCTTTCATGAAAACAAAATATAGTGAGGTTTTTTAAACCAGATATGGAGGGGCTACTGTGTGATATCAGGGACTCATTGATTTGAGTCAATCAATGTGTTCTGCTGTGCAAATAAAAGCCTGATTGGTTTAAACAAATCAAATTGAGAGCTCATTGTAGCTTCACCCAATACAGAGTTTATGAAACCTCATTCACCCATCACTAATCAAATGAATTGGTAAAATGTGTTCAACATTTGGATATTGTTTTGGTCTGCACTGTCAGCCGTTTTGTTTATAGTTCTTCTACAAACCAATGTGATTTTCAGGAAAGCTATTCTTCTTATGTTCAAGAGACATTTTTAATTCTGACACTACAAGGAACAAGCCCAGATGGAGTCAATGCATTCTGTCCTGTTTTCCACCAGATGCTCTGAGGATGAATAAGATCGTATCATTGGTCACAAAATTTCATTTTCAGATAAAGAAAAATAACTGACTGGAGAGCAAATATGCCTGATGGGCACAACGTCTTCTACTATTGATTTTTTTTTTAGCTAAGTCTGTCTGATTTTTTTAAACATTCGTCTTTATATTTTACCATCAAGCAGTGTTGGAATTATTCTAATTTAACATCATTAGAGTGGTTGAAGATCTCTGTAATACTTTGGTGCTTCTTTAGATAGTAATTGTTGGATATAGGATGTTCATAAAATTAAGTACAAAATTATTGCTTTGTTTCACATAAAACGTTACATCAGTGTTGAGACAGAGTTTCATTTATATTTTTATTACTCTCATGCATGTATACAATCAATGTCCAGAAATGATCGATACAGATTTGTTTAAGAACACTGAATTATTTCTATGGCTTGCATACGCATTTCCTCTGTGACTGATATTGATTACATTGCAACATATGTTTGGAATTATTTGAGTCTCTAGCACTTTAACCATGTCATAGCGTCGAGTGGTGTATTGTAACTTGTGCTGAAAATAATATTGTGAGGGAAGTCACTTCTGTTGCAAATTTTTATTGATCATTATGTGATATTTACAACCCATACATTACTCAGTATAATGAACGAATGGAAATAATTGGAGAGGAGAGTAGAGTAGAGGTACATACCGACGAGTAAATAAATATTTTTTTTTTGTTTTAGTTTTTTGAGTTTTGTTTTTGTGGAGGTATGTGTTGTGGGGATAATTGGACTAGGGTTCAGATGTATGATCATTTGCGTGTGTATTTTATCAGAACATTAATTTGAGACCACCAGCAGCTGTGCAGTAGAAAGGAGCATGCTATCTGTGGAGTCCTGCTATGCTTCCTGCAGCAACTTATCAAAAAGTTCACATTCACTGTATACAGGAAATGCCTAATAAGTGAAAATCGAAAATGTACTGGGAAAGACAAAAAAGAAAAGAAAAAGAAACACTGGTGCTTATTATTTCCCATCGATGGTCCACAGCATTTTTCTAAGAAAGTGGTATTACGTTGGCACTGACTAGGGCACTTGCATCTATGGTTGGTTGACTTTTTGACTCTTAAAGACAAACGTGATTGTTGACTCACGCCAGACACAAGGGCAACAACTATTCCACCCGCCGTAGATGATAAATACCTGATCTGAATTAAACTCAACACTTTATTTCGCTTCTCAATCTCAACTTCACTAGCTGCAGTAGCATGGGCTATTCACTAAATCTTCTTTGATGGGTTACAAAAGGGTTACACAATGAGATGAAGAGTAAAAGTTTCAGTGTTAAATGAACCGTGATAAATTGCATTTTACTCCAAAAGAGTACATTTGATCCTTGTTGGAGTCATAGGGCTCTCTCTCACACTCGGGGCTAAGCGTCGATAAACCAAAGGTGAATGTGCTCATACTTTATCATTGAGCCTTATTCAGGTTTAGCT